>JAQGDG010000294.1:0-201194 GCA_029844215.1 Przewalskia tangutica | reverse complement strand
CCCCATTCAACTAACTAACAGCAAACTATAGAATAATTGTATACTTACAGTGAAACAGACAAGGTTTCTACAATTTCAGCATATGACTAAGTTTGGAAATTCACCTATCCTGTCCTATTTGGGTATGGCTTAAACTTTTTAGCATAAATAATGTTAAGAGTCAACATCGGAAACATGATTCTTTATATGGACATCGAATATGAAATGGAATTATAGGGATGATAATTGGGACGGGGCAGGGCAGGACAAAATTAGTTTTGTTAAAAATTGAAATGGGGAGCAGGTGGGTTTTGTTAAAAAATCATATTGAAACCTACTTAATTTTTTGAGGCCATCTACGTTGAGTACTACTTACCAGTAACTTTTATTGCAGAAGAATTTGTCCTTTGAATTCAAAGTCTGTAGAACTAAAATTCTTCACCGTCTGGTTAGAAACTGAACTGTTCTGTTCAATTTTAAAGGCTCAAAAAGTTCACAAGACATGTATATCAAATGGATAAGGTGGCTGATTACGACTTAAACAAAATCTTCTGAAAAATGAAAAATAAACATAAAAGTGAAAAATGAAAAATAATATAAACAGAGTGTGGCAGGGTTTAGAGGGGCAGAACAGGGCAGCACATATTTTCTGAAAATTGCTAAATGGGACACGGCAGGGTAGGACGGGTCAAATCCTTAGCCCGCCCTAACCTATTCAATTGTCATCCCTAAATGGAAACATCACTAAATGAAAACATGATTTCTTATATGGATTTGGACAACTCTACAAGCTAAATTTTGGGTCCTGATTTTAATGAGAAATTATTAAAAATTCTCATTTTAATAATATTTTATATATAATTTCAATAAATATATAAAATTTTATAAATAATTAATATTTTTTTATAAATATAAAAAAATGAAATAGAAATTTGAGGATGGGGTGGAGGTAAGAAAAAAATTCATATTTTTTATATTTTTTTTATAAAAGTAAAATGATATGAAATAGAAATTTAAGGATGGGTAGAGTAGGGCATGGGGTGGGGTGGAGAAGGAGTAGGGGATAGGTAAGAAAAAAAATCATATTTTTAATATTTTTTTTACAAAAGTAACAAAAAAAATTGAGGATGGGGTGGGGGTGGAGGAGGTTAGGGCGGTAGGGAGGTAGAAAAAAATTCATATTTTTATAAAAGTAAAAAATATGAAATAGAAATTTGAGAATGGGGTAGAGGCGACGGGGTGGGGTGGGAGGAGTAGGGAGGGGAGGGGAGGGGAGGGAGGTAAGAAAAATTCACATTTTTATAAATTATTTATAAAAGTAAGAAAAATATGAAATATAAATTTTAGAATGAGGTATAATGAGTTGGGGTAGGGGTAGGGTGGGAGGGGGGGATAGATGGGGTAGGTTGGGTAGTTGTGGGTAGGGTTGGTAGATAGATAGGGTGGGGTGTAGTATGCAAGGTAGGGGCAGAGATGTGAGGGTAATTTAGTGCTTGGGTGGGATTGGTGTAGGGGAGGGGTAAGTTGGATGGATAGTGTGGTGAGTGGTTGGGGTGCGTTGGTATATTTTTATTGTTCTGAAATAATAGAGGATTTTTAAATAATTATTTATAAATAAAAATCTTAATCTATAATGAAGCTCTAATTGTTAAGATTGATCATTTTTATGAGTAAATTTGGACATTATCATGAGTTTATTTATGTTGATAATTTATAATGGGCTTGAGCCCAAATCAACTCATCATCAAAATCACTCTTGATCAAACCCATAAAACTTAGTGCGTTTGGCTCGGCTTTGAAAAGGCCAAAAGTGCTTCTCGAGGCCAAAAGCACTTTTAGCCTTTTTTTTGGAGTGTTTGGCTGAAAAGTGATGAAGGAGCACTCTATAGCGGTGATAAAAAGTTCGATTCCGACCAAATCACTAAATGGAAACATGATTTCTTATATGAAATTTCTTATATGGATTTGGACAACCCTACAAGCTAAATTTTGAGGTTGAGTTAGGTCCAAGATTCATTTTTTACATCATATTAGAGAATCATTTCAATTCTTTGTTAGTTAACAAGGTCTGGACGTGCAGAGTGTTAAGAGTCCCGCATCGAATATGAAATCGAAACATGAATTCTTTATATGTAATTGGATAATCCTCACTTACAATTAGGCTTGAGGTTGAGTTAAATCGTCACAAGATCATTCTTTCTACTAAACTCAATTGTAGATACACCTTATGTATTCCAAAATTAAATAAAGGGTATATTAAATATTTACACATTTTATATTGTAAACGTTATGCAAATATATTAGCTTGAATATTAGTTTATTTTATAAAGTAGTATTAAGTTTTATTCTTAAAAAGAATTCGCGACTTAGTAATAAGTACATTAACATATAATTAATTAAAGACAACTTGAAATCACACGTGACAAGTTCCTATGCAATTAATTTTGTGAAATTTAAGAGGATAACTAATTTTGTTAACAAATCTATTTAACTGAAGAAAATATAAGCTAGCTCACAATTGTAAAGAACTACTGCTACCATTTAGATTCATTTGTAGAACTGTTTCTCTACCAATGGAATGGACTATCCTTTTGTGAAAGATAGCGTCAAGCACTTTTTTTTAACTGTAGATCTACCAAAGGTATAAATGAGTTCCGGAACTTAGAGGAACAGCTTCCTCTTGATTAATTAATTTTCTTTTAGCTATGTGATAATAAGTAGTAGTAAAAGAGAGTATTAAAGAATAGGGAAAACATTAGTTTGAACTTTGATGTGAGAAAACATTACATCAAAGTTTAGATTGATTAGGTAAGTGTATTTGACTTGAATAGAAAAGTGGGACATAAATTGGCACAGTTGGGTGTAATGCTTTTCACTACATTTGATTGATATCTTAGAATGAGAAAAAAATACATATCCTCTTTTGAATTGGGTTTATACCAAATTTTGCACAAATTAATTTTGGAATTCAGCAAGTTAATGTATTAGCATATGTGTGAAGTCTTGTAGCGTATTTTGATTGTATCTGTTGGGTTCCGGGGGTTATACTATGGAATAAACAAAAATAAACAGTAAGTAAAATACTTATACGCTTGGAAAAATGTCATAACATAAAACCCAACATTAACAGTATATATAGCTTACCATGGTAGGGTGTAAAGCCTTACATAAGTCGCCAGTCGGTGTATCTTTATCTTATCTACTTCCCTTATGTGGTTAACTGGTTTCTTTGCTTTTCCTTGTTTTATTTGGGTTGGAGGTGTTTTAACTTTTAACTGAACCCTTTAAATTGATCTTAGGCTCCAAAAGAACATGAATTAGTCTGTGTCATTTTTCTTGTTTGTTTCTTATTTAAGTTTGTCACTTTTTGTCGTTATTAGGAAATCCAAAACTTCTATGCTCTTTTAGTCTGTGCCATTTTCTCTTTCTTTTCTTACATAAGTTTGTTTTCGTCGTTACTAGGAAATCCAATACTTCTACACTCTTTTAGTATGTCACTTTTCTCGTTTCTTTCTTAAACAAGTTTGTCACTTTCTGTTCTTACTAGGAAATCCAACACTTCAATACTCTTTACAAGTTTATCTTAACCATAATATAAGTACATGGATGTAATGGACTTGGCTTGAGTTTACCCTTTCTTTTTGGTTCTCTTCATTCATTTTAAAATTACTTAACAACTTCTGCACTAAACTTGATATTGTGAAAGAACAAACACCCTTTTCTTTCATTGTGAAGTGTGTGGTCGTGTGGACTTGGGTTAATGGTTTTGGTCAACTGTAAATTTCCGAATTCATAAGATATTGGTCAGTTTTGGCCATGTTAGCGAAGTTCTAAGGTTAATACTATTGTTGGGTCTTTAAGACGCGTTGTATTCTGTGTGCATTGACAAAAATAATAAATCTGGCGTTTGGTGGGCGTTTTCATCTTATTTCACTAAGCGCCATTTTGAGGCCATCTAGCCTGGTGTACTAAAAATATCCATTATATATTAATGATCAGTCAATTCTGATACTGATCTGATCATACAAAATTATACGATCCCAGGTACCAAACAAACCTTAGTTAGTCTACTTATTAAGTGTTTGACTTATTTTTAGATTTCAACTTGTTGTAGAAGTAAATTTTGTATCTATTTAATTATTTAGTTGTAATTTCTTAGGAAATAGAAAGAGACCCTTTTAAATATTCAGTTATTCTTTAATTCAAAGGGTGAATATTATGATTTGGTCATTTTACTTACCTCTATCAAAAGAAGAAAAGGTACAATTTTGTCAATTTTTTGTTGTTTAGTATTTAGTACTTAGCTCCTGTCCTTGAGAAAAACCATATGTTATTTCCTTGCGTCAATTTGATTTCTCAAAAATCATGACTTCGGAATTGGAGCATAACTGATAAATGTTACCCGGGTTGTTGCCTATGCTGGACAGGTTATTTGCAATAGTCATGATTGATAAACAAATTGACAGTAAAGATGTGGTGACTCTGCAGAATGGAGATGAGAGTAGATCTCTTCAAATAAAGTTTCTTTTTTTCGCCCGTGCGAGAGATCTGACCGGCGTGACTGAAATGTCATTGGAAGTTTCTTATGGTAGTACAGCCGGTGATTGCTTGAATAAGGCCATTTCTCACTTCCCACGCTCGGAGGAGATTCGTGGGTGCATGCTTCTTGCCCGGAATGAGGAATACACACCTGAGTCTACCACTGTCAAAGATGGAGATGAATTGGCCATTATACCTCCTATTAGTGGAGGCTAACTGAGTTTCTGAACTGCAAATATAGGGAAGTCAAACTCTGTTATACTTGTATTTATGTAATCAGTTCACCGAATTATGTTGTTTTATCCTTTAAAATCATTGAATATGCATTCTATGGATCGACTCCCTTGATCTTCTGTTTTGGAACCATGTACATTTGGTATTTGTGAGGTATTTTCATACTCATATGCAGTGAATATATGTACTAGTGTATATGGGACTGGAAGCAGATGAAACCTCTACAAGTTACTGATCAGAAAAGATAAGTGAGGACGTACTTAAGTTCTAAACTATATCAATATAATTCCAATTGAAGTCTTGATACATCAGTTGAATTACCCACAACTTCTAATTTCCACTAGACGAGCAGCCTAAAACACGATTTCTCGGGACAAGGATGAATCAGTTCATTTTGGGAAATCATTTGAGATTTAAAGGCAGACTGAATACAGCTGTGATCCTGAGTGTCTAGCAACATGAACTAAGTTCACTACCCAGTAAAAAAACATTCATGGCGACCATGAAAAAAGTTCCTAAAATGTTCTACCTAATGGAACCTTGATGGATTTGCAAATTTTGTCCTAAGAGGATGACCATCATTTTAGAAAAATTAATTACAACCATTTTAGTTCACAGATTTTGTCTTCTTTCATCGAATGTTATATAATTAGATAAACTAGCTTCTCATATTTAAATATCATTTTTTATAACAAGCAAGATTTATCAATGCTGACTACATTGTTCCATCATCATGTTCAAGAGGCATTCTTCATTTCCTATGACTGACAAGTGACAACGAGTGAATATCCTATATAAATAAAGAAAAGAAAAAGTGCGATGGGGAAATAATTATAAAATGATAAAAAATAATTATTGTGTAAAAAAGAAATACTAATACTAGTATAATAAGCAAAAAGAGGAGGACGAAAAAGTCACAAAGTCTAGCGCCAGCACTAGGGTGACAGATGAACCGTTTGGACTGAAGTTGAATCAACAGCGTGAGATTAATAGATGGATCAATCTCAACCCGTAAAGCTTACATGAGCAAAGATGGGCGACTAAGATAAACTAAATGATGGTCATAACCAACTTGACCCATTACTTTTATAAATTTCAAACTTACCTTTTATGATGTTATTTTATTTGTATGATATTTGATTTTTCATATTTTTATTTTTAAAATAAGAATAATATTTTTCATATTTTTTCATATTTTATAAAAGCAAAATAAATATATAAAATAATATGTGGGAGGATGGGGGTAGTGGGGTGGGAGTGAGAGGGGCTGGGTAGTGCGGGAAAAAAGTTTTTCATTTTATAAAAATTAGTATAAGTAAAACTAATATATAATGTAAAAACTACGGGTGTGGTTGGAGATGGGGTAAATAAATTTTTCTCATTTTTTATAATTTTTTTATAAAAGTAAAATAAATATATAAAATAGAAAATTTGGGAGGAGGGTGGGGCTAGTGGGGAGGGGGTTGGGTGATTGGGTATGAAAATTTTCTCATTTTTAATAATATTTTATATAGTTTCAATAAATATATAAAATTTTATAAATAATTAATATTTTTTTTATAAAAGTAAAAAAAATGAAATAGAAATTTGAGGATGGGGTGGAGGTAAGAAAAAAAATTCATTTTTTTTATATTTTTTTTATAAAAGTAAAAATAATATGAAATAGAAATTTGAGGATGGATAGAGTAGGGCATGGGGTGGGGGTGGAGAAGGAGTAGGGGATAGGTAAGAAAAAAAATATAATTTTTTTTTTTATAAAAGTAACAAAAAAATTGAGGATGGGTGGGGGTGGAAGGGGTTAGGGCGGTAGGGAGAGGTAAGAAAAAAATTCATATTTTTATAAAAAGTAAAAAAATATGAAATAGAAATTTGAGAATGGGGTAGGGCAATGGGGTGGGGTGGGAGGGATAGGTCGGGGGAGGGAAAGGTAAGAAAAAAATTCACATTTTTATAAATTTTTTATAAATTTAACAAAAATATGAAATATAAATTTTAGAATGAGGTATGACAAGTTGGGGGTAGGGGTAGGGCGGGAGGTAGGGGTAGATGGGGTAGGTTGGGTAGATGTGGGCAGGGGTGGTAGAGAGATAGGGGTGGGGGTGTAGTATGCAAGGTAGGGGCAGAGATGTGAGGGTAATTTAGTGCTTGGGTGGGGTTGGTGTAGGGGAGGGGTAAGTTGGATGGATAGTGTGGTGAGTGGTTGGGGTGCGTTGGTATATTTTTATTGTTACGAATTAATAGAGGATTTTTAAATAATTATTTATAAATAAAAATCTTAATCTATAATGGAGCTCTAATTATTAAGATTGATCATTTTTATGAGTAAGTTTGGACAGTATCATGAGTTTATTTATGTTGATAATTTATAATGGATCAACTTGAGCCAAAATCAACTCATCATTAAAATTACTCTTGATCAAACCCATAAAAATTTAGTGTCCGTTTGGCTGGGCTTTTGAAAATGCCAAAATTGATTGGAAGCCAAAAGCACTTTTAGCTTTTTTTTTTTGAAGTGTTTGGCTGAAAAGTCAAAATTGTTTTTGGCTTTTGGCCTCTGCTTTCAAAAACTTAAATTTTGGGCTTTTAGAAGTATAAGCAAAATCTCTTTTGATTTTGCCCATTTATAAGCTAAAAGCATTTTTATTAATGTGAAATACATGATTTTTGATAAAAAAATCTAGTTGAAACTCTTTTTAATAAGTTGTATCAAATAAGCAGATATACCGGCCGGTCATTTGGGTTTGGACTATTTTTGAGAGCCCCTACCGTCACCTCCATTTATTAGTATTCCCTCAACCACTTGAGCTGTTTCTTTTGCGAACCACACAGATCAAATTCCCAAATTTAAGCTCAACAAAGACATTAAAGGAGAGCATATAAGAACCTTTTTTTTTTGTTTTGTTTTTTCTCAATTACACATACGTCACAATTCACAAACATCTTAAATTTCCCCAAAATTCGTTTCGTCTTTACCTTCTGTTCGGTTACTTGTTCCTCATTGATGTAAACGTGGCATGGGCTGCGTACAAAGCTAAAATTGGTCATGACAAACATATGTGTTGATACATTTAGCAAAATTGTACTAGTTTCTGGCATGTCGGTGAAGACATGGATGCACTTCCAGGGACTTTAGGGACTAGTGCTAGCTTAGCTTTGAGATTAGGACAGGCTATCTTCTCTGTTACTTCACTTCTTTTCATGTGTTTGGATGTTCCTTTCTATAGCTACACTGCTTTCTGGTAATTTTCTCTCTTTCTCTTTACTTTTTGATTAATCAGGCACTTCTTTGAGTCTTGATTTTTTGGGTACTTTTTACTTCTTATTGATAACCTTTGATGCTTTCTATGTTCCATATGCATGTGTATAAAATTTGGTGGTGATCAAAATGAAATTGAATGGATTATAGAAGATTGAGCTACCAATTTTATATGGTATTGCCTTCAACTTTTGACCTAGTGTGCAATTTCTGTTGATCATTTTTAACAAGTTGGTATTTTTTTTATTCCTTGGTGGGTGGAGAAAACTAGTTTGATAGCTCAATTGCCACTTTGGAGGACAGGAACTTAGTTCAAATTAAGGTTGAGTAGAACGATGATCCTCTAATCATTTGGCAGCTTTAACCGAGCATACGTCTAAAACGAGAACAAGAATAACAGGATTGAATTTAATGTTAAGTCTTCCAGTTCGAAGGCTGGGGGGGGGGGCACTTACTTGAGTTGCTCCCAGAGACATTTCTTATAAATTCATTTCCTAAAAACCCCGGAATTTTTGGCTGCTTTGGTTTATATATTATGAAGATGGCCACAAATTGAGTGGCGGCAGATTACCTTTTATAATGAGTAGCTAGAAGAAACTATTAAATGGATATGAAGTAGTGAATGTGGATTGGAAGGAGAACACTAGGGGAAATAAAGATCTTTTTAAAAAAAAAAGAAGAACAATACCGTTATAATCTGCTAGAGGTCATCTGTCTGGTGTTGTTTGTGATACGGAAGAAAACTTGCTGAGGGATTGTCAGCTGTTTTTTCTCCTGGAAAGGTTGTTGGTGTTACTTTGTAACACGTGTTGATCTATGTACCGACTAAGAAAGTCTAGTTTTTAATTCGGCGGTGACAACTGGTACACATTTATAGACGAGCTTGATACCGTTAAACTTTATTAGGCGCTAGATATATCCACCCTTTCTCCTCCTCGTCATCATCAATTATGTTTCTGTCGTAATGGATGTTAATTTGATTTGTCGCGTTAAGACAAGACACGAGACGCATTGATTTTTGGTGTATTATCTACCATTTGTCGCATATGTGATCTGTGTATTTGTCGTTTTATTGTTTTGTCTAGCGTATCTTTCTTCAATTTTATACATTAATGCATTAAAATAACCTGGGCGGACGGTCATTTGTATATTAGTGAACTTTGCCATGAAAAAGTACTCACTTGGTGGAGCGACAGCCAAAGATGTATCCGCCTCTTTCTCCTCGTCGTCATCAATTATGTTTCTGTCGTAACGAATGTTAACTTGATTTGTCGTGTTAGGACAAGACACGTGATACATTGATTTTTGGTGCATTATTTGCCATTTGTCGCATATGTGATCTGTGTATTTGTCGTTTTATTGTTTTGTCTAGCGTAGCTTTCTTCAATTTTATAAATTAATGCATTAACAATCCTGGGCGGACGGTCATCTGTAATGTATTAGTGAACTTTTCCATGAAAAAATACTCACTTTGGTGGAACGACAGCCAAAGAATTTTGGTTTTGAGTTTCAGTGATAAAGGGGTAAGAGAAAGAACTGACGGCTATTTAGCAGTTCTTTACATGACTCATTAACTAAGGGATAAACAAAGGCCTGTGGATGAAGCTAGTCAGGTGTAAATATTATGGTCGATTTTCAATGGTACAGTTGGTAGCTGGGAAGAAATAGTAACACCTACTTTAAATCTTATGGAGCATATATACAGTTGTGTTATTTCATTCGTGCAGTTTAGTCGTTATGGGTGTCAATGGTGGTGTTGTGGAAGTGATGGCAGAATATTTCCTAGTACTCTGTTGATAGTTAATATTTGCTAGCTCTCGTATCTTCCGAAGAACATTTGGAGATGTAGAGCTAATAACAGCACTTATACTGTATTTGGAGTTAGTCTTAAGAGCTACAAGTAGGATGTGTTTTTGGGATTAGCATTTCCTTATTTGTTACCAATTGAAATATCATATTGAAACTAGAATCTCTGGGGAACTCATGTTCTTCTTCATTTAAATATTATAGACCTATCATCTTTAAGCCACCGTTCAGTATTACTATTTGTTGATGATGATATCAGATCGTACAATTCGTCGTCTCTTTCCTTCATAAGGTGTTATTCCTGCATTTCTTCTTCCTTTTTTGTTCTTTCAGGAGTTGGGGTTTCTTGCACGTAGTCTCTACAACTGCTTTTGTCACAGTAGTAATCGATATGACCAAAGAAAATATAAGTGATATAATGAGTCTTTTGCCGATATGGGGTTGGGATAGCGCTTTATGATCTCATTATCTTCCCCTTTTCTCTCTTCTAAGAGTTCTGTAAACAAGAAAAGTAAGTTAGTGCTTCCAGTATTTGCCTACAGATATGGGTTAGAGCCAGTTGACTCTTTTATGGTTATTCTCTAAAAACAGAAACTGAGTAAAATAGATATGTGAACTTGACATTATTACTGATAAAAACTTTTAATTCGACAAATTCAATCTATGCTAAAACGATTTTAAATTTACTCTCGACTTATCAAGGGAAAAGGAAAAATCAAAAAATTTGACTCCAGTATTGAAGTATGCAAATTTATCTGTTAATTTACCTACTTCAACTTTTGTCGCTCGCAGCTTTTTGGTGACCGTGATGGGTTTGGTTATGGCATGGAGCTTGACACTAGCAATGGTGGATGCATTCTCAGTTCTTATTAAACGCCCAGTTCGTCAGCCTGGAATAATCTCAGTTGTTGTATTAGGAGATTGGGTATGTGCCTTGTTCAATTTACTGAAAGATCTGCCTTATATAATCTTCTTCTAATCAAATATTATCTCTAACAGGTCCTGTCATTTCTGTCACTAGCTGCATCATGTTCAACAGCTAGTGCGACTGACTACCTGCTTCGTCATAGTAGCCCATTCTGCGATGGAACTTTATGCACCCGTTATCAACTCTCCGCTACCATGGCTTTCTTGTCTTGGTCTCTTATATTAGCGTCAGCCCTCTTCAATCTTTGGCTTCTTGCCTACTTATAGAACTTATGTCTCTCTCTCTGGTGCAATGTGATATCCAGAATAACGTGGAGGGAATTTATGTGGCTTCGTATATGGCACAACTTCCTTATAGTCTCTTGGAGTTCATAGTTACTTGTAGATGGTAAACAAAGTTCAGAATAAAAGATGAAATGCAGGACAAATGTATAAAATGTACTTTGATCCTTGTTGCGTTAGTCATGAATTATGGTAAAGGCAGTTGTACTCAAAACTTTCATGTTTCTCTTACTCCCAAAAACTTTTGATTTTAGGAGACTTATGTATGTCACCATTGTCGATCGTCCTACTACAGTTTTGAGGAACTGCAGGCAAAAACTTAGCTTTATAAAAATAAATACAAGTTTACATTACTGGATATAATTAATTCTTTTTTTAGAATTTTCTTTACCGGGGTATGAATAAGAACTGGTAGACACGTAGGATTTCCTAGAAGATAATTTCTGAACATGACAAAAAGCTTTTCCTAATTAGTTCTCGTAACAAATGAATCTTTGGCCTAATTCAATTTCAAAATCTAGCTTGTAGGGTGATGATTGTCCAAGTTCATATAAAGAGTTTATGTTCCTATTCCATATCCGATGTAGGACTCTTAACACTCCGTGGCCGCATTGTTAGCTGAGTGTGAATAATATAATTTGGGGCCAACATCGATGGACAACGAATTGGAATGAGAATAGCTACGTCTGTGTAAAAATGAATCTTGAACCTGCTTCAACTCCAAAAGTTAACTTTTCACTCAACCACCACAACATGTGTCGCCGCCTCCAACAACCACTACGTCGACCCTACCCGAATCATCTTCGCATCCACAAAATTCGTTGACAGTCCCCGACACAACTCACCCACTGCCCTGTTTCGTCGACTACACCCGTCAAAAACTTGACACTACCCACCCGTCGGTGACGAAACCAAACCCAACAAAATATACATCCACCCACCCCACACGCTCAACACGGATTTTCAACCCCAAAGTCGGTTTAACTTATCAACACAAATCATTTTCCCAATTTCAAAAACCCCAAAATTAGTCAAACCAGACCCTAATTGAAATGCGACCATGTTTGAGGAATTTAATGCATTAACGAAAGCAACACACATGAAATTTGGTTCGTAAACCGGATGGGGGTGAATGTGATCAGTTCATGTGACTTTTAAATCACAAATCTGAGCGATGGTGATCTAGAGAGGTATAAGGTGAGAATTGTGGCTAATGACACTAATCAACGAGAGGATATTGATTGTGGTGAGGCGTTATTGGTTGTTAAACCGGCTACCATTCGCGATCTGAAGCATTGGCGATTTATCGACGATGTGAAGAATGTGTTTCTACATGGAGATTTAAAAGAAACTGTTTCATGCACGACGGGTGCTGGTTTTGTCCATCCAGCAACCCCTCTGTATGTATGTTGTCTCCGTAAGTCACTTTATGGTTTAAAACATGCCCCTAAAGCGTGGTATGATCGTTTTGCACAGTACATTATGCGGATTGGGTTTGTATGTTGCAAGTGTGGTAATTTTTATTTTTCATCGAGGTAGTAGCATCACTTACTTATTGTTGTATGTGGATGACATTGTGTTTACCGCCTCCTCTGATTTGTTAAAAAAATGAGATCATTGCATTGCTTAAAACCAAAATTGTCGTGAATGACTTGAGGAAATTGAAGGCTTTTGAGGTTAAGTTAAAATTAGTTAAAATAATTTCCAAATTCATGTAGGAATAGGTCACTTCTCCATTGGGACTCTGAAAAGGGTTGATATATAAACACTATATATACCAATGCTTCTTTTCTTTTTTCTTCAGAATTTCTTCTTTAAATAATTCAAGAGATGAAAACCAACAATCCAGCGTGGCTGTCAGCTTTGGTACAAACTACAAAGTACTAAATTTCATGGTCCGATGGGCAATGTAAGAAAGAGGGTCATAGAAATAGTTACTACTTAGTACTTGACATATTTTTGTAAGAACGGCATGAGTACTCCACTTTGCTACATTGTTGGAAAGAGTCCGAGGAACTGACCATGTCGATCATAGTTATTTCCAGGTAATTTCTTTCTCTAAAATTTTGGAACTATAGTTTTTTATTAGTTTTTTGGGGGGGGTGGGGGCGAGAATTAATTTTGATATCATGCAAGTATTTAAAGTTTCGGAAAGAGCTGTTGTTTGACAATATTCAAACTTACAAGGTCAACAATTGTTATGTTCTACTTCTAAAACCTAATTAATGGAAGACAAGTCAAAGATCCAAAATGTGAGATATGTGAAGGAAATATAATAGTTCAAACTTAAATTCTCTGCATTATTCTCATGAACTGAAATCATAAATTTTATGATGTTAGAGTGGCTAGCAATGGCATTTAGGATACGAGTGTTATTTTTCCGGTTGCTAGCTTCTTAGTTCCTTTTCATTTTGTCAATGCCAGCTTTTATCAATCAAAAATAAATTTCACTCTCTTAATTAAAAGAACAAATATACGTATAGTGTCGTTATTATTGCACCTCTAAAATTAGTAATCGCTCTACTGTGTTTCTTCTTAAGTTTGAGGTGTCAAATACAAGATTAGCAGACATGCAGCTTCATCAAATATAAAAACCAATTAATAGACAGCTCGATGAGATGCACGTGCATTGCATCATTCAGTTTCTGTCACCAAAATAAATCGCGGTTTCGGGAAAACAATACAAGCATCACATTGACATGCATATGATATATATGGATTGCGAACATATATATCAAGCTGACACACAAGGCTGTCAAGCGGGGGGCCGGCCCGATAAACCCATCTCGGTCTGTGGGTAGGGGATTGGGTTTTTTTTAGGGGGCTGTGCTGGATAAGGTAGCCAGTCCGATAGACCGGCCCACCAGTGGCGCAGTTGATGGCCCGGCCCGGTCCACTTCAAATATTGTCCATTCGAAAAATATTGCCATTTGGAGACACATGCGTTCAAATCACATACCTATAACATGTAAAGCATGCTCTCAACCATTCAACTACATTCTTATTTGTTATTTAAAACAATTAGCAATCATAAATAAATTTATTATTTTAATCCCAAATTTTAATATATTACATTTTGACCCTATCTTTAAACTATAAATACTTCTTTATCCTTCTTCATTCTTAAAATTAAATATTTAATTTAAAAATCATTTGCCTTTATCAATAATGTATAGTCATACAAAATATATGTGATTCATTTTAGCGAAGTTTAAAGTTTTCTTTTCTTTTTGAACTCATTATCGATCAAATAGGCATATCAACAAGACAACTACATAGATAATTTAAATTTAAATTTAAAACTTAAATTGATTACACTGCAAATCCAAAACACACAAACTTGAACGACGAAATATTGCAAATCAAAAGTTCAAAATATACAAAATAAATGACAAACGTCGATTGAAAATTTTAAAGAAGAGATAAACTTCAAACAACTTTATTTCTTTTCACCAAGTGCCTACGCAACACACCGATATCCCCACTCCCTCAATACTCGATGCTCCAGACTTATGGAGATATATGTCATCACAATGTCACTACTACATTTCTAGGCTAATGTGACGGCTCATGCATATCTAATGCAACGCCATATCTACAGCTGTCGCATTAGCTACATCTAATGCGACGGGTTCAAGTTAATGCAATGCGTAATGCGACGGCCGAAATAGTCTAATGCAACGACCTGGAATGACCGTTGCATTAGCCTATGTAATGCAACAACGGCTATCACATGCTAATGCAACGGGGCAGCATTTTAAAATCTTAAAGCATTTGATTTTATTTTCATTAAGGGCGCACTACACCCTCCACACTTAACCCTAAGTCCTTTTTCCTTTACGCTTTGTTCCCAAAGAGAACCCTAACCGTGCCTCTTCTCTCCTCTGTCAAATTGCCAAAAATGGCGAAGATGAGAAAGTACCAAGGCCGCAACCCAGGTGAGGTTCGGTCTCTTTGGATTGGGGATTTGCAGTATTGGATGGATGAGAATTATCTATCCATTTGTTTCTATCATACCGGCGAGGTAATTTACTAATCTCGTAGAAAACACTTTTTAATTAAGAAATATGTGTCCTCTGTACTCTGTAGTCTTCAATTCAGTTACATTTAATGGAGGCAGGCATGTTAGGCTTAGCTCTGCGAAGCATAGGTTTGTCTGAACTATTGTGTAATTAAAATGGAAATTAGTACAAGAAAGTCTCTGTTTCTTAGGTGTTTATAGAGTCAATTGAATCTTCTTCTGCGATTCCTACTCGTCGTCGCATCCACTTCGTCGAACTGCTCTTCCCTCTTCTCCAAGGTTAGATTACGTTTTACCGTCGTTTTACCTTCCCTTACGTTAGTATGTTTATAGGTCTTAAAATCATCTTTTTCTAAAAAGTTAGTCTATAGTCCATTCTCTAAAAAGTTAGTCTTAAACTAGAGTTAATAGAGATTGGTGTTGCGAGGCCAAGTTAAAATCACCGACCCGACATACTTATATGGATGTACTGTTTTCAATTACAGTGCTAGGCATAGAATAATTGAGAAGCATGCCAACATTTTGCAAATTGTACAACTCGCGTTGGTTTACAAACTTTACAATATATGTATAGATATGACTGGGGCTTTTAATTGAGAAGACAGCAACAATATGGGCAGTTTAAACTAACATGAAGGATAAAGAAGTTGAGAGCAACAATATGGGCAGTTTAAACTAACAATATGAGGTGTTCACTTATCTAGTGGTGATGATATCGGCTGATGCCATATCTTGGAGGCACTGGTTGCCTACATTCTTTAGTTGATTCATTTAAATTGTGTAATTTTCCTCATTATTGGTGTTGTTGCTCCTTGATTATCTTGTGATAGAACTGATGGATTCTTCCACTGGTCAAAGATGGTATGCAGCTTCTTCAACAATGCCAATTTAGGTTCTACGATTTCATTTTGTACATTTATTGTGGTGCAAGGATATGAGAGTTATCGAATTGGGATAATAGTACGCTAACTAAAGATGAGGCAGACGCAAGGCGGCGGGAGAAAGTGGAGGCAGTCATCAAGAGGGAGAGAGTAATGACCTATGCATATTCTAAGCAGGTACATTAGACTTACGTCCTTTAGCATGTAAAGAATATGTGGTGAAAAAGGGGTAACCATTGGGTAAATGTGCTTTGATAATGCCAGAAATTCATCATTCTACTTCGTGCAACCTCTGGAAATGCCAAGTTATTTTAAATATTTTCTCTTAGTGCTTCTCTTGCTTACCACTTGTTTTATGTTGTATAACTGCTATTGGAAGTGCATTATAACAATTTCTCGCTGTTTGCTGCCAAGTTATTTAGATAGTCTCTTAACTGTTCTCTTTCTTACCAAGTCTTTTAACTATATAATACTCTGTTTGTTGCTCTTGTTGTTTTTGACTATTCTTAAATAATCAGAACTTTAGACACCTCCATTTGGATTATGACAGTCAGGGATCAGTTACACCAAGGGCGACTAAGTCGGCAGTTCCATTAAGGGGCAAACTAATGCATACTCCCAGAAGAACATCATCACCAATGAGCCAGCTCGAGCGTATCCAAGTACTCAAGACACCGTGCTAGTGGTGCTGATTCCCCATTCAATCATTCCTTGAAGGACGACGACAGCCTCACAAGTTGTCCACTTTTTTCAGGTCCAAACTACATGTCACCAACCATCTCAGTCAAAGCTAAATTCAGAGGAGAACTCACTCCTGAGACAGTTACCCCGTCAAACAGCTCAAGGAGGAGATTATCATTTCCTTTGACTCCAAGTACTACTGGGCCGTCAAGTGGAACAAAGGGTCTGACAAGGATGCTACTTCTCTAAAGGATCATGAGTCTATGGGAGATCATATGAGTGTGAATTCTGTTGTCGCATTAGGGTCTTCTGGCCGTCGCATTAGACCTAATGCAACAACAGTGGATGCCACGTCTCCAAGCCGTTGCATTAGGTATAATGGAACGGTCAGAAGGCCCTAATGCGACGATTTTGAGGCGTCGCATTAGCTTAGAAATGTAGTACTGTGTTGACATTTTAACATGTTCCTCGTCTACTCGCTCAAAATGCATCCACACCGCATGTGAAGTTGATTTCGAACTCGAGGAGAAGGTGGAGGTGGAAAACTATCCATGGAAGTTGAAAGTAGAAATGTACACTAGTTAAACATAAAATTTAGATAAAGAGAGAATTGAGAAAAATTGTGTGAAAATGAAGAAGAATGGAGGGATATTTATAGTTTGAATACAGAGCCAAAGTGTAATTTATTCATAAATTTAGGGGCTCAAATAGAATTGGCAACGACTAGTTTTTTAAATTTACAATGTTTAGTTTTTTGAATTGGGCAACCAGTATTTTTTTTAGTTTAGCAATTTTATCATAAGATGTAAATGTTAATTTTATTATTATTAGTAAATGTATATGTCTATTTTAGTATTACTTTTATAAAAAAAAAAAAACTAAAATCCGGTCCGCCCTAGCCCGGTATGTACCCCTATCCGGTAGGGGCTGAGCTGGACACCATTCTCTCACCCAAATCCGACCCCATAAAAACGGCCCAACTCAGCCCCAAACCAATCCCATGTGATTTCACATTAAAATGGTCCGGTCCTACTCACTTGACAGACTTAGCTATGTACTGTGCATGGTTTGTTTCTAAAGTGAGCATCATAGTTAGAAAATAGTCCACTTGCTATCTACAAAGATTGCCATTTTATAAATATTTACAAACAAACAAAAAACGCTCCTGTTAGCGTTCTTTATTTTTCAATTGAGCCTAACTATCAAAAATATTCATGTTCATGTCTTGTCAGTCTTGATTAAATAAACCTCATAGGTTGCCCACTAAAAACAGGTGCAAAGTAAAAAGCTCTTTTTGTTAAATATTTACAAATTCTTGTTCGTCTTCGTCAAAAAACAATTACTCACACTCCATATTTATAACAGACCCCCTATATTAATTACAATCAAGAGACAGATTGAGGTGAAAATAGAAATTTATTAACTATATATACATAATTAAAGGATTAAAATGTTTGCAAACTAACTATATCTCAATTCTCGTCTCATGAGTTTGATTTTAGCGTTGAGTTAGCCTAAATATACTTCTTATCATAATCAGATCAATGTTGGCCCCAATTTTATATTTTCACATTTCAAATATCCAGTCTTAAGCATGCGGGATGTTGAGTTTTCACGTCGGGTGAAATATGAATTATTGATCTCTTTATATGGTATTGGACGATCCTCAATAGATTGAGTTAGACTCATAATTTATTTTCTCAACCAATAAATATTGATATATGTGAATAAAATTTTGAGTTTTTAACATATATAGTTGCTTGGCTAAAAACAATTACTACCGCTAGGCAAAATAAAAATAAAATATATACTAATTATATATATTATATAAAAAATATTTACCGATTATTATTTTAGTTAACTATATATATATATAAATATATATATAAATATCTCTAAATATTTTCCTTGAAAATCTCTAGCCTCAATTAATACTGAAAAACCAGCCACTTTCAACTTGTTCCTAGTATTTTGTTTTGCATGTTTAATCTCTTGTTGGTGTCAGTGGGTTTGTGGGGGCGAGTTGGTGGGAGAGGCCTTAAAAGTCTAAATCAAAGGGGCAACACCATGTGGAATTTTGCATTTCTACGAAATGGGGACCTAAAAAGCGAATAGGTGATGGACTATAGTACAATCTGCATGGACTGTTACGTGGCTGAGGTATGTGGACGGAAGGTTCATAGGCCCCCAACTTACAATTATATTTGTATTACGCTAATGATTATGAAATCACTTCTCCAATCTTCGGGATTTCTTCCATTGAATTTTCTTTAAGTTTATGGGACCAAAAGGAAAATCTCCAAATCTAAATTGCAATAAATTAATTAAAAAAACAGAGTTAGGACTTAGGATAGATTAGGTTGGAAATTTGCATTTGGTGGAGGTTGGGTCATGAATCTTTAATAAACATCATTGTCGTGGTTCGCGTGTTGGAGAAGCACAGTTCTTACGCGTCTTAATCAACTAAGTGAGTAGATGACTGTAGGGCCAAGAATCATCAAATTCCATTGAAAAATGGAAGAGATATTGGTCCGGAAAGTTAGGTGTTTGAGACATAGAAAAGTGGTGTGAGACAAATCTACCACATCGGTGGAAAAAAGAAAGAATTGTTCATAATATATGCCTGGCTGAATAAGTGATTGGGACCTGAGGGTAACCCGTGTGTTTGAAGGAGGAGGACTGGGTGTGCTTGGGTGCGAGACTACGCCCACACGCACGCTACCACTACCCGCCCGGGTCAGGCCATGGGCTGACATTATCTCTGGAAGACGATTTCTGTCGGCGCCTCATGACCAGCTTTTTGGTTGAGCAATTATTCCTGAACATTTTGGCTCTTCATTGAGCCTCTTAAACAGCCCTCTTAATAGTCATTTACACATTCTCTCCTCTTTACACTATATAAACAAGCTTTACTTTCAGATTTGAGGATGAACAAGAACAAGATAGATGACACAAAAACAGTGAGAAAAACCACTGCAAAGAACAAGTTCTTCTTTTTCATTATTTAGCAATCGTTTCGTGTTTGTTTTCTTCGCCAGGATCCCTTATGTTTGCTTTGCACAAGTAATATTACTCCATTGTTTTACCTTGGGAGACAACTTGCAACTCATCCGTACAAAGCATGTATACGAGCAATATTGTCTTAAGGAAGGTTGATAAATCAATCGATTGAACCTAGATTTAGTGTCTATTGATTGTAGGTTAACAAGATAATTCAAGTATAATGATCAAGACCACAAACCATAATTATTGTTTCAATTCTTGTTGGCATCAAGTATATTGTAACACACCATTATTATTCTTTCTTAGCACTTGTAATAGTAGTTTACTATTAAAGGAAGGAGTTAAGACTCACAGATTAAATATTAATTAAGCAAAGCGAAAAGTAAAAAAAAAAAAAAAAAAGAGAGAGTGCTAAAAGCTACGCCTAAGGTGTTTCTTCAAAAAGTAGAGAGGAGAGCTTGCCGCACTAGTATACAATATACTTATTTTTGTTCCAAATTATATTGCATAATTTATTTTAGATTGTTTCAAAAAAGGAGTCACTTTATATATGTAAGTCACTCGAACCGAAATTTGGATTTGCAGCTGTGATCACTGGAGGCGTCGTGGTGCCTCAAGCACCGCATGATCTGTCCTTGTAGCACCGCGGTGCCTCCCAGTTTTTCGCAGCAATTTTTCTGATTCGTTTTCATCTCTTACATATTTCTTCCTTTCATTTACCAACGTAAAATCATACACCATTTGTCCAATAACCGTCTATTTTCTTATGTCTCAAACAATTCGTATACGTACCAATAATCAATAACTCTTCCATTTAAGGAAATAATGATTCTTGGTACTTTATATCTGCGATGTGTGGAAATCATATTTCGGCGTGCGGGACCCTAATTATTCGATTCATAATTAATAGGATTTACTTTATTTCACGTTTAATAAATATTTCCAACAATCCCCTCTTGGAAGAGATTTTGGTGCACGCGGAAGGTGACTTTCTAGCAATCACTCGGCGGAACGATGTTGCGTCCGGAGAGGTAGCGAGCTTTGAACCTTCCGTAGTAGAATACCGTGGACATATTTCTGCTGGCGGTGAAAGTGATGTCTTGAGCCGTCGGTGTTTAGTATATGTCAAGACGATGGTATCAACACAACACCTTTCCTACTCAATCCTTCTTATGGTTTTGTCCATCGTGGGCCGTGGACACACTTGGATTCTTAAGTGCGTTCATTTGAGACGGCCTGTCCTCGCACTTAAATAGGTGGTCTCCTACAAGGTATCCTGCAATACCCCGCTACACAAGCGTTAGGAACCATTAAAAATTTTCCAACCTAACCTCAAGTATTGAGGATCATTAAAGGTTTGGAAACTTATCCTTTACCCTCTTACGGTAGCACTTTATGTACATCACGGAGCGGCCTTGATTATGTTTCTTAAGAAGAAGACATTATCAGAAGTGCTCTTGCTTCCAAGCGGCGCGAAACCTTTACAATTTAATTTTTCCATTGAACCTTATTTACGGGATCTCGATGCAGCAGGTTGGGTGTCATTATGTCGATTAAATCTTGTTTGGGTTTTTAAGCCCGTTCCCAGACGGGAAGAACATCGATCTGGTCGTTCCGCCGCCGAGGATTTGCAATATTTTCCTTTGATTTTACGTAATCAATGAAAATAACACGAAGGTGATCGGTGCTAACGGACTCATGTCTCCGTATAATATGACGAGACTTGACGTTGTACATAGAACTTCATGCCCTTACTAGAGCCGACTAAATATCGCAGTGGATCATTCAGAAGACACGGGTTTATCGACATGGGACATCCTGCAGAAAGCGAAGCCATTCGACCTTTCTCCCGCTTTGTCTAAGCGATAAATTCCGACTCCATCGTGGATCGGGCTGATAAGTGTTTGTCGAGAGGATTTCAAGACACAGCTTCACCGATTGTAAAAATATATCCACTGGTGTCCTTACTGGTGAACTGTCAAACATCTCAAAAAATTTCAGCACATCTTTGATGTTGCGAGATTGAGACAAGACCAGTCCATTAGATGTTTTAGAGATCTTGATCCCTAAAATGACATCTGCGACCCCCATATCTTTCATGTCAAAACAGTGTTTTAACATGCTCTTAGTCTCTAGGATTATCCTATGAGTGCTACTAGTGATCAACAAGTCATCTACATAAAGATATATCATGAGCGAATCGGCGTTTCTTTCATGTAAACACATTTGTCACGTTTATTAATGGCGAACCATTTTGATAATAGAATACTATCAAATTTCTCGTGTCATTGTTTAGGGGCCTGTTTCAGCCCGTACAATGATTTAACAAGCCGACACACTTTTTGTGACGCCCCGAAAATCGGGCGTCGTGGTGCCTTACCGGGCACCTAGTGATACAACTTGTCGAGAGAAAACCAGCGGAAATAAAAACTTTACATGAAATGAGAGATATAATAAATAAGCAGGCCAAAGCGGTTGGCTTGATAAATACATAAAACACGAGCAGTTTAATCCTTTTACAACCCTGCGCAGCAAAGATTACTGGACCTCTAAGATTTATACAACAACTATGGCGGGCGGGGCCCGTACCACGAGCGTGCAGAACTTACGGACTCGAGGGTAACATACCAAAGATAAGCCTCCGACGGAATGGAGCTCCCAAAGCGCGAAATGAGATCCTAGCGGGATCGGCAAACGATGTACCTCCACTGCGGCGTGAACGCAGCCGAAGGAGGTCGATGCAGTACCAAGTATGTGGCGTAAATCATGCGTAAATGAAATCATAATAGTCTATATAAAGCGGAGACATGTATGATGACCAAACTACGATATAACATATAACGATTCACGTGAGACGAGGACTGCGCCTCCAATTATCACTCGTGCGTGGAATTTCTTCCTCAGCTGGCGGTTTATGATATAACAATACCAAGGATTACATGAACACGGGTCCCACTGTGTTATAAAAACCGTCTGAGACAAGTATAACTACGGATCCGCCGTACGATAATCTGATACAAAACACGGCCGTCACGGGGCAAGTCACGAGCCGACTCACAGGAGACCAGGCGGTCACGTGGCGGCGGGGCAAATCTGGTGACCACGGGGACCAAGCGTATCACGAGACTTCGTCACTATCTTGAGCAGGCAGTCACGGTGACTCGGGTGCGAAGGCGAATCATCCGTGAGGCGGGGCAAGTACGGCCGACCACTGGGGACGGTAGACGATGAAACCTCGTGGAGAGCTAGTCCATAAATAACAATTCTTGCCTGACCAGGCTATCACCACGGCGTAAGCAAGTTACGCGACAACAGCGTAGGCGAGTTACAACACCACAAGCCTACGCAAGTTACGCAACAACACTCAAACGCAAATTACACAACAACAAGCATCGCCAAGTTACACCACAACAAGCGTAGGCAAGTTACACAACCCAAGTTACTTTCAGTTGATGCCAAACTCCGGGTTTTAACCTAAAGTACTACGTCGTTAAATCCTTTTAAAATCAAGTAACGTTCTTTTCCTAAGTTCCGGTTGCCTAGTTTGATAACTCAAGCCGTTTTCAAATGGTTTCATAGTTCATAAACTTAATCACTTGATTCCTTTTAGAACAATTGAGTAATATATGTCTTCACGTGAGAGTAGGTTATTCTTGTTTACAACATTCTTATTACGTGACCATGATCTAGAAAATGTATATCATTTTGTCGTCTTAGTTTCTATGCGGATGGAGGTTTCTCGGTTTTAATACAATTCATCATTATTTAATACATTTTCCTTTTATTAACGCTCGCGATGGTGCGTCGATACATTACGATTTCCAAATCGGTAAACATTATCCCTTTAAATAAAACCAAGTACTCATTACTCACGAATGAGGTTTCACACAAACATTCACCTTAAAAGAAATAAGTTAAGTCTCTTATCTTATAAGATCAAGTCTCTTAACTTCTAACATTAGTAAACCATTTTCTTTACCTCTCTTAAGACATTATACCTATCTGCCAATAAAGGTAGTTTAACTCTTTTTAAATCATTTATAACCAAGTGTTACTCTTCCTTAAAAACGATTATAAATATTTTGTAATACATCAAGTTCTTTATTATAACAAGCGGTTATAATTCACGTGATTACCTTTTAAAACCACAAGTATTTTCTTACCTACATAAAGCGGTTATAACGACTTCGTAAAGCCGTTATAACACTTTATGTTTAAGACAATCAAACACGGTTAACACGTATGCGTCACGTGCTACATAGTTCACACGTATCATGCTAGAAGAGATAGGAAGAGGTTCGCATACCTCGCGACGAGTCGCACTACCAGCAAACGCTCCAGTACTTCCAACCGCTAGTCACTCCTTAAGCCACGTAGATCGCACCTGCGTAGTACTTGACCTATAAGGCCAGGCGCTATTAACATCTAGATCTCATCGTTCCATATTCTACAGAAAATTGGCGGCACCTCCCCACCATAGCGTAAATCTCGCCTACATCGGCTGGCTACGAAGCGACGGGGTTTTTACGCCTAACGGACGTGTACAATTCTACTACACGGTAATACTACACAAGTCTCATGTCTGATCTATGTAATTACGATTCGATTCTTAATTCTTCAGCTTAAGTCAAAGACATTGCCACGATACTAAGTATAGTTCTATATATAGTATACTTATTATATATTAACTACAACATGTAATTTCCAATTACAATAGAAGAATGATAGTGTTTACCTCGATAAGTGTAACGACGTTCGGGGCAGATGCGGTGCCTTACCACAGGCACCTAGTGATACAAACATCGAGAAAATCGTGAACCAAAACAAGAGTCATTTAACAAGAGATAAATGAATAAGCAGGCTGACAACGATTGCCTTCGGTATATCATAAAACACGAGCAGTTTAATCCTTTTACAACCACGCCCACACTTGATTACTACGGACCTCTAAGATATCTGATGACTATGACGGGACGGGGCCGCCGTACCACGAATGTACAAGAACCTACTGACTCGAGAACACTGCAAAAGATAAGCCTCGGAGAAGCGGAGCTTGAATCTGTTGTGATCATGGCGAGGAACCACGGCCGATGTACCTACTGCGGCGTGAACGCGGCCCCGAAGGAAGTCGATGCGGTACCAAGTATGTGAAAGCGTACAATCAGTAAATGAAATCATACTAGTCTATATAAAGCGGGAGACATGTATGATAACCAAACTACGATTCGCGACATAAAGCGATCATCGCTCAATATAACTATGGGTCTCGCCGCAACATCAATCGAGTTCGCGTTATGGCGCGTGCCGAATCTTGCGTCGGTGTAGGCATGTCCATGATGCAACAATAAGGCAACAATCCAAATGGGCATACGTGCGCTACGCATCGTGTCGGTATGTCGAAAGGAAAAATAAGACAACATTCCAAATGGGCGCATGCGTGCGCTACGCGTCGTGTCGGTATGTCGAAGGAAATCCTGGCGATAATCAAAATGGAAACATACGTGCGCTACGCGTCGTGTCGATATATCAGCGATTAACCACAAGACCTTAACCAAAATGGAAGCATGCGTGCGCTACGCGTCGTGTCGGTATGTCAGCGATTAACAACAATAATACTATCAGCGAGGCGTGCGTGGAATTTCTCGTCGCTGCTGACGCGTCAGTAAGTTCTCAACGATCAGCGACCTCTATCGAGAGAGCGGTAACACGAAACACAACGATTGTACAATAAAGGCTATCATCATGGCGTAGGCAAGTTTCGCAACAAGCATAGGCAAGTTTCACCTGACTCAAAGTACTTTCATTTTATGCCAAAGTCGGGTTTTAACCCCAGTACTACATCGTTAAGTTCTTTTAAAGAGATCCATTACTTTTATAAAAGTCACGATACGTAGTATTAGAATGACCAACCAGCTTCCTTTTCAAAATCAAGTAACAACATTCTTTTCCTAAGTTCGGTTTGCCTAGTTTGATTACTCGAAAGCTTACCGTTTCAAATGGTTTCATAGTTCCCAAACTTAATCACTTGATTCCTTTTTAGAGCAATTGAGTAACATATGTCATATATGTGAGTAGTTTATTCTTGTTTATAACGATCTTATTACTGACCATGATCTAGAAAATGTAATATCATTTTGTCTTATCTTAGCTTATGCGGATGGAGGTTTCTCTTGGTTTTAATACAACACATCATTATTCAATACATTTTCCTTTATTAACGCATTTGCGATGGTGCGATACACATGTTCGATTCGAAATCGGTAAAACATTATCCCTTTAAAACCAGTACTCATTCATTACTCACGAATGAGGTTTCACAACGTCAGCATTAAAACAAATAAGTTAAGTCTCTTATCTTATAAGATCAAGTCTCTTAACTTCTAACATGATAAACCATTTTCACTTACGTAAGGTCGTTATAACTAACTTCCCGTAAAGCTATTATAACACATGTTTTAAATCAACCAAATCACTTAGCACGTATGCGTCTGCGTACTACATAGTTCACAACAATCATGCTAGAAAAGATAGGAAGAGGTTCGCATACCTCGCGGCGATTTATCGACGATAAGCAAAATGCTCAGTACTCTGACGCACTGCTAGCCACTTTCGCCGAGGTAGAATACGCTACTCTTAGTACTTTCACTATAAAGGTCAAACGTCTATTAACCCCAAAACACAAGTTTTATCTTTCTAAAGAAAATTCGGCCACCTCACATGCAGCGTAAATCTCCTCCTCTATCAGTAGGCTGCAAGCCAACGACGGGGGTTTACGTCTACCGGGCGTGTACAATTCTACAAGTCTCTTGCTGTCTGATCCATGTAAATCTGATTCGATTCGATTCTTTATTCTTGAGCTTAAGTCAAAAGACATTGCGAATACTAAGTAGTTCTATATATAGTATACTTGACTATATATGCTAACAAACATGTAATTTCCAATTACAATAGAGAAGATAATTACCTCGATAAGCCCAAAATTATCCAAGTTATAATGTCGATCTGAGCAAGGTTTAGCTCGCTCGTGCGCTCGAACCACTCCAACAACCCTTAGAAGTTCTAACCAACTTGCTCAAATACTTGACCAAGTATGAAGATTTCCTTAGGGTTTCGGTTTGAGACTAAAAGGACAAAGGTAGTATTCAGGACTCTACGTAAAGGTATCTTTGGAATACTACAAGGTACAAGGCTAAGGTATTTTGGGCATTATAACAATACTAGGGAGTATTTCTATACCACAAAGGGTATTATCTGAAAACAACTAGGCTAGGGGGGTACCCGGCGAGCCTCGCTCAAGGGGGCCTCTCGGCCAAAGCTCATGAGGGGAGGGCTTTGGGCGATTTCAACTCATGAGGAGAGATTTCAAGACTTGGAAAATGATTTTGGATGAAGAAAGTTCATCGACTAAGGGGTATTTATAGCAAACCAGGCGACGATGGCGAAGATCTAGCCAAGTGCAAGGCAAGTGTAAGGCGAGATCAAGCCAAGTGCACCAGCCTACTCCTTAAAACCCTGCAAATATCTACCGAATATCTGGCGCGACCCCGCCGATCGGCGAAGTCACGCCCACTTGTCTCCGTTGTGAGGGTGACACGTGTCACCTCCGTTGGTCCAAAATGTTTCGTCTCTCGGAAAAATCCGCAAAAATACAAAGCGACATAGCGAATTTTCCGCCATGAAGTTCTGCAAGCGTTTAGTCGAACGACTCTAGCAGGGTGTTGTGCACAAATGTTATTCGGCGAGGGTGCCACGTGGGGTGACACGTGTCGCCCCGATTCGCCAGAATATTTCGTCTTGAAAATATCCAAAATCTGGAAAACTCAAAAACAAAGCGGGCCCAGCAGTAAATTTCTCCCGTGGGCCAGCGTGACCATTCAGAAAATAAAATCTCAAAATTCTAATATAATCTATGAAGTCAAATACCAAATCTGGGAATCCAATTCCCGTTAACGAACCTTTTTCTTCACAAATAGCAGGAAACTTTTAGTCGAAAACTCAGCATCTTTCTTTCTTTCCAATCTTTCTGCGTATTCTCGTGCGTCGTCCTCGCATACATACTCGGAAATACGGGGTATAACATTCTCCTCGCCAGAAACATTCGTCCGAATGTTCCTTATGAAACGGATATCGATGAAGCTCTTACAACAAATTGCAGCGCCGCGGCAGTCGCGAAATAACACGCGTTATCTTCCTTCCTTACTCGTCGTGCCGCTTCTCGAGCGGCGAACTCTCCATTCGTACCATACTTCAGTCATTACTTCCGGTTCGAAAATCTGCGGAGTCACTACCTCGAACTTGGTCATCTTACTAACCTCGAAACTTCCAGGTCATTCGGCCTTTACGAACGGCTTACGGTCGAGCGCGTCCACGAACTCATCGATGATCATACAAACTTGGGCCTAGCACCCTCGTGACCCTACCACTGGCGGGACCACGAGCCGACCCCAAACCGGGTTACGGGTTGACCCGCAAATGGTCCTCGACCCGACCACGACGCGCGAACTCTTGTTCCCGTCCGGAACAATCTTACTAATTCACGTCATGAAAGCTACCACTTCCGTCTCACACTACCCGTGGACTTATCACACAAATAAATCCCGCGTATACTACTCACCCTTATAAAGGTCAAACATAAAGCGAATCTTTTACTCGAAGGCGACGCACCTCTGGGTGCCGATCGTGAAATAGTCTAAGGTTCGCACTTACCGTGCCTCCATCGTATCCTTCCAACTAACCATGCATTCTAACTCACACGTATCACAATGCTATCGTACATAGCACCTGATAATGAGATCATCATAACAAGCATACCAAAACTCTAGAGGTTAAGGATATACACGAAGCTCAGCTCACTCTAATCATAGGCACGCCTGCGGTGCAGGCTGTAGAAGGTGATAAACGACCACAGATCACGAAGGTGAGTCGTAACATCCGCTACCCTTGGTGACGATTCGCCGCAAAATGGCCTGCTGTGCATGCAAAACAAACTCCCAATCTAGCACGACACTCTCCAAAATGGAGTCTACGCGATAGTCGCAGCGAGGTAGGGGTGGCTTGGTGGTTAACACCCGCTCTGCGAAAATCTGAACCGCGGAGCCACGACGCTCACGAAGGCGGTGGAGGACCACTGCATGCGGTGGGGGTATATAACTAACTTTCTTCTTGGCGGTCCGCCTCGAAAGCCACGAAAGGACCTGTAGTCACGGCCTCTTCTGGCGATCCAGTCGTTAGTCGACCCTCCGTGCCTCGCGTCTGGTGCGTGAGCTGCGTGCGGGCAATGTCGTGCGGTGAAGAAACACGCGCAAGACTCGACCATATAATCATCTAGCGGTGGCGTGGCGATGCACCACATCCTCATATCTGCAACTAAGCGCGAGGACATATCGAGCGAAGAATCGAACTCGACATTATACTCACGGCGGTCGCGCCTCTGTCTCGGTAACAAAAATCGCCGGCGTGCCCTCGCCATCTGCGGAGGCAAGAAGTGCGTGAGAAAGCCGAAAACTCATCCCGTTCTGCTGGAGTGCATGCTCTCCGGAAAGCTCGTGAATCAAACGATCATTGCGGTATCCGCGCGGCCGTCTGAACAAAGGTCACGGACTTCGGTTTGAAGCCTTGATCACCGCGTGATCGGCGTAGCTGCCGGATGAACTCCTGCGGATCATCCTCGAGCCTCGACCCGTAAAACTCGGCGGGCTCTGACTTCGAGAAAGTCCGTAGCCTCAAACTATCTGCTCGGGGTGAACGGCTGGTGCTCTTGGGCCCAGGCTGCTGCGTCGGCCTATCTGCATATCGGCCCACGACCACGGCGGCAATCGGGCCATCTCCTTGTAACCCATCTCCTGCCCCGGTGTGGGGTGGAGGCTCGGTGCTGCGGTCTCGGCGGCCGTTCTTTGCGGCTCTAACCTCTTTGAGATTTGGCGGCGTCCTAAAACTTCGCCGTCGGAAGCGCATCTCAGTCTTGGCCGGGCTGCGCCACCGAACTCCTCTGTATCTCACTAGCGACTCCGCCGTGCCTTGCCGCCAGGCTCTGGTTGCACTAGCGCGGAGGCATAGCGGTAAAAGCGAGATCGTCGGAGGGTCGACTTACAACCTGACTCTAAGGCACGATCTCGGAATGAGAAGAATGAAACCAATCCTAAATGTCCTGCGACCTCACGATTATAGATGTGGTGCGCAACACACGATAATCAGACTTACTAGACGCGATGCGTAGACACTTTCAGAGATTAGCGCTCGATACCACTTTTGTAACGACCGTTCGGGGCGGGTGCGGTGCCTACAGGCGCCTGGTGATACAAACATCGAGAGAAAATCAGCGGAACCTGAAAACAAAGTCATTTAACAAGAGATAAATGAATAAGCAGGCCAACAAGCGATTGCCTTGGTATATACATAAAACACGAGCAGTTTAATCCTTTTACAACCACGCCTGCAACATTACTACAGACCTCAAGATATCTGATGACTATGGCGGACGGGGCCACGTACCACGAATGTACAGAACCTGACTCGAGAACACTGCAAAAGATAAGCCTCGGAGAAAGCGGGCTTGAATCTGTTGGCGTGATCTATGGCGAGGAACCACGGCCGATGTACCTCACTGCGGCGTGAGCGCGGCCCCGAAGAGTCGATCTGGCAGTACCAAGTATGTGGCGTGCAATCGTAAATGAAATCATACTAGTCTATATAAAGCGGGAGACGTGTATGATAACCAAACTACGATTCATGACATAAAGCGATCATCACTCGATATAACTATGGGTCTCGCGCCCAACATCAATCGAGTTCGCATTATGGCGCGTGCCCGGAATCTGCATCGGTGTAGGCGTGTCCATGATGCGACAATAAGACGACAATCGAATGGAAGCATGCGTGCGCTACGCGTCGTGTCGGTATGTCGAAGGAAAAATAAGACAACATTCCAAATGGGCGCATGCGTGCGCTACGCGTCGTGTCGGTATGTCGAAGAAATCCTGGCGATAATCAAAATGGAAACATGCGATGCGCTACGCGTGTCGATATATCAGCGATTAACCACAGACCTTAACCAAAATGGAAGCATACGTGCGGCTACGCGTCGTGTCGGTATGTCGGCGATTAACAACAATAATACTATCGCGAGGCGTGCGTGGAATTTCTCGTCGCTGCAGCGCGTCGAGTAAGTTCTCAACGATCAATGACCTATCGAGAGCGGTAACACGAAACACAACGATTGTACAATAAAGGCTATCATCAAGCATAGGCAAGTTTCACAACAAGCGTAAGCGAGTTTCACCTGACTCAAAGTACTTTCATTTTATGCCAAAGTCGGGTTTTAACCCCAAGTACTACATCGTTAAGTTCTTTTAAAGAGATCCATTACTTTTATAAAAGTCACCCGATACGTAGTATTAGAATGACCAACCAGCTTCCTTTTCAAAATCAAGTATGACATTCTTTTCCTAAGTTCCGGTTTGCCTAGTTTGATTACTCAAGCACCGTTTTCAAATGGTTTCATAGTTCCCAAACTTAATCACTTGATTCCTTTTTAGAGCAATTGAGTAACATATGTCATATATGTGAGTAGTTTATTCTTGTTTATAACGATCTTATTACGTGACCATGATCTAGAAAATGTAATATCATTTTGTCTTATCTTAGCTTACATGCGGATGGAGGTTTCTCTTGGTTTTAATACAACGTCATTATTGATACATTTTCCTTTATTACTATTTGCGGTGGTGCAGCGATACGCGTTACGATTCGAAATCGGTAAAACATTATCCCTTTAAAACCAAGTACTCATTACTCACGAATGAGGTTTCACACAACGTCAGCGTTAAAACAAATAAGTTAAGTCTCTTATCTTATAAGATCAAGTCTCTTAACTTAACATGATAAACCATTTTCACTTACGTAAGGTCGTTATAACTAACTTCCGTAAAGCTATTATAACACCACATGTTTTAAATCAACCAAATCACTTAGCGTATGCGTCTGCAACTACATAGTTCACAACAATCATGCTAGAAAAGATAGGAAGAGGTTCACATACCTCGCGACGATTTATCGACGATAAGCAAAATGCTCAATCTTACAACGCACTGGCCCTTTCCGACTCGAGTAGAATACGCTACTCTTGGTACTTTCACTATAAAGGTCCAAACGTCTATTAACCCCAAAACACAAGTTTTCTATCTTTCTAAAGAAAATTGTGACCTCCACACATGACAGCGTAAATCTCTCTCTATCGGTAGGCTACCAAGCTTGACGAGGGTTTACCATCTACCGGGCGTGTACAATTCTACAAGTCTCTGCAATCTGATCATGTAAATCTGATTCGATTCGATTCTTTATTCTTGAGCTTAAGTCAAAAGACATTGCGAATACTAAGTAGTTCTATATATAGTATACTTGACTATATATGCTAACAAACATGTAATTTCCAATTACAATAGAGGACAGATAATTACCTCGATAAGCCCAAAATTATCAAGTTATAATGTCGATCTGAGCAAGGTTTAGCTCATTTCAGTGCGCTCGAACCACTCGAACAACCGCCAGAAGTTCTAACCAACCTGCTCAAATCTTGACCAAGTATGAAGATTTCCTTAGGGTTTCGGTTTGAGACTAAAAAAGGACAAAGGTAGTATTTAGGACTCTACGTAAAGAGAGGTATCTTTGGAATACTACAAGGTACAAGGCTAAGGTATTTTGGGCATTATAGCAATACTAGGGAGTATTTCTATACCTGACAAAGGGGTATTATCTGAAAACAACTAGGCTGGGGTACCCGGCGAAGCCTCGCTCGAGGGCCTCTGCCAAAGCTCCATGAGGGGAGGGCTTTGGGCGATTTCAACTCATGAGGAGAGATTTCAGACTTGGAAAATGATTTTTGGATGAAGAAAGTTCATGACTAAGGGTATTTATAGCAAACCCAGGCGACGATGGCGAGATCAGCCAAGTGCAAGGCGAGTGTAAGGCGAGATCAAGCCAAGTGCACCACAGCCCTACTCGCCAAAACCCTGCGAAATATCTACACAAATATCTAGCGCTGAAGCCACGGTCGGCCAAGTGCGCCCGACTGTCTCCGTTGTGAGGTGACACGTATCGCCTCCGTTGGTCAAAATGTTTCGTCTCTCGGAAAAATCCGCAAAAATACAAAGCGACATGGCGAATTTTCCGCCATGAAGTTCTGTAAGCGTTTAGTCGAAGCGACTCTAGCAGGGTGTTGTGCACAAATGTTATTTCGGCGAGGTGCACGTGGGGTGACACGTGTCGCCCAGGTCGCCAGAATATTTCGTCTTAGAAAATATCCAAAATCTGGGAAAACTCAAAAACAAAGCGGGCCCAAAGCAGTAAATTTCTCGTGGGCCCAGCGTGACCATTCAGAAAATAAAATCTCAAAATTCTAATATAATCTATGAAGTCCAATACCAAATCGGGAATCAATTCCCGTTAACGAACCTTTTTCTTCACAAATAGCAGGAAACTTTTAAAGTGAAAACTCACATCTTTCTTTCTTTCCAATCTTTCTGCCGTATTCTCGTACGTACGTCCTCGCATACATACTCTGGAAATACGGGGTATAACAATAAGCCCAAAATTATCCGAGTATAATGTCGCGCCTGAGCAAGGTTTAGCTCACTCAGTGCTCAATCGCTCAAACAACCCAGAAGTTCTAACCAACTTCACTCCAAAACTTCAACCAGCGGTGAAGGTTTCCTTAGGGTTTCGGTTTGAGACTAAAAGGACAAAGGTAGTATTCCGGACTCTACGTATAGAGGTAACTTTGGAATACTACAAGGTATAAGGCTAAGGTATTTTGGGCATTATAGCAATCTTGGAGAGTATTTGATACCACAAAAGGGGTACCACGAGAACAACACCTAAGGGAGGGGGTGTTCTCGGCTTTAGGCTCACAAGGGAAGGTTTCGGCCAAAGGCCTTCCTGAGGGGAGAGGGGCTCTTGGGCGAGAGTCAGCAAGAGGAGGAGGGTTCTCAGACTTAGGCAAGTGAAGAGTGGATGAAGAAGTCTTGAGAGAGGGTATTTATAGCAAAACCAAAGGCCAACCAATGGCGAAGATCAAGCCATGTGCAAGGCAAGTGTAAGGCCAAGATCAAGCCAAGTGCACCTAACCTACTCCACAAAACACTCCGAAAACAAGCCCTGAAAACAAGCCCTGAAAGCAAGGCCTGAGGAGCCAATCGGCGAGGCGACGAGGCTCTCTTTGGGCGTAATCGTCAACCTTCCCACTTGCTTCCAATGTGAGGGTGACACGTGTCACCCTCGTTGATCCAAAATGTTCGTCTCTCGGAAAAATCCGCAAAAATTTTAAATGACATGGCGGAATTTTCCCAGCGTAAGCGTGGAAGCGTTTAGTCGACGACTCTGTCGGCACTTGTGCCCAAATTTCGAATCGAATGCCTAACAAGGCTCAAATTTACGTGCGTCGTCCATACGTACATACTCTGGAAATCACGGTATAACACTTTTGTCTCTTGTCACGGAACCATACCGCCGGGTTGGTCGTATATATTTCTTCTTCCGACTCGCGTGCGGGAAAGGTGTCTTAACATCCATTTGATGTATTTGAGATCCTCCGATGCGGCAATAGCTATGAACATACATATTGATGTCATTCTAGACACCGGATCGTAGGTGTCGAAGTAATCAATACCTTTTTTTGGCGATAACCCTTGCCTACCAACATAGCTTTGTACTTGTCGATAGATCCGTCTTCTTTAACTTAGTTTAAGGATCGCTTACAACCCAAATGTTTGTGTCGGGAAGTTCAGCCAACTCCCAGTGTGGTTATGCGGGATGGATTCTATCTCACTTTCTAAAGCTTCCTTTCAGTGATCTTGGAGTTGACAATCTTGGCGATTGTCCATGGTTCATCTGAACCAAATAAGCTAAAGTCTGAACCAAAGACTTGTCGCCGGCCCTTTTGCTTCTCGCGGTTCCGTCTCGAGAATCTTCCAAGTCCTCGAGAATGCGGAATCAGAATTAGGGTGTCACTACTTGAATTCACTAGATCTGAGCGTTCGGATCTGGGTAGTCATCAACCCCTTGGTCTTTAGAGATTTGATCATAACTTCGTTTGAGAGAGGTTATGTTGTTTTCCTTGTATGGAAATGTATCTTCAAAGAAACTTGCGTTCCTTGATTCCATGATCGTACCTTCATGAATATCTGGTACATCCGACTTATGCTCTATGAAGCGATAAGCACTACTGTTATTGGCATATCCTATGAATATGCAATCCACAATCTTAGGACCAATCTTGACCTGCTTTGGCATAGGTACTTTTACCTTGGCCAGACAACCTCATACCTTCAAATACTTATAGGTAGGTTTCTTTCTTTTTCATAGTTCATATGGAGTCTTGTCTTTACCCTTGTGTGGAACTCTATTAAGAATCCTATTCGCGGTAAGGACAGTTTCTCCCCACAAGGTTTGAGGAAGACCCGAATTGATGAGTAAAGCATTCATCATTTCCTTTAGTGTTCGGTTCTTGCGTTCAGCAACACCGTTTGATTGAGGTGAGTAAGGAGCCGTTCTTTGATGAACTATACCCGATTGGGTACAAAGTTCTTCAAAAGGTGCTACATATTCTCCCCCTCTATCGCTACGGATTGTTTTAATCCGTCCGCTTAGTTGGTTCTCAACTTCTGCTTTGTAGTGTTTGAATGCCTCAATGGATTCATTTTTACTTTTTAGTAAGTAAAGGTAACAAAACCTTGTGACATCATCTATGAAAGTCACAAAGTACTTGTTCCCCCCTCTAGTTTGAGCGAACTTCAAATCACATATGTCAGTGTGTATGAGTTCTAGAGGAGCGGTTTCCTTTCGGCGGATCTAAAGGGACTCGTGAAAAGTTTTGCCTCGATGCGCCTCACACTTACGTTGAGGGTTTATGTCGATAGGCGGCAATAATTCCAACTTTACCAATCTTTGGAGAGATTGATAGTTAACATGTCTGTCTATGATCGTAAATTAGATGACTTAACGAGTAAGTAGAAGGTTCAATTTTATTGATAGTTGAAAAGGGCATTACAGGTGCAGCATTAAACTTAAAGAGGTCTTCACAGACGAAGTCTCTTCCTATAAAAGTTCTATTTTTAGTGATTATAAATTTTTTAGCTTCTAACACTAGCCTAAAACCAGCATTAACCAACAAAGGTCCAGAAATCAGATTTTTACGAATTTTTGGGACATGCATCACTGTTGACACCCAATTTTGACCCATCTTTTAGGCATTTCTTGCAATTTTAAGCATCTTAGGACACCGCGTTTTGTCATCATTTTGGACATTTTGTATATTTTTTACATAACATTCTATGTTGTTTATTCTTGTAAATTGACATCATGTTTGTTTTTACCTTTAATTAGGTATTAAACATTTTTTTTAGCATCTCTTTGAATAATTAAGCGGCGCGCTTGTCTTTACTTTTAAACAGACATTAAATATTTGCTAAATATTGTATTTTATTATTATTGCATCAGACATTGACATTTTAATAATTTGTATCTTTAAATAATTTTCCTTTTAAATAATTAATCCATTTGCATTTTTGTCAAGCAGTCCGATCCAGGCATAATCTGAATCGATCCAATCGCGAAATCGAAACCAAAAATGAAGCCCAATACACTTTCATCAATACCCAAACCCAATACCCGATAACGATACCCGATACCCAATACTGAAGCCCGATACCACAAACCAAGCTAATCTCGCCCTATAAAACCTACCTATACCTATTTGAGAGGCGTGGTTGAGCCCGCAGAATATTACCCGGTAGCGGCCGCAACGCCTCTCTCTTTAATCGACCCTCGGCCTCCTCTATCTAACCCGGCGCGCCTCGCTCTCTCTCGAATCCTCTTCTCCCGAAAACCCTATCACTTTCTCCGCCAGCCTCACTTGCTCCCTCGACCACTGATCGTCAACCACGCTCTCTCTGCGCAAACCCGGTAGTTGAACCCTCCCACTTTCCCGTTCCGTCGCCTACTGCGGGCTCGATTCTTCCGGCGAACCAATCCTCGCTGCGTCGCCCGGTCCGAATCTCAAACACCGCGCTAACGTCAAACCAGCGGCTTTACCACGCATCGCGGTGAACCTCACCATGTTCCGTCGATTGTACCCTTTGTTATGGCGGCGTCGCTCGGCGACCGCGATGAAGTAACGCTTCTTTGCCTACGTTGGTAATGTTGAACGCTGTCGAATTTAAACTCGGCCTTCTGATGCATTTCTTCCGTTTTACATTATGTTGTTGCGTTGTTGGGTGATTTTGTTTAAGCGATTTTACGATTTCTATTGCGTATGGCGGAATAAAAAAATCCGGCGACCACAGTTTCGCGTCATTCGGGTTATTTGCTTCTTGTTGTTTGTTGGATTAATTTAAATCTCTTGTTATCTGTTGTTGGCGAATTTGGTTTGATTTCTTGTTTGGGTATCTGTAGGAGTTTTACTCGTGAAGCTGTTGTTTTCGGTGATCTTTGGACCATTTCGTTGCTATGTTGTTGTTTATTCCACTATTTTGCATACTTTGTTGTCATTGATTTTCTAAGAATTGCTTCTTATCCATTTGGATTTTGGGCTGGTTTTTGACAACTTGACTCTGGGTCTGCTATGTTGCTCTTGATTTGTTGGCCATTTGACTCACGATTTTTAGGCTATGTTTGCTCACGATCTGGGTGATTTACGGGCCATATTGTTGTTGTTCATTGATTTTGGTGGTTTGGGACCAATTTGGAACAATTTGGCCCTTTGATTCATTTAAAGCGATTAAGGACAAATCTCTTTGTTTTTCATGATGTTTGAGGTGATTTTGATGATTTTGCCCCTCTTATTTTATTAAACTAATTTTGAACATGTTGCTACACTTGTTGGTATTTCTTGGTTTGGACATGATACTACGCTTTAGTTGTGATGAAAAAGTTATCAGTCGATTTTGAGGCCTCGCGATTGCAAAGCGGAAAAAATAAAATAAATGAAGCTTTAGGCAAGGATGATTTCTTCCACTTACAGGATAACCAACGTGCATTGTGAGCGCTTCGACGCACTTGTTTAAGTGTCCCAGCTTTATATATTTTATATCTGAGGCCCTCAGTGTTTAAAACTACTCTTGTTTTGGCGGATCAGAAAGTTTTATTTATTTTATTATATTGGTAGATGAAGGAATCTCGTCGATTTCCAAGGCTTACTGCAAAAAATGATTTATTTTTGGCTTTATTTATTAATTATTGCTATTACTTCAAAATTATTTATTTTATTACTAACACTTTTACTAAGTACTTATGCAGTGCAGGAGATCATCTTGTGCGAAGGCCTAAAAGGGTTAAAGATGTCCCAGTTTTATCTTAATGTCTCATTTAAATTTTAGTTTTACTATTTTTCGTTGCATTTTATTTTAATTGTAAATTATGTAAAAATGCTTAGAATAGGTAGAATAAAAGTCAACATATAATTAACCTAGGTTTGAGCGGATAGCATGAGTTAGCGGATCTTAAAGGATGCTAACCCTTCCTTTAGGATAATAAAGAACCACTTATCGAGAATCTCATTAATTTATGGACCGTTAAATGGAGATTAATTGCGATATTTTATTGCAATAAATCAAGTGTCTAATTCACTTAAATAATTAGGTGGCGACTCCTTTAAATACACTTTAGGAATCAACCATCGTAGTACTCCGTTTCGACTCAGGTTAAAATGGGGTGTTCTGATCACTTCGCTTTAGAGTTAGATCCTTCCGGACGTCATCTTTAGGATCACATTTCTACCGACACCTGCGAAGAAAAATTGCTACTCATGAACAACTTAGCATGCATGGCGGTGTATAAGTGGAAAAATCATTTTTATTGGAGCGGATGTGACCGCGTAGCACCGTATCGACCACCATTTGCAGGGTTCTCAGCGAGATTAGGTTCTAGCACCACGCATGAAGAATTCTTCAATCATAACGTCTAGAAGCGTGTCTTCGACTATGTTAGCCTTTGCCTTGCATTTGGCCTTCTCTTTGATCTCATGTTTGAGCTTACGGCAGTCCTTGACCATGTGACCAACTTTTCCACAGTGATGACAAGTACCCTTAAACTTTTCAGTTGTTTGGGACTTACTATCCTTTTGGAACTTTCGCTTCTTGCTCGGGTTCCCCTTGACTTCCGCCAGGTTCGTCTTAGCCTCAGCGGGTTGTTTCTCCTTTGGAATAGCCTTCTTATTATCATTTTGAATTTGGAGTTTGATAATAAGCTCATCTAACGTCATCTCTTTCGTCTTGAGTTTCAAGTAATTCATAAACTTCGATCCGAGGAAGCGACTTCTCGATCGATGCCGACTAAGAATTGCTCGTTGGGCTTTAATCCTTCAAGTCTAGGTGATGTATTATCATTTGAAATTTACGGACTTGGGATGACACACTTTTGTTGTCCACCATTTAAAATTTTAGAAATTTCGATGACAAACTTTTTGGCACGCGTCTTAGGTGTTGTATTTCTTTACAATTTGTTCCTGATTCCTTGGTTGTCCCAGCGGTGCGATACCGTGTACAAAGGATCGGACAAACTATTCAGAATATAGTTCATGCACATGAAATCACTATGATTTCATGCATCTCGAACCATTTTCATGCCGTTAATGACATAGATACCTTGGCCTCGCCCGTTTCATTTGGTGATGGTCAGTGTCTTCCCAACTTGTAGAGGTCTTCGGTTAGGAAGCGTGATATTCCCGTATCCGTCAGAAGAACAACATCTTTTCTTGCCGTCTTTTAAAATGCACACCCATAAATTTTTCAGGACGTTCATGGTGGAATTTGGCGGGTGTTGAAGTAGTGGCGCTTCCTTGAACAGTTTGGAAGGAGTTTGGAACGCTTTTAGCAGCAGTTGGGTTGACACTAGTTGTGCCAAAAACAGTGGAGTTGAAGGCATTATGATTGCCTTGAGGAGTGGTGGTGAAGGCAGTGGGATTGCCTTGAGGAGTGGTGGAGTTTTCAGCGTTCAATTGATCTTGTCCAGTCGTGTTGTCATTGAAAGCAGCGAATATTATCTTAAGCTTGTGAGATATTAAAATGTGGAAATAAGGAATTGAGAATTGTAACAACAACAACAACTAACAAGAAATCTAGAAATTAAACAAAGAAATGGTCTTACTGAGTTGATTGGATGAACAATCTATCCTTAAGATAATATTACCCCGTATATCATTTCAACGATTTTAATGACAACTTATCTCCCAAGATAAAACATCAATCAAACAAATGAGCAAAAGAACTCAAGTGTTTGCTTAGGAAGAAGGATCTTTGAGTGTTTTGTGATTGCAAGAGAGGAATACAACTTTAGATAATTGCTTAGTGAATATGTATTTTCCAATTGTGCCAAAGACATCAATTTATAGGTGGGTGATTTGGTCTTCTCAATTCACCAAATGAATGGTCATCAATGTCAAGTAATGACCATTGATATGGAGTTAATTGACTAGTAATGGTGAATTTAATGAAACAATGGAGAGTAATTGCTCGAAGTCATTTCGAGAATCAGCTTTAATTCGCCCGTAACGGTACTAAAAAACGTCGAGCACGTGATCCACCGGGATGGCACATGGTGCCTAAATTCGATAAGTCACTTTGGGCGAAATTTGGATTACTGCGGTCCACGGTGGAAACGCGGTTGTTACGTCGCTGTAGCCATTGTGCCTCGTTTTAAAGTGTCGATTTTACGATTCGTTTTCATCTCTTACACATTTCTTCCTTTCATTTACTAACGTAAAATCATACGTCATTTGACCAATAACCGTCTATTTTCGTATGTCTCAATTAATTCGTATACGTACCAATATCTCTTTCATTTAAGGAAATAATGATCTTTGGTACTTTATATGCACGTGTGTGAAAATTATGTTTTCGATGTGCGGGGCCCCTAATTATTCGATTTATAATTAATAGAATTTACTTTATTTCACGTTTAAAAAATATTTTCAACAAAAATATGTTTAATTTTTTTCATTCTATCCTCAACAAGGTCACACGAATATCAAAAACTTGTTGGGAAAAACAAATTTCGATTTTTTTTTTGATAAACTTTATGAAAAATGTAACATAAAGTTCTTTATACTTTTTTTTAACCCGTACAATAACATTGTCACTTTTTATATATGAAAACACTTGTAATGTTCTTATAAGAGTTGGCATGATCATTCTTGCTTAAAATTTATGTTAACCTTCAAATGAGGCCAACCAACTTTGGAAGAGAAAACTATTTCTTAAGCATGAAGGAAATCTCTTTTTAAATGTGCACTAGCAATGTGTTTCTCAACCATGAAGGACAAAGTAGGATGAAAAGCGACTCTTTTTCTTTCTAAATTCTTGAACTTAAACAGTACTGAAACAATTGATCCAAGTCAACCGAGCTGAAATTATTTATTTTTCGTCTTGGAATACCAAGAAAATCAGTTGGTTTCGGCTAGTTGTTTTTTTTAAAAATAAATTGAAATGTTGATTTCGTTATATTTTGAAAAGTTTGGTTTTAATCCGAATGACTAATATTTTCTCGGGAAAAGGGTCAAATATACCCTAAAACTTTGATAAAAGGATCATATATACCCTTTGTTAAAGTATGGGGTCATATATATCATCAGTTAGCCTGACTTATCAAATTTACCTAAATTGGATTGTACGTGGGTGCCGCGTATGCCACATCCGCAAGCGACGAGGGCCGTGCACGAGGTGGTCGGCCGGAAAATTCAAAAAATGAGCGGAAAACTTCGAAATGGTCGACACGAGGCTCGGTGGTGGCGGAGGTGGTGGATGGGTGCAAAATTTTGGCGTGAGGACGGCGAGTCTAGTGGTACCATCCACGATCGTCAACTGTTGCTCAGGTGACCGGAAATCGTTCGGCGGCGCCCAGGGTTTGTAGGTTTTTCGATTTGGTTAATGTAGCGGTAGGCGTTGATTCGAGTTGCAAGATTGATATGGGAATGACGGCGGGGTGGCGAGCTTTGTTGGTACCGTCAGCGGACGAGCGTTTTGAATCGTCGGGTCGCAAAATTCGTCGAACAAAGTGATTTTTTTTATCTGAAATTGGAGGAATTGTAGGTTGAATCGTTGGGAATGGTTAGTATGAAAATGACGGGCTTGACAAGACGAAGCCAATGATGGTGGTATCGTCCCCAATGGTTGTCGGAGGTGGCCGGAAAAGCCAAAAAAACGGCGTGGTTATTGTTCACGCGTCAGTGACGTGGCTGACACGTGTCCAATCCGTTAATATAGAGTAAATTTGATAAGTTTTGACTAACGGATGGTATATATGACGCATCTTTAACAAATGTTATATATGATCCTTTTACCAAAATTTTAGAATATATTTGACCCTTTTCCCTATTTTGTATCTGTTCTATTTTTTATGATAGGGTTAGAAGTACGAAAGTTAAAACCATTTATTTTCTATTAATAGATGTATTGCTTATGGTTGAATCGAACTCAATATTCATATATAAAAAACTATTACTAATATTTGAAACGATAAGTCTACAAGTTTAATTGGTTTAGTGATAAAATTTTAAAATCAAATTTGAATTATGCATCCGCCTTTGTAACTAATACAGTAGAATTTAATATCAAATCTTCTGGTGACATGTTTAGTCAAAGGACACAATTATTGGAAAATTTAAAAAGAAGGAAACAAAATAATTTAGAAAAAGGACACAATTATTGGCACATTTAAAAGAAGGAAACAGAAACTACGAGACAGAAAATAATTTAGAAAAAGGACACAATTATTGGCACATTTAAAAGAAGGAAACAGAAACTACGAGACAGAAAATAATAAAGAACTTATAATATTTCCAAGGTGCAAGGAAATTGAAGTAAAAATAGAAAACAAAAGAGATAAGCGATGGAGAAGTTTTTGTTTGGTGGAAGGATTCAACACATGCAACAAAAAACCAGATCATAAGACGTAAGCTGTTGTCGGCTCTCTTGCCTAGTTCCGCCTTCTTTCATTCCACCTGTCTTTTATTCATCCTCCTTGTATCTCGTCTACATGGCCACGTCCTCCTTCCTTTCGTCACCCTTCTCACCTTCCCATAATTTCATCTCCGCCCCTACACATTTTCGTTTTAACGTCCTACTCTGTTTGTCGTGATACTATTTTCTTGTAACTCCGTTCCGATAGAATGATATATTTTTTTATTGAGTAATAGTTTAAATTTATCATTTATCTTTTACGAGATGATCTATAATCATATATCTATTTTTAATTTATTTTAAAATATAAAATAAAATAAAAATCCTTTATTATTAATATCTCAACGGATGGAGTATTTTATTCTACTACTAGGTACTAGTATAACCATGTCTTTATCGATCATGTGCTTTGGAAAAAATTATTAAGTTACCATTTATAGCGTCGAATTCTACTACTTGATGCCATTTGATATTATTCGTAGTGATTTGTGGGCATCTCAGGTTACTGATTACATGGGTCGTCGTTATTATGTTTTATTCTTAGATGACTATTCTAAATATTTATGGGCGTTTTCAATTGCGAAAAAATCTCAAGTTTTTCCATTTTTATAAAATTTAAAGCTTTCATAAGAACACAATTTGAGCGGAAAATAAAAACATTGATGTGATAATGACAAAGAGTATGATAATGGCGAATTTCGAGAGTTTTGTGCTCAAAATGGAATAAATTTTCGTTTTCTTATCTCATACATCTTCACAAAATGGGAAAATTGGCGAAAAATCAGTACCATTAATAATATTGTCGCGCTTTATTGATTCATTCTTAGTTAAATCCGTTATTTTGGCATAAATGCATTCTGAATAGCTCTGCGATCTACTGATATTCTTCCTACAAGGTTTGACATATTCTTCCTCTCGAAGTTTTATATAATAAGTCTCGTCATGTAACCTCGTCTTAGGGTCTTGGATGCTTATGTTATCCATTTGTTTCCGTCCATTCTGATCAACAAACTTGAGACGCGTTACTCTCGTATGTGTTTTTGGGTTTTCGTCAAATCATTGTGGTTATAAATGCTTTGATTTGTCCTCTAAATGAATCGTCATTAGTCGTCGTGTTCTCTTTGATGAATCCCGATTTCTCTTTTCTAAAGTAGAAAAACTGGGTACTAGTTCTTATGATTTTTGGATGAGGATATCTACCACATGTTACATGTCATTATTGATTTGCAGAAAAACAAGTCGTGGCTAGCGACCACGCTGTGGCGCGCGGCTGTAGTAATTCTGAAATTCGAAATTTTCATAATTCACGATCCGGCCCGAGTCTTGGTCGATCACTCGCGATCAGCGGGGTATTTTTACATCAAAGAGACATTTCAATTTGAATTCTAATGTTCTGAAATTCCCTTACCAGTAATCTTGTTATCATCTTAAATGATCCTAAGTGGAAAATTGTTCTGACCGGGGAATATAATGCTCTAATTGATAATAAGACGTGGGAGTTGGTACCCCGTCCATCTGGTGTTAATATTATTCGGTCTATGTGGATTTTATTCATAAGGAAAATTTGGATGGATTCGTTTGAGGCATAAGGCTAGACTTGTAGGTGATGGTAAGACTCGTGAGTTGGTGTGGATTGTGGTGATACATTTGCTTTGGTGGTCAAGTCGGCTACCGTTCATGTGTCTTTATTTTGGCTCTTTCAAAATCATGGCCAGATTAATCGGTAGATTTGAAGAATGTTTTTCATGGTGATCTTCACGAGGCGGTGTATATCATCAACCGCTTGGGGTTCGGGGATACTAGATATCATAATCGTATGCATCATTGAAGAAATCCTTGTATGGACCTGCGATCTCGAGGGCTTGGTATAAGAGGTTTGTTGATTTTGTTTGACTATGAGTTTTTCTCGCAGTGCGATAATTCATTGTTATATCGTCGAGTTCTTCGTGACTTATATATTGTTATATGTGGATGATATTATCTTATTGCCTCTTACGATGTTTTGAGAAAGTCTATTATGACAATGCTCAATTCAGAGTTTGTCATGAAAGACTTGGGCCCCTTGAGCTAATTTTTTGGGTATTGCAGTCACTCGTCATGTAGGTAGATTGTTCTTAACACAGAGGAAATATCTGTGAAATCATTGAGAGGTTGTGATGTCATCGTGTAAGTCCTTACTCCGGTTGTTACTAAACCCGAGTTGGGTGTTGCGGTGGCTCTCGTATGAGGATCGACTCATTATCGTGATCTTGCGAGCGCGCCCGGTATCTTACGTTCAGCGACCATACATTACATATGCGATCAGCGGTGTTTGTTTATGCTTGATCTAGAGTTGAACATAAGAATGTGCTCAAGCGCATGCCAAATGCGTTCGAGAACAATTATGGTTTGCATTGTACCGCCGTTGGCGTCTGCAACGTCTCGTATCTGAGATGTTAATTGAGGTGGTTGTCTGACACGGGCGGTCTACGTCAGCTATTGTATGTGTTTGGTAATAACTTGGTCTCGTAGTGCATCCAGCGTCGTCAGCGCTTTCACGTTCAAGTGTAAGTAGAGTATAAAGGGGTAGCGATGTGGGTTTTGAGTCATCTTGATTCTGAAATCTCTTTGAAACCGTTGTCTATTGAGAAGGCTACGCGGTGTATTGTGATAATATAAGTGTAAATCTACCTTTACGGTAATCGATTCGGCACGTTCTAAACACGTAGAGATGGATATTCACTTTGTTCGAGAGAAGGTAGCGAAAGACGAGTTTGCGTCTGTCGTATTCGTGAATATCAAATTGCGGACATATTTACAAATGGTCTTCCTCGGTCCTTTTGAAGATTTTGAGACGCAGTTTTAGCGTCTGAAGGCCGTCAGATATGGTATGTAGGGTGTGTTAAAGTGTATATGGGCTGCGTATGAAGAGCCAGTAGAGGGTCCAAAATCGTGTGGGACCACTTTCCACTTTCCTTTGTTTATTTGGTGAATATTAGACTTATGTTTGTACCTTAATTAGTAGTGTAATATTATCATAATTGTAAAGTTAATATTTTTATAGAATAGGAAAATAAGTTTTCTTATAACTCGTATATATATGTCTTTTATTAATAAGAATAATCGAAAGGATTATTTCTTTCACATATATGTCCTTCAAAGTTTATTTAGTTAAATATATAGGTCAAACCATCAAACTGAAGAACAAAGATGTGACCACGCTCATTGCTTATCCATTTAATGTAGTTGAACACAATATTTATATTAAAATTTTTAATTGGACTTAATGTATATACCAGATTATATTGATTTATTATGATTAAATAAATGAGGAAAGTAAAATTAAATATTATTAATTATAATTAAACGATAAAGATATATGTCATGCGCTCATTGTAAAAACATAGTACTCCATATGATAATCAGTTCAAAGATATTTTATCGTTGTAATCTCAATTCATTGCAATAAAGATAAGCTATCGTTGTCTCATTCGATCTTTGATTTTTTGATGCGTCGTATTGAGTGTATAATTTTATATGGACATTATTGTATTGTAATGGACTGGATTGTATTAATATATAATGGATGATATTAGACTATTAATATATAATGGACTGTATTTTTTTTTAATACGATTCGGGGAACCTCAGAATAAGCGGGACCAAAACAGTTGCCTTACCATGACCACGCCCCATTTAGATTTATACTCGATACTAATAAAGTATATTGCTGGTTTTGTTTGTTTGTCAACTCTAGTCCAAATATCAATAGAATAGATTAGATTGGTATTAGAATTTTTCTATGTTTTTTATATGTGTAGATATAGAATTCAACTTAATTTATTGATCATTACATATAATTCAATTAAGATATTGTATGAAAATATGTTTTTAGATTCTCTTGAGAAAAAGAGGATTTTTTATTGGGTGGGTTCAAAGAAAAAGAAGTGTTTTTTGTTTACCTTACTTACTTTCCTTTTTCTTATATCAATAACTCAATCAAAATGCAATTATCTCCGAGAACAAAAAGTCTCTTATGCTTAATACCTTTAGTTTGATCGGTATCTGTCTTAATTCGACCCTTTATTCGAGTAGTTTTTTATTCGACAAATTGCGAGGCCTATGCTTTTAAATCAATCGTAGATATTATGCGATCATCGTGCATTCTTTTTCTCTTAGCCTTTGTTTGGCAAGTATTTGCAAGTTTCGATGAGATCTTAATAATATCCTAGAAAATTCATGATTTATTAGAAAAAATCTAAAATAAAAAAATCAGATAAGCTTTACCGTTTGAAACCTCGATTCAAACATTTAAATTCTTGGATAGTCACGAGAAATCCGGCTTAACTTATTGCCTTATTTTTTGACGTTTTCCTTTACAGTGAAAGACTGTATTAGGCTCCTCTTGTGTATATAAAAAAATTGGTTAATGACAAACTCTTATTACAAAAAAAATTATTAAAATTATTTTAGAGAAAGAGCTTCATTGCTTGGTGTCAAACTAGGATATGCGGTAGAAAAATGAACGATCTGCTCGGCTTCGGTTTCTACTTTAAGTGGCGAGCGAGCTTTTCGAGTTGTTGATAGCCCTTCCATGATTCTTACGAATTTGAATAGTATTCAAGATCCTCTATTTTCGATTATCTAATAAATCACTTAATGAAAGTAGATTATTTTCCATTTCTTTCCAAAATTCTATAATCCCTTCCAGACAAACATGAATCTTTGATTCATTTGACTCTCAGCTCGATTACTTAATTACTTAAGGTAAATTCTCATATCTTTTTATGAATGTAATGAGCCTATCTTCTCTTCTTTGTTCATATTCCAAAAGATATGAAACTAATGTAAGACCAAAATATTCGGAGGACTCTTACGACAAAATAAAAAATATGTAATTATCGACAAAGTTGTTTTTTCAAATCCAAAAGCTTTTCTTATTTAGAATAGGTCGTCGATTGATTAGATAAAGGGTCAAATCTCACTTTTTAAAAAATTTACAATAAGCGGTTCAAATCATTTTATCAATATGAGTATCTATATCGATAAAATAGTTATTTTGAAAGCGCCTTTATATTAACATAGTGGTAGAAAGAGTATCGTCTTTGCGTCAGACTTGAGCAGTTTGTTTTAACCATGTTAATAGTTCCACGTTATTGGTTAATAGAGAATCAAAATTGATTTATCGATGAATCGCGAAATGTTATGGTTCTTACATATAATTTACGAATTTATCTGAAGTAATTCGCGAGATCATGCACCTCTCTTTCCTACTTATAGCGTAATGGAAAAGTGCGGTGGTTGGTCGACCTATTCTTGAAATAAACAACTCGCGCGCTCCGCTTTCGGAAAAATCAATACATGCCGTACGCTTAGATTTATTGGATTTGTTGCTAAAATATCGATATTAAACGAACTTCGTGGATGGCGGTGGCCCAAAGAAAGCGAAAGAATCGGTTCGTTATTCATATGATCTCCTCTTATAGATAGACTAAAAATCGAGCGAGTTCTTTTTGTAACCGCCCTCTTTTTATTTATTATTTTATTTTTTTTTTATTTTAGTCAAAATATAAAATAATATTCGAGTTAGTTATAAATTATAAACTAATGAACTAGCCCTTGTATTGGTTATTGGAACACTAACACTTACTAAAAAGAGTTTCCCTTGCTCGATAAATGGGAAGGATGGCGAGTCGGTATGCTAATTCTAAATCATAAATCGATCCTTCCGTAGGATTCTTTTCTAAAAGAATAAAGAATTGGAGGAGGAAATGCGGATAAATTTGAAAAGCAAGCGACAAGTCGAAATCAATAAAATATGAAAAATAAATAAATTTTCATATTTCTAAGCTCTAAGCTAGATTAAACAAAGAATTTGCAAATAAAAGTGCTAATCTGCAACCGATCCGTAAATTGTTAAAGCTTTAAAAGCTTGACTAGCGATAAGCGTACCTCGTATTTTTCCTGCGCCGGTGTCTCGCGATACCCTCTGCGGCTTGACGCGTCGGTCCGCGACCACTCGTATCGATAAGCGAAGCCCTACGATCCGGCGCGATAGCGGCGAGAAATCATTGGATTAAGCGATAAGTTCGTACAAAAAAAAAGGTTAATGATCTGATCAACGAATGAATTATGACTTAATTATTCCTGTTGGGACTCGTCGATTGAAGTAACTAACAACGGATTGAAGTAATAAGATTATTGAATCATTAGAACTACTTCGATATATCTTTTTACTTTTTAGCCACGAGTCTTTGTGAACCCGTAGACTTTCGTTCTTCCATTTCTTGTTCTTGGTTATTTGTTAGTTGAATTATTTCTTGATTTCATCTGTTTATTCATTCAATTCCACGATCGCGGGGCGAGAAGAACTTAGTCTATTAGAATCCCTAGAGTAGTAAAATATATCTTTAGTTCATTTCATATATAACTAGCACTAGTCAATATCTAATATCACATATACATGTCTTTCTTAGTAACGTAAACCAAACTTTCATCTTAGATTCAATCTATTCAAGAATCAGCGTCGAAGCGTCTAGAAAGTTAGTGCCAAAATGGCGATTGGGTGTCTTATTTTTAAAAATAGTCTGATCAGGATTCGGTAACATCAAATCTTTGTATTATTTTTTGTTGGTGTCTGACGTATCAACGTCTTGCTTTAGGTATTGGTAATGGGCCGGAGAAAATTCATTACTTGGGAGCATGTAGGAATAATATGCAGTATGGCCAATTTGCCAAAAAGTAAAAAGGTACTTGAACATGATGATGATCTCTTTGAAATATTGTATAGTAGCCTCTAAATATCACTATCAAGAGGCACAGGTTCCTTGTCGATCGGTTTGTTGTCATCCCTGTAAGAACTAAGAACCTTCCATTGCTACTCTACAGATAACGCTTAATTTGCCTTATCAAAGCCCCTGTAGTCTGCAGATACGTTATTCAAGAAATGGGTGGTGGTTAGATGTTACCGTCCCTTTTTTAATTCTACTCTCTTTCGCCATCCTTTTCTTCAAAAAGTCTCTGTCTTCCTTTATTAACCTCTCGTGATTCCTCTTCCTAGTGTATTGACCGTACCCCGTTTACTTTGATTTCCCGTTTTTTTTTAAAAAAAACTTACCCGATATTCGATGTTAGTATAAGAATCTGGTTAAATTTAGAGTTGCATCGAAAAATCCTAAATATTTTCTGGCAAAATCATAAAAATCAAATTTGATATCTCTAATAAAGAATGAAAAAGTACTACTAATTACCATCCCAACACAGCTCTCGTTGTTCCATCAATACAACTGTTCGAAAATTTCGCCGGAGATTGAATTTATCGTTCTTGTGAAACGAGCAGCATGGTGGGGGCGCGTGTTGAAAATCGATTTTCGTATACGTCATCACGTCGTCTGACGTCTAAATTTAAATTCGCGTAGTGAAAGAGATGTTAATCTGTGATGTTAAAGTGTTCTTAAGTTGTAAATTGTGATTAATTGGTGAATTAATGTGTCTCGCGTGACGGTATAAGAAAAGATGAAATATGCAAAATATGAAAAATGGGAAAAGCGTTTGCCAAAACTCCTGTGACTCGAAGTTGTTTTTGGCAGTCGTGTGGCCTCCGTAGTGAATATGTGCACTCCGTTTAGTGCATTTACATGGTATGTGAATGATCATTTGCAACTATAAAAGGAGCCTCCAATTCATATTTACATCATCCATTTACAACACAAAAATCGAAAATTGTTGAGAGCCTGTATTATTCTAGCAATCTTTTGTTCTTGTTTCTTGTGAGTATTTGGCATCTTGAGAAAATCTTGTCGTTTTATCTTGGGAGGCTATTGCCCATCTAAGTAATGCCATAATATATGGGGTAATTTTATCTTAAGGAAAGAGTCTTATCTCATTCGACAAACATTCTGATTAGCTTTCTTTGTTCATTATTTCATTTCTTAGTTTAGTTCACACCCACAGTTCAACAACTTCTTGATCCGGACTTACTACTAGTTTGACTCCTCTACCACTAGACTACTAACAACTCCGATCATGTGAAGTTAGGTTTGTTTGATCGACCAAATAAGGTAGTAAAAGAATTTTAAATGTTTGTTATGTACATAGAAATACGTCGTCATCAATATTTGGATAATAGTACCTAAAGACAGTTTTTTTTTATGCATAAGGCAAAATTTATATATAACAGCGGTATGAATTATGATGTGACACATGATAATTGATGTTGAGTCAAGTCCAAATCAGTTTGGAGCATTACCGGTAGCATTCAACTGGTATCCGAAGCAACACATGTGTAAACATTACCGGTAATGCAGAAGATTTAAAGTCGTTTGAATTGTATGACCAGCGAATTACCAAAAGCGATCACGTTTTCAATGGAACTATAATGACATTTATTGGAATATTGATTATCTGATTATTAAAACATTCGTTCTCTGTATTAATGAAAGCATATTTACGTGGGTTGTGTACGTGTAGCGATGTATAAATAGGGCGCATTATCCGTTATGTAATCCAGTGATTAATTATTACAAAATCTTCGTTGATATTATAACGATTTTTGTCTTTCATCTGAAGTTATCGTTACTTTGTTCAAAACACAGACTCAGTTAATTATTACTCGCCGTCTTGTTAATATTCATTTTATGTAGAATTTATCTAGAATTATCTAACATGTCGGCTTGAGATTAGCGTGTCGCCAGCGTCTACAAATTCAACTGTACAGTTTACAAGTAAACATTTTGGTATAACCTTCAATATTTAGAATATTAACATTATTAATTTAAATTTGCATTACGTAAGGATCAATATTTGATTTAAGACCTCTAGTGAGAGAAATCTTATTCATCCTACCATAATTTTTTTAGAGTCTAAATTCACAAGTACCAAAATTCTCTTGATGTACTGTATAGTACTTTCTCTGCCTCAAAATATTGTCGCATTTTTCATTTGAGCAGCCTTAAGAAAGCATTTATAAGTGTAACATTTTGACTAATTTATCATCTTAACATATTTTATTATGTTATCTCTCCTCAATATATACTTATATGTGCCAACTCTATCAATAATTACTCCCTCTTAAATGTTGTACTAATTATTATGAGGGGTAAAATGAAAAGAAAAAAAAACTACTTCATTTTGTTTTGATTAAATAAAACGATAAGTATTTTAAGACATACATTTTTAATAAGAACGATTAGTATTTTGGAATGTAGGAAGTATATCTATATATTTCATTAAAAGTATTGAATTAACATGACACGAGCTAGAAATCTGAGTCCCTGCTTCTGTAATTTGAAGGAGAGAAGAGGGTTAAGAGTTTAAACGACACAGTACTCTCCTTATACAACCTGTCACCCATAAGTTTACAGGTTGGCAATGCAGTGCCCTATGCTACTATGATGCCAAAAAAAACAAAATTTTGTTTCCGATGACTTATCTATTCTAGCTTATGACTTAAAAGTAGAAAAAGTTATTTTTGAGCGTTTGACAAATTGCTTTTCATGTTTGATTCTCTTTAAAAAAATGACTTAAATGGAAACTTATCACTATGAAAGCTGAGCTTTTTTGTTTAATTTGAATTGACACTTTTATCTTTTAAAAAAAATAAAAGATTTATATGATTTTATCATGTTAGGGTAATATGAATATTTCATTTTTATAAGTTGAAATAAGCTCTTTTATCATAAACATATGCAAATATTCATTTTACAAATTTATATGTTTTTCATCACTTTTCCAAACACCCCCACAAATTCTCTGTTAAACCACTTTTTTCAGCTTTCTCTAAAACTCAGCACTTATCAAAAAGCTTCGACTATTCCAAACACTACTTAATTATCAAAATTCAAAAGTCACCTCTTTATTAACCAATTTCCTTTTTATTTTTTCAATACTAAAAATAATGACGTGGCTTCCTGGTTCATTAATCGATACACTTTCATTATCAATTTACCACCTCCTATTTATACCTCCCATTCTCGCTTTTCTCTCCATTAACAAGTCTTCTTCTCTCTACACACTCAAAATGGGTATTTGCAGTTCGTGTGAATCTACATCTATTGCTACAGCAAAATTAATATTACAAGACGGAAGATTACAAGAATTTCCATATCCAGTAAAAGCTTCATACTTATTACAAAAAGATCCGACAATATTCATATGTAACTCCGACGAAATGGATTTTGGTAACGTGGTTTCTGCTATAAGTGCCGATGAAGAGCTTCAACCTGGTCAACTATACTTTGCTTTGCCTTTAAGCAATTTGAAACGTAAGCTTAAGGCTGAGGAAATGGCAGCCTTAGCTGTTAAAGCTAGTTCTGCATTGAACAATTGTGGTGCTGAGAAATATGGTTGTCGTCGTAAAGGTTCAGATTTTATAGTAGAAAAAAAGGGAAAACGTGGAGATAATAATGGTGACGTGGCACCGGAATTGAGAAGAGCGAGGAGTAGTGGTGGTAGTGGGAGGAGAGGGAAGTTTACGGCGAGGTTAAGTGCTATACCTGAGTAGAGTTTACTTCTTCTTTTTTCATTTTTGTGAATAGTAGAAAATTAGTTTAGGTTAATATTCAAGATCTGCTCTCTCATTAGTGGGTGGTTCAAAATTCGGCATCTACTTTTTTTTAATAATGTGTACTTGTCATCTAATATGGGGTTGTATGATCACAATTTTACCTCAATCTTGATGAGTTTGATAAGCAATATTGGATTATAATCTAAATGAGATATTCCATTAATTTGCATGATTTATTATCAATGACGACAATTTTAATATATTTTCTTTTTAATTAATATTACATCCGTTTCAATTTATGTGAATATTTTCAGAGTACGAGAGTTAAATTTTATAATTTTATCTTAAATTTTGTCATAAATTTTTTAAGTTTGTAAAAAAAATTATATTTTTAGAAACTACATTAAAAATATTATAAATTATGACAATTTATAATTCAAATAATTTAAAAAAATATAATCAAACAATCATTTCGTAGACTCTCTTGTTCACATAAATTCAGACAGAAGGTGATATACTAAGACCATCTCCGTCAGGGGACATTGTCGATAATTCTGTAGCATCGAGAGATTTGAATGACATGTTGACGTGGAAATAATTGAGAATTATTGAATATATAGGAGATAATCTTGTCACGTGGAGACAATGTCTCCTGCTAAAGAAGGAGAAGAAGACAATGTCTTTTGCAACGTCATGTGTCAGTATGTGATTGACTGCCAGAAATTCTTTTTTCACAGCTACTTTAATTGCTATTTTGATCAATAATTTGATCGAATTAAAAAAACTTTTATTTTATTTTCAAGATCTATAAAAAAAGACTAAAGTCATTTGGTGAAACACGGAAATGTGTTTACATTTTACCGTAAGTAGTTATGAAGCTGTTTACGGAGAAGCGATTAAGGTGTTTGACTATAATAATAAAAGTCTTAAAAGCGAAGCGAGTTTATTTATTTGAACATTTATACAAATTTACTAGAATATTTTTTTAATAGATTTAAAACTATTTAAAATATTATTTTCTATCATATGTTTCTAAAAATTAGAATATCTTTATAATTTAATAATTTTAAAAAAAATTTATTTAATTACAACATTTAATCAAAAAATAATATTATATTTTACATAAAAATGTAACGACAATATGATAGTCGATATTGAATATGTAAATTACCCATACCAGCTTATCCACGTCCTAATTTACATGTCGTATTTTTCTTTTATAAAAATATGAATTTTTTCTTCACTCACTTACCTCCTTTACCCCAATCCCTTTAATTATCTAGTCCGTCCTTAAATTTCTATTTCGTTTTTTGTTACTTTTATAAAATATGATTGAAAATATGAATTTTTCGTATCTCCCCACGCCTACCCCCGTTTCCTACAATGCCCAATTTCTATTTCATATTTTTGTTATTTTTATAAAAAAATTATTAAAAATATGAATTTTTTCTTACCTCTGCCTACCCATACCACCCTACCTTTGATTGCCTACCCATTATCAAATTTCTATTTCATATTTTTGTTACTTTTATAAAAAAATGAATTTTTTCTTACCCCACACGTTGCCTATCGATCACAAATTTTTATTTCATATTTTTGTTAATTTTATAAAAAAATGAATTTTTCTTACCAGCGTTGTCCTACCCATCCTCAAATTTTTATTTCATATTTTTTGTTACTTTTATAACAAAAATGAATTTTCTTACTCCCCACTCCCCTACCCAGCTTACCATATTCCCAATTTCTATTTTATATGAGGATATTAAATGAGATTAAAAGAAATTTTGAGGAAAAAATGATAAATTGGTTCAAAAATTCAATGAATGACGAAAGACAGAAGGAAGGCGAATTAGTGTTTATACCTCTTCCATAAAAATATTTCTACTTACGAAAAGGGTGTTTGGCCAAGTATTTTTGAAAGCGAAACACTTTGAGCTTAGCCAAACACCGCCTAAGTTAACCGTTTGGACACCAAAATATTTTAGCTATTTTCTCGAAATTTCTATCGTTTGCTATTTTTTTATATATGGATCTAATCAAAATTCTAATCTTATCGATATTCAGCGTCATAAAATTCTCAAAATATGTCATCGATATTCAAATGTCATATATGATGCCAACTAATTTTGATATGACATATCAGTATAATAGAAAAGTTTGGAATTTAGCAAAAGTTTGGAACGATCAAAAATTAATTTTCAATTTGTGATTTTAATATTATCAATGTTTTAGTGTGTTTTTATAAATTATGCGATTAACTTATCTTCGTTAATAAAATCATGTATTATTGTGTTTTAATATTATAATAAATTTGATAAGTGTCAAAATTAAATGAATATAAGTAATTTATAATTTTATTATTATATGTGTAATAATATAAATTAAAAGAATAATATAATATACAAAATAGAAAATGTGATAGAATGAATATATATGGTGGAATATATGCATTGATGTAGAGGAAATAGAAAATGATTTTTTTATGAAATATCTCCTGCTGTGAAATGTATGTGATAAATGGAGATATTTGATGATGTGACAGATGAATAATCTGATGTGGCAGGAGATAAAAGTGATTTCAATTATCTCGTCTGGGAGATGATGCAGAGATGATCTTATACAAAGGTTGTAAATCTTACAAACTTTCTCATTCACGTCACGTATATGCAGTATGTTAATGTCAAATCGGCTTTATGTCATTGCGTCGGTAAATGTAGCAGAACATCGGCAAATGTCGCAGTTTTTCAGTACCGTTGAATGCGAATTAAGGCTGATTCTTGGGCTGACTTTGGAGCAATTACTCTCCATTATTTGGCTATTGAATTCAATCATTACTAGGATGAATTAACCTCAATATCAATGGTCATTACTTGACATTGATGGCCATTCATTTGGTGAATTGAGAAGACCAAATCATCTACTTATAAATTTATACCTTTGGCGCGATTGCAAACCCGCATTGACAACAACAATTCTCTGAAATTGTCTTCCCTCTTGCGATCACAAAACACTCGAAGATCCTTGTAAGCAAACACTTGAGTTCCTTTTGCTCGTTTGTTTGATTGTTGTTTATCTTGGAAGATAAGTTGTCATTAAAGCGTTGAAAGGATATCTGAGCAATATTATCTTAAGGATAGATAGTTAAATCCAATCGACTCGAAGATTATTTCTTTGTTTAATTTCAGTTTCTTGTTACTTGTTGTTGTTGTTGTTATAATTCTCATTTTCTTGTTTCTACACTTTGTTTACCCATGAGCTTAAGATAATATTATTGCTTTCAACAACAATAATGTCTGTGAAGATCAAATCAGCGCTGGAAATTCGAACACGCTCAGCCTTGATTCTAATGCCTTGACTCACGGCTTTTGTCCTCACTAATGTCAATCCACGATGCTCAGCGATGGCGTTACTACGCCCAACTAATTGGGCATTCTAATGTCTTTCAAACATTATTTTTGGCACTACAGTACTACCATTGCTTTTAGCACAATGTCTCATTCTTTGCTCGGGCTTAGACCTATTTATCATAATCTCGCATATTTGGCGTTTAGGCGCACCTCTGGCATAAAATAGGTCCCAATCATGCTAGGACGCGCATTTGATATCCATATAGTCTGCTTGCTATTGTAATGTTTGTTCTTTCGGCTATGTGCACTTTAGTCTGATGTTGACTACTTGACTTTGTGCGTTCACTTAGCATTTATTTGGCTATAGCTTGTTTTTAAATTGCGTTATTCCTTGTGTTATCGGCGCGATGCGGAAAGACCATATCCCAAACAATAATTTTCTCAAAATTTCGTCACATATCGGAACTACGTGTGACCTGATTCCCATGGCGGGATACGTAGGCCGTCATTTCGGCCTCGGTCCCACCTTTTAGAAAAATTCTAATTTTCCATCTCTTAAGAATCTCTTTATTCTCGTCGCGTGACTACGCGTGACACGATTCCTCTGTGGAATCGTGGCGGTCATGCTCGGCCTCGGTCTACCTTTGAAAATCTCGTTCTCCCTCTTTCGGGGCAAACTACGAGTTGACACAGTTGCTTTGACAAAATGAATAGGAGGAAATATCAGCTTTGGTCCCATTTTAAAAAAAAAAAACTCAAATTCTAATTGACGAACCTAACTTCAACTGGGCTATGCTCCTAGACTATGTATCTACTTTATCTACATGGCGAGATCGTGGGTGGCCTCGTCGAACTCTGTCGACTCTTTCTAAAATCTTTCGCCACTTACTCTACAGGTGCAAAGCACGCTCCGTCAATCTCGCGATAGGATAGGTGGTATTCGTATCAAATTCGGTCTCGTTCGTTGGCGTCTGACATGCCAAAACTAAATTGCTTTCAAAACATCACAACAAGAAGTCGGCGATGCAGAAAGGCATATTATCGATTGCGTTACAGTAGCAAATACTTAAAACCGGACAGCGATTACAAGTCGAAGCGGATCGGCCATACAGTGGTCGGGGCTAAAGCTACAAAGTCGGCAAATCAGCCGCCTTTTCAAATCTCACATATTTTTATTAAATCAGATGGCGGGGTTGAAAAGTTGGTAACGTTTAAGGGGATTTTCGCATAGCAGCTTGGCTCACAGGGCCACATTCTCATCTGAGTCCATTCATTTCGCATATCTATATATCCCTGCATTAACTCTTTGCTTTGCTAAAAAATTACGCATAGCGGCATTCGTGAGGCCCTGATCGCGCAGCGTTTATTAAGACACCATTTGTGGTAGTATTCTCACCTCATTTCTCAATCACTTTATGGCACTAACTAATTTATCTGGTTTATATATTGTAGGTAATTTCAGCATAAGTAGTCTGGCCTAATGTGTCCAAATCACTCTTATTACGTCTTGTTGACAGTCAATTTTGACCAGTTTTTCATATATTTATTGCAATTTTATGTGTTTTAGGACATCGCATTTTAATCATCATTTTTGCATTTTTATCTTTTTATTTTAAATTAAACATTATGTTTTTGTTAATATTATGTTTCTATTATTATTACACAGTCGTTTATTTTAATAATATTTGCATCTCTTTAAATAATTAATTGACATCCCGTTTTAATTTTTAATTAGACATTAAACTTTTGTTAAATATTGTATTTTATTATTATTGCATCGGCATTTGCATTTTAATAATTTTGCATCTTTTTAAATAATTAACCCGTTTTGCATTTTATCAAATCGATCCGATCAGAAACACAATCGGATCAATCAGCAAAGCCCGAACGAATGCCTAAAAATGAGACTCAATACGCTTTCGTTTTCCCAAACCAAACTTAATCCCGTCATATCTCTCCATCCATACTTTTTACCATTTTAACACTCTACCCCGTATCCTTTTTACCACTCGAACACTCCGCTCGTTTTTAATAACTCCGTTTCCTTACAAAACAACACCGTGATTGTAATCTGATTTTCCTCTCTCGTTTTATTTTCAAAACCCTCGCTTTTTCATTTTCGTCGACGCCACCGCTCGAGCTCGTGAGCCTCCGCGACCCGTCGTCGCCCTCTCCTGTCTCTCCTCGACTCGTCGAACACCTGTTCGAACACCCGTCTCCGTCGGACACTCACCCGACCGCCGTTGAGCGGCTGCCATTCGGCGCCTTTTGTATTTTGAAACAAGCAGTTCTCTTTTCTATCTCGATTATCTTGGTTGTTGTACTAACTTTGTATCTTGTTGTTTATTTTCGCCATTGTTGTTTTATTATTTGCGGGACTTGTTTGTTGTTGTTGGACTAATTTTCTAACTCTTTTCGTTAAGTGATATTGCGGATTCAGTTAACTTTACGGCGTATTCCCATCGATCCTTTGGCGGCGTCGCTCGTTAGCGTGGAAGTAACGCCGCCGCCCCTTTGGCACCATTGAAGCTAGCGGAGCTTGAAACTCGTGACGCCTTGTTTTGATTCTATTTCTCGTATCTATGGCATATTTTGTGTGTTTGGACTGATTTTTAATTTTAGTGTCACCGGAGTTTTCCTTTGTTTGACTTTTATTTTGGATATCTGTTATTTTGTTGGTTATGGACTGGTTGTGTTACATTTTTGTATCTTGCCAGAGTTTTTAAAACTCCGGCGACTCTAGTTTCGACGTTATTTTTTGATATTTGTGTTGATTTTAGTTTAGCGGACTGATTTTCCTATTCTTTGGCATCTGGCCTGAGTTTAAAACTCAGTATTTGTTAGCGTATTTCCAATGAGGCCATTGCGTATGTTTCTCTTGTTTTGTGGATCAACTTGTGTCATTATATCGTGACTATTGTTTATTGCTTTGAAATTTGTTTTTTGGTTTTGATTTTTACTAGTGTTATCTTTATTACGATTTTGGGTGGTTGTGGATCTGTTATTTTATTTATTTATTAAAGTGGTTGGGCGGATGTTACAATGTTGGTATTGGTGATTTGAACAAAATACTACACGTAGCGATGAAAAAGTTATCATGGATTTTGAGGCATCCACGATTCTGAGCGGAAAATAAAATAAAATGAAGCTTTACGGGCGTTGATGATTTCTTACTTACAGGATAACCAACGTGCGTTGGCGGGGCAAATTACCATGTAGGACTTGTATAGGATGTCCCAGCTTTATTTTATATATCTGAGCCTCAGTGTTTAAAACTATTCTTTTTTTTGTGGTTGAAGGTTTTATTTATTTTATTGTTTCTAACAATATTTGGCGATGAAGGAATCTCGTCGATTTCCAAGGCCTCATGTACAAAATGATTTATTTTGGTTTTACTTATTAATTCTTGTCATTGCTTTAAAATTATTTATTCTATTACTAACACTTTTACTAAGTGTTTATGCAGTACAGGAGATCATCTTATGCGAAGGCTTAAAAAGGCTAAAAGATGTCGGAATTTTGTCGATTTTAGCTTTATTATCATGTATTGCATTCCATTGTAATTGTAAATTATGAAAAGCCATTTAATATATGTAGAATAAAAAAGCAATAAATAATTAACCTAGGTTTGAGCGAATAACATGAGTTAAGCGGATCTTAAAGGATGCCTAACCTCTTCCCTTTAGGATAATAAAGAACCACGATCCGAATCTCATTAATTTATGAGACCGTTAAATGGAGATTAATTGTAGTATTTTTATTGCAATAAATAAAGTGTCTAATTCACTTAACTAATTAGGTGGCGACTCGCCAAAATCGGCATTATTGCTCGTCGAGGAACGCGCCAAGAAGCGGCGTTGCGGATACCGTTGGACAGGAGTCAAAAGCGTAGCGCGACCGCGTCTATTGATAGCGTTAATCAAATACATCCAGCAGCGGCGTTTCTCTTATTACATCTATTTAATGGCGTTTATCAAATCGTCTCGCGGCGACCTCTTTATCGCGTCCGCTCAGCGGCGCACCGTCTTATTACGATTGGGCGGCGCTATCTACATTCGTATATCTGGCGGCGACCTACATATTGCGTCTGCTGCGCGCCATTTTATTACGCGGTCTGGCGACCTTATTACATTTCGTCTATGCAACAGCGACGCTTTATATCGCGTCCGCTCAGCGGCGCCATCTTATCGCTGTCTGGCGACGCCTCTACGTTTCGTTTATGCAGCGGCGCCTGCATATCTCGTCCGCTCAGCGGCGCCATCTTATTACGCTGTGCGGCGACGCTTATCTACATTTAAATCTATAATCGGCGACCTGCATTTCGCGTCCGTTCAGCGGCGTCGTCTTATTGCGCTGTCAGCGGCATCTACATTTCGTTTATCTGGCGGCGACCTCATATCGCGTCCGCTCAGCGGCGCCGTCTTATTGCGCTGTCTGGCGACATCTACATTTAGATACATCTGGCGACCTTACATCATGTCTGCTCAGCGGCGTTATTTTATTATGCATCTGGCGACCTCGTTTATATTTCGTTCGTGCAGCGGCGACTCTACATCGCGTCTGCTCAGCGGCGTTATTATGCGATGCAATGACATTCATCTATATTTCGTCCGTGCGGCGGCGGCGTCTACATCGCGTCTGCTCAGCAGCGTCGTTTATATTGCGTCCAAGCGACACCGTGATATTACGTCCGGAAGCGACAAATATTTGCATTACGTCCAGCGGCGTCATTTATATTCGTCGAAAGCGATGAATATTTGCATTACGTTTGAAAACGGCGTCATTTATATTTCGTCGAAAATGGCGAATACTTGCATTACGTCGGAAAGCGGCGCCCGTATTCGTCGAAGCGGCGTCGTCTACGTTTGTCGAAAGCGACGAACATCGTTTCGTCGGAAGCGGCGAATGTCTACATTACGTCGGAGCGGCGTCGTCACATTCGTCGGAAGCGGCGAACATTTGCATTACGTCCGGAAGCAGCGCCATCAACATTCGTCCGGCGGCGTCATCTACATTTCTTCGAAATGACGAGCATCGTTCGTTCGGAAGCGGCGAATATCTGCGTGCGTCCGGCAGCGTCATCTTCATTCGTCCGGAAGCGGCGTCATCCATTCGTCGGAAATGACATACGCAACTACCTTACATCTGCGCAAAGACATCATTTCAACTCAGATGATCACTTCTCATATATACATGTTTTATCATCTTATCTTAACAGTTATGCACTAACCTTTTTAAGTTTTAAACTGCAGGTACCTTAATTTCTTTGGAACAAGAGCACTGACGTATTTACTATCTCATAGTCTCCCATCACCTATGGCCCTAGTGTCGTCAAAATTCTACACTAAGACAACACCTTTTAAACTTGCATCAATCTTGCTTCTCAACATCTCAATTCCTTTCCTTCGGGACTCCTTTCGCTCTTATGCGTATCCTATTCTTCTGGTCGGGCCAAAATTGACTACAAGTCAACGTGTTTGTCCGAACACTCTTCCATCGTATCCGGTCAAATAGGGGCTGCTGTTGACACTCAATTTTGACCCGGATTTTTCAAATTTTGCAATAAAAGCGCGATCTTTGTTTTATTTTCTATTTGTGATTTTAATATTATCAATGTTTTAGTGTGTTTTTGATAAATTGTGCGATTAATTTATCTTCATTAATAAAATCATGTATTATTGTGTTTTAATATTATAATAAATTTGATAAGTGTCAAAATTAAATGAATATAAGTAATTTATAATTTTATTATTATATGTGTAATAATATGAATTACAAGAATAATATAATATACAAAATAGAAAATGCGATAGAATGAATATATATGGTGGAGTATATGTATTGATGTAGAGGAAAGAAAAAACGATTTTTTATAAAATATCTCCTACTGTGGGGTGTATGTGATAAATTGAGATATTTGATGATGTGACAGATGAATAATCTGATGTGGCAAGAGATAAATGTGATTTCAATTATCTCATGCCGGAGATGGTCTAGTGATGACATACACAAAGTTTGTCGTCTTCTAAACTTTCTCATTCACGTCACATATGTACCGTATGTTACTGTCGATCGGCTATGTCATTTGCCGTCGGTAAATGTAACACACGCCGGCAAATGTCGCGATTTTGATCTGGGTGGAGGCGAATTAAAGTGATTCTTGGTGACTTTGGAGCAATTACTCTCCATTATTTGGCTATTGAATTGGCCATTACTATCTTGAATTAACCTCGATATCAATGGTCATTACTTGACACTAATGACCATTCATTTGGTGAATTGAGAAGACGAATCATCTACTATAAATAGATCGTTTGACACGATTGCAAAACACCGTTGTGACGGCAACAATTCTGCGAAATTGTCTTATCTCTGCGATCACAAAACACTCGAGATCCTTCCTAAGCAAACACTTGAGTTCCTTTGCTCATTTGTTTGATTGATGTGTTTATCTTGGGAGATAAGTTGTCATTAAAATCGTTAAAATGATATACGGGGCAATATTATCTTAAGGATAGATTGTTTATCCAATCAACCCAGCAAGACTCTTTCTTTGTTTAATTTCCAGATTTCTTGTTACTTGTTGTTGTTGTTACAATTCCCATTTCCTTGTTTCTACACTTTGTTTACCCACAGACATCAGACACATTACAAGGGTTAACAACATACCCATTGAAATCTTACGACGTGAGCTCTGGAGATGGTAGAGTGTACGCATAAATTACTTTTACCTTGTTAGATAGAGCGGTTATTTCTGATATTATGAACATGTAGTCCATAATTAGCAACAAAGTAATAATTTGTTTTTTGAACCATGTTATAAGCTAATCTATATGTTATGAAGGGACAGTTCAATGATTAAAAAAAGGAAGCTACGATTAACGATTTGAATCGCAAGTCATGAAACTGCTAGCTCACTCCAGTCCTCTTGTTCTTTATGTTCCCTCTTCTTAAGCCTTAACTATTTGATGAAGAGAATAATAAAACTAATCCAAATGAATGAGTTGAATTATTGCAACGATGTATGGGGTCAAAGAAAGAAATGTATTGAATGAATGTGCATTGGCAAAAAATCTTGTTGCAAAAATAATATTTAACTTTCTCCACCACTACAGTCATTATGCTAAAATAATAGGTGAGAATAAATTGACATAAGTCGGTGTTTAATTAGGAGTAAGCCTTAGCTAGCTAATCTTAGCTTTCTTACAGCTGGAAGCATGTCACATTCATTATCTACATTTAATATTTGTTTATTCCTTTGATCATCATGTGGAAAATTACCTCACTGTCTCTAGACTCTTATTAAAAAAGATTATCATAAACTACTCATTAATTTCAACTTTCAAGTGAGTAAGTAACAAACAATGCGACAATACATGACTTTTACCTTACGTACCCAACTAATGAATTATTCACATACATACGACCAGGACGGATCTAGTAAGGTTCCGGGTGTTCACCCAAACACCTTCGTCGAAAAATATACTGTATGTATAAAATATTTTTTATCTTTTATGTATATATATAGATTTTGAACGCCTAAAACCAAAATTAGACTAAGTGATTTAGAAAATTCAAAATTCACTTTGAGATTTCAGTTCAAAGTTCAAACCCCATCACTATATTTTTATTTTCCTAGCCCTTAAAAGAAAATCCTCAATCCTAATGAACAAAAGCTAGTATCTTTTCCCATAATTAGAAAAGCAAGTTGCAAATGGTAGTGAGGCTAATTAATATATAGGTAGGCATTTTAATTTTTAACCAAAGGATTGGTTAAGGCTGGACCCATTCTGTTGACATGCTTCAACTCTATTATCATTACATCACCATCAAATCTTGGGGAAAAAAGGGAAAGCCAGCTAGGAGAATCCGATGCTTCACATATTTCAAGTATATGGAGTTTCTAAAATGAGACTGTCAAAGTAAAAATGGGGTTTTGTTTTTTACCATGCAATTATATTGAAGTCTAAAGCAAAGCAGTTGTAAAATTTCATGGCACGTTTTTATTCCATATATAATTGGCCGATAACAATGCAGGACTGCATTTGCTTGATAGTTTCTAAATAATATGCCCCATGAAGAAGCCAGAGAGCAGTTCAATCCATCACAAGTGGTGCAATACTGTACTTTTGGACGAACACAACATGTGAATCTGTTGGAAATACTGATGATATACATGGTGTATGTCACTGATATACACACTAATAATATAGCTAAACACTGTTTGTTATAGTTGTTCACACTTACATTTCTAGCCTAGCCGTTATTGTTTCATAAGGGCATTTAGTGCAAATGACCCACAGTATAAATACTTGCATTTGTAACCTTTTTCATTAATCAGAAAATTGGAAGTTCTCGAACTGCTCCTTCTTCCTTTCACTCGTCTTCTTCCCTTCACAATCAATCATCTAGTTCCGTGTATAGCGATCTTTGGATTGCATCTGACGAATACCTCGTGATCCTCGAATTCTAACATGGTATCAAAGCCAATTGGAGGTATCGATTAGAACAATGAAGCGATGAAATCGCAAAATTCGTAAGACTTGATTCTACGATTCGCGAAGAGTGCGACATGTCTTCGACTAAGATACTCGATCATTAGTAGAACTTGCTATCGATTGGAACTATGGAGAACAATGCGGCAATTCCTTCATGATCGTGACGGCTTCGACCTGCGGTTGCGAAATAATCGACCATAACCATCCTGCACTTGAGTGCGGCGGACGCAGTCTTCTGCAAGTCGACATCGATTGCGAGAATGGAGAATTACCGCGAGCGTGGGCGAGCGTCTGATTGGCGTTATTGACGAAGAAAATTGGCCGTAGATGGATGCTGAGCGCGTCGTGTGGATCTACACATACGAGGCGATGGGATAGGTGTAATGCCACGGTAATGCGTGGATTATGAGAAATGTTGACAAAAATCTTCTTAGTGGAATTCTATATCGATCGGTCGATGGCATGCGGAAGGATTTAAAGGAGAGATTCGACAAAATCAATCTCTCTCGAGTGTATCGATTGAAAAAGGAACTTTCGATCTTTGAACCGGGGACATCATCAATTGCGATATTATTCGAATGAAGGATTTGTGGGGCGAGATAGACTTCGATTATACCACCTCCAACTGTGAATGTTCCGTCAGAGAATATATTAATCATCTAAGCAACGGTATTGGAATTCCTATGGGGTGAGCAGCGGATCTGATCAAGCTAGAGTCACGTTATTGATGTCTCCTACACAGTGTAAACCAAGCCTATGCCATGGTGCGCGGATGAAAGTCGAAGCATATTTCCTCTTTGGGAATTCTCTAGAGTATGGCTTTAGCAAGTAAAGCCTCATTTAATGGCAGTAGGAAGTATAATACGTATGCTTATTGCGATCATTGTCGTATGAAGGGACATGATAGGGAAGGCGTCACAAATTGTTGTATTCTGTGACCTTTGTAAAGCAGTCACTATGGAGAAGTGTTATCGGATAGTAGGTTATCCTCGATTCTAAGGATAGAAGGAAGGCGATGTGGTGTAGTGTCCTGAAATGGAAGCAAGTGGATATGGTCGACAAAGATATGAAGGAAATGGTTCTCATTTGTCAACATATCAACAAAATCAACTTCAACACATGATGAGGACTTATGCGCGGATAAGGCTGCAGATTATGCATCGTTTTATCTCGAGTGCGGGGCAGTGCAGAACATAATGTATCGCAGTCGTATGGCGGTAAGTGTGATCACATTGAAGACAATAATAAGTATCACTGGATAGTAGATTCAGTCTTTACTAACCATATGGTCAAAGACAGAAAAATGATAAGCTGGCGATTCTTGAGAAAATCCGGGACATGTGCGACTTCTGCGGGGAATTGCTCTATTGCACAAACTGGAAAGTGTAAGCGACGGGAGGTGATCTGATAAACCATGTACTTTGTGTGCGAGTTTTCATTCAATTTGCTTTATTATCGAGTTAACTAGGGAGTTGAATTGTAGTGCCAGATTTTTCCCTGATTTCTTTGTTCTACAGGATCTCTTCACTGGGAAGGTGAAGGAGATTGGTAGAGAAGTGGATGGTTTATATGTCTTTGGAGGCGGAGGAAGCGGTGTGAGGAAGGCTCATGACAAAGACTAGTCGGAGGATCAAAGCGGTTCTATGGCATAAAAGACTGGGCATGCTCACATGAGTGTCCTTAGGAAGATAAAGCACTTTAGTAACAATAAATCTAGCTTTACCATCCCACATTGTGATGTATGCCCTATGGCAAGGCAAACTAGATTACCATTTCCAGCTAGTGATAGTAGAAGTGCATTTCCATTTGAATTGTTACACATTGATGTTTGGGGGCCATATAGAGTTCCCACATATACTGGAATGAGATATTTCTTAACCATAGTTGATGACTTTACCAGATGGACTTGGATTTATCTTTTACATATTAAGTCAGATGTGCCTTCTATGCTTAAAGATTTATGTGTGATGATTAAAACACAGTATGGTGTACTTGTTAAGTCCATTAGATCAGATAATGGATCAGAATTCATTAATAGCACATGTAGAGATCTGTTTCTAAGTTGGGAATTGTTCATCAAAGGTCGCCCTTATAGCCCTCAAATGAATGGCTTGGTTGAAAGAAGCATAAACACATCCTAGAACCGCGGCTATCAAGTTTGAGTCATCCGCCAAATAGATCTTTGGGGATGTAGAAGGCTGCAGGTATATCATGAATAGGTTACTCTTTGTAATATTGGGAAACATTTCACCTTATGAGAGGTGTATGGGAAGGCTCCGGTTTACATCACATATGAGGTAATTGGGTGCCTTTGCTATGCAACAAATCTGTTACAAACTGACAAGTTTGACACTAGGGCAATAAAGGCAGTATTGCTTGGATACTCTTCCAAGCATAAAGGATACAAATTGTTGAATTTATCTAACAACACTCTCTTTGTAGAGATGTCACCTTCCATGAAGGCGTATTCCTTCCAAAGAAAATCGGATGCACGATCGTGATACAGCGATCCGTGTCGGTCGATGATGATGACAATATTCTTCAAAGATTCATCCGTAAATGCCGAAGTTGCGCACAGTTCCACAGATTGAAGATGCGATGGAGGCATTTCCGCGTCCAACCGGACAAGCAAATTACAGATCAATCTAAGGAAGCTGAGGAATATGATGGAGCTGATGGGACTGCTGTTGACATTGAGGCTGAATTATCCCTAAGAAGATCAAATAGGAGCAGAAAACAGCCCACATGGATGAAGGATTTCTACCCATCTCACAGGCATGAAGGTGGACGAAGCGAGCCGGTGTTTGTATCCTATGACCAATCATCTCACTTACACTGGATTGACTTCCAGATATCAGAGTTACATTGCTAAGATGGGAGTTGAGCAGAACCAACATCCTATTCTGCAGCAATTCAAGATGACAGATGGGTGGATGCCATGAAGGCTGAGATGAAAGCACTGGAAGACAACAATACTTGGGAAATGCGATCTTCCCAAGTACAAGAAAGCCGTTGGATGCAAATGGGTCTATAAGATCAAATACAAAGCTAGTGGTGAGATAGAAAGATTGAAGGCAAGGTTGGTGGCTGGGGTTACAATCAAAAGGAAGGAGTTGACTACGGGATACCTTCTCACTGTAGCAAAGATGGTTACAATGAGGTAGTGATCTCAATTCTTTGCCTGGAGGATGGGACATTTATCAAATGGATGTCCACAATGCATTTCTCGAGGTGATCTCGATGAGGAAGTGTATATGACCGTGCCACAAGGCTTTGATGATAAGCGGAAGAGTATGCAGTTGGTCAAATCTCTATATGGCTTAAAGCAGGCTTAGGCAATGGAATATTAAACTCACTATCGCGCAAGAATTCGGTTTTGTCCAAAGTCGATTAGACCATTCACTCCTCACTAAGAAGATTGGAAGCAGAATAGTGTTGGTGCTCATCTATGTAGATGACCTTATTATTGCTGGAATGATGGTGGTCTCGTTCAGCGGACCAAGGCATCACTTCAAGAACTTCAAGATCGAGGATCCGGGAACCTCGAGATATTTCCTAGGCTTTGAGTTTGCTCGCAATGCTAGTGGAATAGTTATGCATCAAAGGAAGTACATCGTCGAGCTCATTTCGATGCAGGGCTATCCGAGGCAAACCAAAGAAAGACTTATAGAGCTTAATGTTCACCGACATTCATCGCTTATGACGATGCATTCCACGCCCGATAGTAAATCTCAGTGTAGACCACATTCTTGGCGATCCAAAGATCATATCGAGACTTATTGAGGCTACTCTACTTGACAAATACGGACGACATATCCTTTCTTTGTCCAAGACTGAGCCGCTTTCTTCGTAACCCGAAAGCATCTCACCTTGGCAAAGACATCGTGTGGTCGATTACCAAACAAGCACGTGTCTAGGCATTTTCATGCCAGCAAAAGAGACAGCCACTCTCACAGCCTATTGTGATGCTGATTGGGCATCATGTATCAATACTGAAAGGTCCGCGATGGTTATTTGGTATTCTTTCGGGTCATCTCTCATTTCATTAAGTCCAAGCGACCAGCGCTTTCTGGAGCTCACCGAGGCCGAGTATAGAACTAACATCGCGATTCTTTGAGGTGGTATGGCTTACAGGGTTGTTTGCTGAACTATCTATTCCTCTTCTACTCCATACGGTGTATAGTAATGATAATCGCACTTCTGATCGCAGCTAACCCGTATTCCATGAGAACGAAACACATCGATATTGGTATCGCCACTTCATCCGCGAGAAAATCCAGCGGATGATCCACACTACACATTTGCCCACAACAGAGCGTAAATGGCAGACGACCGACAGGGCTTACTCGGGTCGGCATGACTATCATTATCAGTAGGACTCAAAATCTATTTTTGATCCTACTGGCGGGCGTGTTGAAATATCGATGATATACATGGTGTATGTCATCGATATACACACTAATAATATAGCTAAACACCGCTTGTTATAGTTGTTCACACTTACATTTCTAGCCTAGTTATTGTTTCATAAGGGCATTTAGTGCAAATGACCCACATGATAAATACTTGCATTTGTAACCTTTTCATTAATCGAAAATTGGAAGTTCTCGAACCGCTTCCTTCTTCCTTTCACTCGTCTTCTTCCTTCACAATCAATCATCTAGTTCCTTTGTATAAGCGATCTTTGGATTGTCTGACGGATACCTACGATCCTCGAATTCTAACAGAATCCCACAATACATAACCTTTTGATTAGATCTCAAATTTTGTTGCTAAATCTTAGCTTAATATCCAAATGTTTATAATTAATCCTATTAATACTCCCTCCGTCTCAATTTAAATCTTACTTTTCTTTTTTGCTTTGTTCCCAAAAAAGTTCATCTTTCTCTATTTAGTAAGTTTGACAAGTTTAAATTCACAAAATTTAAAGGACCCCGCACATCTTCAATTAAAGATCATAAGATTCAAAAAAATCATTTATTTCTTAAACTTCGTGTGTAGTCAAACTAAAACATTTAAATTGAGACGGAGGGAGTAGTACACATATTATTATAGAGCCCATTTATAGATGTAATTTGAGTGGAAGACCGTGAATATTTTTGCACCTATTGCAGAAGTGTATACCTGCTAGTGTTAATTTTTGCGTTGTAGTGCAAGTTTGTGAATTTTGATGTTTTAGTTTCTTTAATTTACGATTTATAATGTACTAAGAAATAACTATAAGGAGGCTAATTGATTTGAATGATTCTAAAGCGATGTAGAGAGCTTGAACATTAATAGAGTTTAACTTATATTCAGTCATTTTGTAACTTGAGAAGTAGAAGACATATATATTACCTGTTTTAAAATAAAATTGTTGGAAAAAGTTATCAGGTTGGGTCCATTTATAAGTAGTACTAATTAGCCTGATTGTCCATTAGCTAGTTCTCCTCCTAAACCTTACCATAATAGTAAATTAAAATCCAAGAATGTACCCAAAAAAAGAACAGTAAAATCCAAGAACAATGAAGTGATGTTATAGTGTTTGGTAGTGCAACTTGTAGAAATTGGTTATTCTATTAATTTAGTTGGAAAGCATTGGTTGTGCAAAAAAATGTGTGGACCGTCACAAAGTGAGGCATTTCATCAGAATAATATTACTGAGTAAGGTAGGTATATGTTTGACAAAAACGCCAAACAATTTTTGCACCTTTGACGGGATCGATGAATAACAGTTTGAAGTCGATAACAATAGAACGTGATCATAATCGCAGATTTTATTTCACGTTGTTTTTCCTAAGTTGAAATAATATTCTTCATGTCTTGTCTGAAATAGAATAATTTCTCGATTATTTTTATTAATGAAAGAGGTATATATATAAATATAGAATATCTAAATATGGAAATAAATCTAACTTTTTCTACTTAATTCTAATAGTTTTTCTTAATACAAAACTAATAACATGACACGGTTTCTATCATTGCCGTACTTTTTGTTTTTTCTTTTAACGATCCCCTCGTAAATCAGTTCAATGGTTATTAATGAATTAATGAAATATAATGGTCATGTGAAAATTTTGAATCAGAGTATGTATGCCGAATTGTTGAGAGAGTTAATTGGCACGACGTGCCTGGTAGCTTCAACAAATGTCTCGGATTTAATAAAGACTCTGTTTGATACAACTTATTAAAAAGAGCTTATAGGAGTAAAACTTTTTCAAGTTGAGTTTTTATAAAAAAATTGTTAGATGTTTGGTTGCCAATAAAAAAAATACTTTTATACAAAAAACAAAAAAAAATTAAAGCCAAAAGAAATTCTACTCCAAAAAGCCCAAATTTTGGGTTTGGAATAAGTGCTTATTTTAAAATAAGCTTTACATCTATTTTAAAATAAGTTCAACCAAACACACCTTCAATATTTTAATAAATGTTTATTTAAAAAAAAAAACACTTATGAACTTAAAATAAACTCAACCAAACGGACACTAATACAAGGTGGTCCTTCCTTATCCCACACCAAAAAAAGTTCAATTTCTTCAACCAATTTAATTTCTCAGGCACATTCGTTGGTCATGTTTGTAAATTGTAACACCAGATATGTGCGGATCCACTTTAATTTGTGCATTTATAAAAGATTAATTACAATCCTCAATTAAAAAATATATAGTCATATGAAATGTGCATCATTATCATGAGTAATAATCACTACATCATTATAGGAACTAATTTAGATTTAAAGGGTTAACAAGTTTTAATTTCTTCAATAACTAAAAGCTGCCCGAGGAGAGTGAAGATGAATTTCACATAGTAAGAATTTTTCGAGTTCACTACAAGAAGCAAGACATTTGTCAATAATATTTTTTATTGCTATATGTTGGAAATTTGCCTTTGGTGGAGGTTGGGTCTGCCCATCTTCAATGACTTAAACATCATGGTTCCGTATTTGGAGATCCCGTTCTTTACTCGTGTGTAATCTACTAAGTGAGTAGATGACCGTAGGGCCAAGAATCGTCAAATTCCATTGAGAAATGGAAGAGATATTGGTCCACGAAGTAAGGTGTTTGAGACATGGAAGAGTGGTGTGTGACAAATCTACCACATCGATAGGAAAAGGAAGTATTGTTCATAATATAAGCCTCAAAACTAAATAAGGGATTGGGACCCCAAGGGGTAACTCATATGTTTGAAGGAGGGAGGACCTAGGTGTGCATGGGTTCGAGACAAGGCCCACGCGCGCCACCACCCACCTGTGCCTGATCTTGGGCTATTTTTGAAATTATCTTTTTGGACCCCAGAGAAATACTCTGTACACTTGGATGATTTCAGATTTGATGAAATCTCTTCTTTCTTGCGATCTTACACACTCAAAGATCCTCCATTTGCTCATTTGTTTGATTGTTGTTTTATCTTGAGAGATAAGTTGACATTACACCGTTGAAAGGATATACGAGGTAATCTTATCTTAAGGATAGATCAAGAATTTGGTCGACTCAGCAAGCCAATTATCTTGTTATATTTCCAGATTCTAAACATATTGTTGTTGTTGTTGTTCTCGAGGGCTTCTAGCGGTTTGACAACATCTCAGACTTGAGGAAGGATAAAATACCGAAGATCAAGATTATCAACACTTATTGATGTTGTCACAACTGATGTTAGGCTTCAAGCCTATTATATTGAAATTGTAAATGATTATCCTTTCTAAGCACTAGTGATAGTTGTATACTATTTTCATACATTCATTGTAATACTCACACTATATACGTTTGTTTTATTACTACATGAAGAAACCATTGAGTTGAATAAGTTATACGGTCAATGCAAACAACTTGTTTAGGTAATGAAAAATCATATATAATGAGGGTGGTATTATTGAATTATATGCTACTGGTTTTGCTTTAGATAATAGAGTTATCATCGCTACACACCACGATTTATCAAAAAATATCTGAAAAATCAGAGCACGTCATAGAAGGCGGTTGTCATACGCTGAGATTGTCATAAAAATCTTTCAACAGAACTAAGGGAAGACCCTTAGTAAAGATTTCACCAATTTGATAACGTGAAGGGACATGCAAAACACGTACTTGTCCACGAGCTACCTTTTCACGAACAAAGTGTGATATTGGATCGGATTCCCATAGAGATAGATCGTACAAACATTATCGTAGTAGACCAAGGTAGCTTTTTGAATAGAAAAGTGAAGCTCTAATAGGAGATTACACAGTCAATATGACTCAGACACCATATTGGCTACCTTTCGACACTCGACCTCCTCACTGGATCGCGATAAAGTAGTTTGGCGTATAGCAGACCAAGAGACCAAATTATCACCAAGAAATATACAATAATCATATATTGAACGTCTGGTATCTGGATATTCACCCCAATCAACATCTGTATAAGACACGAGAGTAGATACATAGGATGGATATAAGTGCAAACCATTATCAAGAGTGCCCTGAATGTAACACACAATGCATTTGAGAGCATGTATATGCTCGTCCCTCGGGTCATGCATAAATAAACACACCTGATGTAATGAATAAGTAATAAGCGACCTGCGTGAATGTAACATACCTGCAAGACTACGATGGTGGGAAGGATCCTCATAAGGTGTGCTAGAATTAGCACTCAGCTTCAATTTTATGTCAACAGAAGTAGGAGAGGACATGCATGATGACATGACAACCCGTTCAATAATCTCAATTGCATACTTCCTCTAGATAGAAAAAGTCCACTTGCATGACGAGTGACATCTATACCAAAATAATAACTCAAGGGCTCTAAGTCTTTCATAGCAAATTTGGAACTGAGAAGAGACATGATAGACTTGCACAATTTATCAAGAGAGGTAGTCAATATAATATCATCCACATACAACAGAATGTTTGTCAGAGAAGTACCACGACGATAGATGAGCATAGAATGATCAGACCTAATGTGAGAAAACCTAATAGTACACACATAATCTGTAAACCTTTTATACCAAGCCCGAGGGGTCTGTTTTAGCCCATACAAGGACTCCTTCAGCAAACATACATAGTTAGGATGATCGGGGTCCCTATAACCCAATGGTTGATGCATGTAAACTGTTTCCTAGAGATCACCGTGTAAGAAAGCATTTTTCAAATCCAGCTGATGAATGAGTCATGCTTTCGAGAGATCAAGACAAATAACAGTGTGAATGGTATCCAGTTTGACCATCGGACTAAATGTTTCTCCATAATTCACGCCAACCTGTTGAGTTTTGTCATCACCTACAAGACTGACCTTATGTCTCTTAAAACAACCATCATATTTTTTTATGAGTAAAAATTCACATAGAACGAATAACATTAACACCGGACGGGGCACCAACTCCCATGTAGTATTTTCAATAAGAGCATTATATTAATCATTCATGGTCATTTTTGGATTTGGGTCATGAAGGGAAAACACTGGGTTACGTGGTAGGGGTACTTTAGTGATATTGGAATTGAGATTAAAATATCGTTTTGATTTAAAAATATCCCGTTGGCTATGAGTAACGAGCCCTTAACTCAAAATAGACCTTTGCCAAACCTGGGTCGGTGTATGGGTGTAATAACTAACTCGGATCGGGTAGTGGACCTGCTGGCCGAGATACTGAATCGAGAGGAGGCATGGATGGACCAGCAGACAGTGGGCTTGTTGGCGAAAAGTGGTCACGGAAGGGATTGGGCCAGTAGGCAGTGGGCCTGCTGGCCGAATTGGGTCACTGGTTTGATGATACAGATCTCGAGGCGGGGATCGGATTAAATGATGGACCAAATATGGTGAGGGTCCATCTTCTAAAAAATTATAAGATTTAGACACAGAATTACACACTTTAACAAACGAAAATTGGGTTTCATAAAAAATGACATGGAGATTAATTATGATTTTATTAGAGGATAAATCAAAATATTTATAACCACAGTGATTAGACGGATAACCCAAAAACACACAAGCGGTATAACGGGCTTGAAGTTTGTTAATTGTAGTGGACGGGAAGAGAGGATATCACAGACAACCAAACACTCTAAGATGAGAATACGAAGGATCTTTATGATAATTTTGTTTAGTGGAGATTGGTATGCTAATCCTTTGCTATGGAGTATCTTAAGAAAGTAAGTAGTCATTTGTAATGCATGATGTCAAAAAGAATGTGGTAATGAAGCATGGACTAGTAAAGTCCGAACAATATTATTAATGGTACAAATTTTCCTTTCGGCTTTCCCATTTTGTTAGGACAAGAAAATCGAAAAGATATGCCATTAGCATTACAAAATTCCCGAAATGGCCCATTATCAAATTCCCTTCCATTATCACATTGAATATTTTTAATTTTCCATTCAAATTGGGATATTATCAAATTCTCAAACATTGTTAACTGAAGCGTGAATAATATAATTTGGGGCCCCAATATCGGTGGATAAATGTTGCGATATTTCTCTATGCTTACGCAAGTGTACGTATCGTTCAAGTAATAAAGATCTATAAGATCGAGTTATTGTCCACAAAGACTGGTTTATCAAGTACCGAATATCTAATCTATAGTATCTATTTGGTAACCGTTCTTTTGTATGGTTTATGAACTAAGAATTAAGACTAAGTGCAGAAATTAAACTAAGATTGACAATACTTTGAGTTTTAAAACAGTTATGATGAAAATAGGGCTTCCAATCTCCTCAACTATCCACTCTTTCACGTGTTAATGCAATGCTAATGATTTTTCTTCTTATTAAGATAGCAGGTTAACTAATATGTCTTATATTCCGGTTATGACATATAAAAACTCAACCTTATGCAAAAATCTTCTATATTTGGATTAAAAACAATAACCTTAAATACTACACAAGTATCGGGGTATTTTCGTCAACGATTTTAACCTATGTCTAAACAACTATAACATATTTAAATCTCCCCTCTCGAATCTCGATTCAAAATCATATAAGTGATGACAATTAGTGATCAGTTAATTATCAAGCAATCAAAATAATATTTAGTAGATCTTAATATGACTGAAGAAGAAATCAATAACTATGCATTAACTATATGAAAGAGTTTCAAGCGATTCGACGGAAAACCCTAATAAAGTAATTAGCTCCTAAATATTGTCATGTCAAAAACTAATTTACAATCCAACATGAACTGAAATTAAAATAAATGAAAGAGAAAGAACTTGAACAAGAGTCTCCAATTGTGAAGTTGTGGCCTCCTTTTCCTCTCCAAAAAGTATGATATAAAGTATGATAGGGTTTAGTGTTTTTATATTTGAGAAAACGTCGTTTCGAACCCTTTTGGCCTCCGAAATTCTGCCCAGAAATTGAAAATCCCGCGTCGGCGTCGTGACCCTGCATTCTGGCGCTATGGCGCCGAAATTCCTGCAGCTCTCTGAACTTCCATGACGCCGTGATCTGCGGTGGCGTCATAAGCGTGTGTCGCCACAAAAAAATTTCGATTTAAATCGATTTTCTTCTATTCTTCTAAACTGTAGACCGTTTCTTGTGATTTTCTTATGTAATTTCATCCTCAATAGCAATATTCTCTCCTTTATGACCGCTGTTGTCACGACCCGACCCGACGGGCCGCGACTAGGCGCCCTAATTGGACGCCATTACTGACATGTCATACATAATCCATTTGATACCAACTAAAATTTCGGCAGCATAACGCTGCATCTACAACATATACCCGAATAGACGAGCCGGTCAGGCTGTCTTTACATAAGGGGGTATCTGCCTCCAGAGGACCAACACAATATAATAAGCAAGCCGACAAGTGCCGCACCATAAGTGGAACATCCCAAAGTAAATCTGAAGCATGGCCAAACAAACACGCCTACACTCTTCATAAATCAACCCCGATCGTCTACAGGACCTCAGGAGTACAAAATGACATATGACGGACAGGACCGTCGTGCCCAAGATATACATAAGTCCGAAATATAAGAGTGCATGCAAAGTGGCGCTCCGAACAAGCGAGCCTTTAGCAGCTGGTAGATGTCCTACACTGGAGGGTCACCTAACCGATCACCTGTATCTGCGGACATGAACGCACTCGAGAAAAGGGTCGATTTGAAATAATGTCGAGTATGTAAACGTGAACTCTGTAAGGAGGATTATCGGCGTAAGATACATGAAACATATATGAAAAATCAGAGATACCAATGCAACTGTACCATATGAAAAGAAAGTCATGCATGTCTAACAATCATCAGAATCAAGATCATCTCTGTACATATAACTACCCGGCCCATCCTGAGACTTGGTCCTCATGCTTTATACATATAACTACCCGGGCCATTCTGGGACTCAGTCTTCATACTGCGTACATATAACTACCCGGCCCATTCTGGGACTCGATCCTCATTTTCCGTGAATATAGCTACCCGGCCCATTCTGGGACTCGGTCCTCATAACATACAATCACAACTTACACAAGTAGAATATCATGAGAAACCATATGCAATACAAATCATCATCTGAGACTCCATGTAATAATCATGTGCATTTCAAATCATCATATAAGACTAAATGAAATAATCATATGCCTTTTTAAATCATCGTATAAGACTGAATGGAATAACCATATGTCTTTTTTGAATCATCATATAAGACTGAATAGAATAAGTAAAATAAACGATCCTTTAGAAAATCAAGGCACGATCTCCTGAATCATTTTAAAACATCTTTTGGGAAGTCAAAACACTTTTCATATCATATATCATTTTATTAAAAATAGACTTTGAAGGAATCACGTACGTCCGCCGTACTTTCATTAAAATCATGCTAGAAGAAAGAAGGAAGATTTTCACAACATCATGTCAAAGAAGGAAAGGATAGTCTCACATACCTTTTAGTTGAGCTGACCAACTCACTATTAGAATATGTCCCGTCTAATACTTCAACCTATAATTATAGCAATAGGTCTGTCAACTCTATGATTCCTAACGTAGGTTAAATTGAAAGACGACTCTCTTATTCTATAAAAATTCGGACAGCACTTCCTTTGTTTATGTGCGTATCCATAATTTACCAACAATCCAAGTCAACCCACAATTCAAATCAAATCAACAATCCAAATCATTTCAATATGTCATCTAATTAGGCTCCATAAATTGCATATCCGCCATCATACAACCTCCTTCCTCGTTACTTATGAAAGACAACAACTTAAACCATCAAGGCGATTGTCGCACCTATTTACCATATTCATTCAATACTTAAAATGTTATAACAATGCCTAAAAGATTTCATAATTCCTTTTTTGGTTTCTTAATTCCATTTCGTCTCGCGTCACCTTATATAACTAATTACAATATCAAGTATCAATGTTTCTTTCAATTCTTAACATACAATTAGTGACAACGCTATTAATAATAATAACAATTAAAGTGCACCAAATCAGCTCGTAAAGGTCACATAATGTCCGAAACTTTTCCATGGATTTTAGGCCATCAACATGTAACCATTTTCCTCTTTCCTTAATTAACAATCCAACTTATCCTTCCCACAATTCCATATAATGAACACCTTATAAATCTTCACAAGTTATTCCATTTTTAGCACGCAATTGGTAATGAAATTTACAACACAACGTATTTCCAAAAATAGTCCATTTCCGGTTCAACATCCACAACTATCACATGCATTGCCTAAATTCAAGATTTCTTCCTAACGCAAGTCCATTACTTCAACTACAACACATGAAACTTTAATTATAGCATAGATTGAAGAATTTTCATACCTTAATTAAATCCCCAAAACAGTCCCGATTTTTAGTCACTGCTTCGTCAGTTGAACTTGTAACGTCCATAACTCTCTACTCCGGTGTCCTATCGATGAGTGGTTTGTTGTTTTGGAAACTAGACTCGACGAACTTTATTTTAGGATTTTAAAATACCCAAAAACTCCTAATATGCTAGGAGATATTCCCTTCCAAAGTTGACTACAAATCTGCCCAGCAGTTCCGATTTCAGCCCACTGCTTCGTCGATTTCTCTCCAATTTCTCACTTCTTCCCACTCCAAATTAACATGCAACCATTCTACAATGTTAACCCATTACTCCTACACGTTTTCTTCCAAGAATTTCGTCCAAAAACTTGAATAACAGGGCTGTTCAGTTCGACAGTGGCACGTTTTGCCACTGTTTTGGTGAGATTTTTGGCTTAGAAATTTTGGGGAATGGTTTAATCTTGGAGGAGGAATCAAAAAGCTTCAATTTGGTTGAAAAAAAATGAAGAAATCGTTGGTTTAGGAGAGAAGGAGGAGAAAATTTTGATTTGTGTTAAAGTGTGGAAGAATGAAATTATTAGGGCACTTATCTCAAATTTTCAGATTTTAAAATACTACATTTAGGTCCCCCTTCTTATTACACTTTAGCTCTCCAATTGTTTACTTAACTCAATTAATCCCCCAAGTAATAAATCTTAATCCCGATTCTTTCAATCTTGATTGTCGTTTCCTTTAATTCCCGGGAATTCCATAAGGTCTCGTATTCTCCATGTCGTAATTCTTATAATATGTTACTACTCCTTAATGAAAATTTATATATCTTATCCTTTTAAACTCTCATCGACGTGCTCGTAGCTTGTGTAATTATATCTTATATCCATTACCCGAGTCTTAACCTCAATGACGTTCTCAATCCCTGTCTTAAACTCACGAGGTGTAACAGCTGTAATACAAAAGAAAGAAAAACACACCTAACACTATATTAAACGCAAAAGAAAAGATGAAATTAATAACTAAAAATGACTCAAAAATGTATATAAAATATACTCAACAATAAAGAACTGGAATGTGTCTGGCTCTGATACCATGTAAAGAATGGATCTTGAGTCGAACTCAACACCAAAAGCTAGCTTGAAGGGTGAGAATTGTCCAAGTCCATATAAGGAGTTCATGTTCTCATTCCATATCCGATGTTTCCATTCCTAGCTTGTAGATGATAAGAAGCGGGAAGCGAGGTTGATATGGTTCGGGCATGTGTCGAGGACAGACACAAATGCTTCAGTGCGGAGGTGTGAGAGGTTGGCTATGGACGAGTTTAGGAGGGGTAGAGGTAGGTCGAAGAAGTATTGGGGAGATGTGATTAGACGGGATATGGCGCAGGTGCAACTTACACATGACCTTAGATAGGAGGTTGTGGAGTACACGGATTAGGATTGAAGAGTAGTAGGTGTTGACACCCAATTTTGTCCCTATCCCCCGATTATTCGTCTGCAAATTAAAATACTTTTGACACCGCAAAGCAATTTTAATATACATATACATATACATATATAAATAAGGACTTTAATATCACCGTCTATTTTCTAATATCATTATTTATTACTATTATTATTATTATTATTATTTGTATTTTCTACCATCGTTACATTTTTATCACAATCATAGTTTTACCCTAACATTCTATGTTATTTTATTTTTATAAAAATGGCTCGCATTTTACTTTAATCAAGCGTTAAGTATTTTCTAAATATTGTGTTTTATTATCTATCACGTCATTATTTTATTTTATTTTAAAAATAATTTACAAAGCATTTTTTAATAATAAAACCCTTTTTATATATTAACCCATAACTTATTCTCTACCTCAGAAAATCAGCCCACTTCTACCCAACTCCCCCCGCAGCCCATATCCCTTCATCACCTTATACCCGGCTCAAAACTAAACAAGCCCAACCTGACTTAAAGGCCCAGTCGACCACCCTCTTTACCCCCCCTAGGTTCGGAACCCTAAAAAACAAAAAGGGAATCCGTCGCGCCCCACACCCTTTACCCCAATCCGACCGTGATTCACGCCGGATTTTTCGGCCACGAAATCGGCCAGAAAATCTGGTCCTTCTGTCATCCTTTTCCCGAATCACTCCCCAAAATCATCTCCAAACTTCCATTCTCGAAGCCGGAAAATCAAAATCAAATACCTTTCGATTTATTGTCATTCTTTGAAACTCCTAAAAGGGATATAAATAGGGGAGTCGGTCGACATCTTTGGCATAGGAAAAAGCGAGCAAAACCCGGAGAGAAATTTTAATCCTTCAATCGGCGGTCAGTGAGTAAAAATCGAAAGAGTACGGTCGGAACCCGTTTTCAAATCTTCAAACCCCTTTCATTTTCGAAATTGCAAATATCAAAGCTGCATTCTTGTTCAATCGTGGTCTCCGCGTGGCTTTGACGTCTCAAAACGGCGCCTCAGTTCACTATTCGGAGAAGGTAAAACTCAAAATTCCTTCCGCATGTTTTTTTTTATTTTTATTTTTATTTTATTTTTTACGTGTTATGTGGTGCTATTTGTTACCTCATGACTGTTAATTAAGAGCATGGTGGCTCGGAAAGGCTTATGTAGTTAGTATCAGTAATATTATGTGTTTTAATTTAAAGTGTATAATATTGATTGGGTTAAGTATAGAGGACAACAGATCTTTAGGACTTGTTTTGAACATATCGATAGGTTGTACATGCTAATTCAGTATAATAGGATATTTATGACCCAGTGGTCAGTTAATATGTGTCTGTTTAGTATTGTACCCAAGTCTGAGATACAGCCTAAAATCCCTATAATGCGTAAATAGCTGTGGTAATATTTGATTCAGAACTGTATCGATGTTTAATGACATACTATAGGATATCTAATTTGTTGAGTTGCCCAGTTCAGATCAGATATGACGATAGGGTCAAAATTTAACTCTATGTGAAAAGCCCGATTGGTCGGATTAATGTTCTGATTTTATATTTTAGAAATCATGTTTTTAATGCATTATATCTAATTTGTTGAGTTTCCCAGTTCAGATCAGATATGACGATAGGGTCAAAATTCAACTCTATCTGTCTAATATGGTCTGAGCATGATTGTGCATCCTTGGCAATTACTAATCATGTACACTTAGAATTCTCTGTGTAAATGGTCATCTATTCCTCTACATGCCTTCCATGATTGTTGGGTTGATCACACATTTGCTCTCATATATCTAGATATACATTATCCCCATATTAATAGCCAAGGTTTCCCATGAGGCCTGTTATAACAGATCTTGTTCACTGAATCTATTATGAAATGTTTGGTCTAATCTAGACAACTCTCTCTATATATCTAAAGTATCATCTCTGGTTTGTCAATTGGGCATTCTTGTGTCCATATATGTCTCAATTTGACTCTATGATTGTTTATTTGCTGTATGAATCACATTATGCCCTGATCAATTCTAAATGTCTATATACTATTTAGATGTGACCATACTTGCCCAAGTTGATACATGTGATCTTACATCTCAAATATTGCTCTCAAATGATCATGAAAGCCTTTTCTGTTTGCATCCATACTTATCTTGAGTTGATTATGTATTTGTATTAACTTGTCTTGGTGTAAGGGTGTTCCTAACTTCCTATGCTAGCATGGAGCTTCTCTTAATTCTTGTTGCATCTTAATTTACCAGCTCAATATTATACATATTGGCCCAGTCTAGACATGCTTCACTCACTCTATAGAGTGTCATCCCTAAAATGCATTGTCTCATTTTCATGGGATGGTGATTTTGATATGTTTCTGCCCTGGTCATTTTGTGGTATCATGTTTAGTTGAGGAAGTATGAAATGGGACCCCCTAGGAATAACTCTGATATGTGTAAAAAGCTTGAAACTCTTGCATTTGTGTTCAAAGTGTAGTTTAAACATGACCATATATGTCTAGATTGGTAATCAAAATGTATTCCCCAATTGATCACTTCCCCATGCATGTGCTGAATATATATATATATTACAGTTGCCCTTATCTGTTTTAAAGGTAAACTGGTCCTAGCTAAATATGCCTTTCTGGAAATTTTTCTAAATTAGGAGGTCCTTGAAGTATGATAGTTGGTTTGGTGCATATGCCTTATATGCAGGGGGGCCTCCGGATTCTGGGCTTAGAAATGCAAAAATAACCGACGTCGGCCATGACGAAGTACGAAGTTAGGTTTCGATCACAAACTTGTTTTTCATGGACCGGGTGAATTTCAGAGAGAGTTCATATGATTCTAGAAAATTAGTGTGCTAATTCCCATCGAAAGTGCAAAAAATCATGAATTTGAGTTTTTGGGCTTAGAAATGCAATAATAAGCGACATGGTCATGACGAAGTAACAAAAAATCTGTTGGTATTAAAAAAGTTACTGATTTCAGGCCAATTTGGTATTCAAAATCTCATTTTAGCAAGGATATCTAGCTCCCCAAGCATGAATATGATTTGGATTGTGAAACACCTTAAAGTTATATTTGAGCTTTATAAACGGTTCTTTGTTCAGTTGCATTGATTTGTCCCCGTGAATGCACTTGTATTTGCAGTTGTTGCAAGTCTTGATTCTATTAGAGAAAGAATGTCCCCTATGCAACTACATATTGTGCTTATGTGTGTAGAGTTGATTCTATATTGTTTCCATAGCAAGATCATGTGAGTCATTTTCTCCAAATCTATACATGCAAGTTGTTATTTGAATATCTCATTAGAGAAATTGACATTGAAAATAATCTTTTAAAAACCTAATTGAATGTACCCTTAGTTGATTTCACCAATTCATTATAAGTCAAAACAGAAGCATGCCATTCAACAAGTTAATTAAACTATTTTTTAGACGAGAAATAGTTATTTAGCGATGGAGCTGGTAGAGCATTCCACATTGATTTGAGTAGCTTTTGAGAAACTACCTTTTCAGATTGAGTTAGAACCTAAGGTGTATTATCACATACTCCGTTGACGTTTACTTGTCCACTTTAACATATCAATAAAATATAAAAAAAGAAATTCTTATTTTGCCCTTAGCATTAATTACTCATTTTTTTGTAGGAATCTAGTAGCTTAGTTGAATGCTACATGAACTTTTACCTTGTTGGTGAGGATTTGAATCACCACATTGTAATCATCTCCCCATCCTCTGTGCAATTTTTTTTTATAAAAAATGATTACTCATTTCCAAGTCACTTGCCAAGTCTATTAAAAATATACACCAATTAATATGAGTATTATGATAAAATATATATTATATTTATTAATTTTTAAGGAGCGTGCAAAATTAAAAGGAGACAAGTAAAGGGGGTCTTTTTGCTATAAGTCTTATCCAGAAACTTATTTAGGATAAAAGCCTCAAATTTCCGAAAATTAGGGGATGGCCTTCATTTATGACATCACCAACGTCAGATTTCACTGTGTTCAAACCTAGCTCCAAAGTTTCAAAATTACACTTTGGCCCCATCCCAACTATTTAATTACCTGAAATAATAAATAAAAAACATAATATTTCCCTTCATTTTATAATAATAAATAATTAAATATTTTCCTTCAAAAGCTCTGGATTTCTCCACTTTTCATATCTCATTTTCAGCGAAATTTTGACTTTTCATTGAAAAATCAATCCTCAACCCCAACCATTTAATTATCCGCAATAATACATAAAAAAACATAATATTTCCCTTAATTTTATTTACCCAAAAAGAAATACATAATTAAATATTTCTCTCCAAAAGCTCCCGATTTCTAAATTTCATTTTTTCAGCAGAAAAGCAGTCCTGAACGACTTATTATAGTGTCGATTGCAGTCAGAGACAATAGTCATAGTCTATTATATATTTATTATGGCGTTGATTGCAAAATATATTATAGTAGGTGGTGATTAAATGGTGAGAGGAGCTTTCAAAATGTTGGAATTAGATTTCTATGAGCAAGGTGACATGATCCTGATAGTGATGACGAAGAGTGTAACGAACAAAAAAAATTAACAAAAATAAAACATCAATCCCAAATTGCACAAATCTAAGGGACCGTAGATAGGTATACATAAACCGACCGTCGTCAATAGCTAATAGTTATCATTTAGGCTCGACTTCACGCATGGTCAATAATTTCCACGTGTTATATATAGATCAAAGATAATATTTGTCTAAAAAGTCATAAAAATAAAATAAATAATAGGACATACCACTATTTAAACATTATAATAACACGTTAATACATCACATAATAGTCCACATCCATTGAATACGTGATCAAAAGAGCTTTAAGACACTGTAATGATCCTTAAAAGGCCAATGTTTATCTAAAACACCATAAATGAAATGAAATGATTAAAAAGACTTGATACTATTTAAACATTATAATTATACTTTAATACATCATATGAAAGTCTCAATCCATTGAATACATGATCAAAAGAGTTTAAGGACAAGTAATGGTACTTAAATGACCAATATTTGTCTAAAAAGATCATAAATAAATAAATTAAATAAAAATACTTGATACTATTTAAACATTATAATAACACTTTAATACATCATATGAGAGTCCCCATCAATTGAAAACATGATCAAAAGAGTTTTAGAACACGTAATGATACTTAAAAGGCCAATATTTATCTAAAAGCTATAAATAAATAAAATAAAATAAATAAAAAGACTTAATACTCTTTAAACATTATAATAACACTTTAATACATCATATAAGAGTCTCCGTCAATTGAAAACATGATCAAAAGAGTTTTAGAACACGTAATGATACTTATAAGGCCAATATTTGTCTAAAAGCTATAAATAAATAAAATAAATAAAAAGACTTAATACTATTTAAACAATATAATAACACTTTAATAGTACCAAGTGTTTTTATTTATTTTATTTATTTGACTTTATAGACAAATATTGACCTTTTATGTATCATTACTTGCCCTAAAACTATTTTAATCATGTGTTTAGTGGATGAAACTCTCATATGATGTATTAAAGTGTTATTATAATTGTTAAATAGTGGCATGCATTTTTATTATTTATAGCTTTTTAGACAAATATTATATTTGTCTATACATAAGATGTGGATAATTATTAATTATGCGTGAAGTCGAGCCTAAATGATAATTGTTAGTTATTGATGACGGTCTGGTATACATATCCACAATCCCTTAGATTTATGCAATTTGGGGTTTGAGGTTTGGGTTGGGAGTTCGGGTTTTGGGTTTGGCATTTGAGGTTGGATTTCTTTTTTAAAATTTTCTCACTCGTTGGACTAGTGCAAATTCAGCATGCTTCACATTGCCTTGATCACCTTTATTTTTTCTAGTTTATCATCGACCAAAATGATCTAAATTTGTCTCAAGCACTAGGTTATTATAGAGTAAGGTGGTTTTATTTCCAGTTTGGCTTATTTTTCGGTTTATTTCCTCCACTTTCTCTTTTCTTGATCAAACTCCTTCATTATCTTTCTTGATCAAACTCATCCATTATCTTTTCATAAATAAAAGTTTTACAAAAAGTATATAGAAATAATAGTCTATTAGGGGTAGGTAGATGATGGTCCAATCATCACTCTTTTCCAACCCTTTTAAAAATTACACGCATAGAATGTGCATTTTCAACCGATGTATGTCATCTCTGAGCCTCATGAAGAGACGCTCCATATCATTTATCAAGGGGAGTACGTCGGGTGAAAGACGTTGACGATGGTGATAGTGATTACGTCATGGTCGAGCTTGAATCCTTCTCATAATAACAAGGGATCAATATCTTCATAAGAACCGCATCGCTGAACCATTCTAAAAACATAACTATCACCTCGATTATCTTGATCTCCATCCACACTATGCTCATTCATGGGGTCTGAGTAGGCCTCACTATCAGCTTCTACAGTTCTTTTTCTTTTTCCTTCTCGTCTAATAACTTCTTCACCATTTTTTTAATCTTTAACAGTCGCATTAGAACAGGTTTGAATCATATCAACATAACGAAGGACGGTTTTTCCTCATGTTCCTCTACATCTAGGCATTCTTTATTATCTATATACAAACAATAGAGTGACGTTGATCAACCACGATATAGTAACAAGAATAATCGACCAAAAGTCTAGTATAGACCATAATCCATTTGCAAAAAGCAAAAAACAGAAAAAGGAAGATCCAAACAAGCAAAATAAGTATAAATAACACATAAACAAAATCTGAAAAAGAAAGATCGAAATAACCAGAAATACAGGCTAAACTTTCAAATTTTGATTAAAAATCAAAACTTTATGAACACCATGAATCGAAAAAAATAAAAATTCCAAGGCAATATGGATCTCAAAATGCTATGAAAGAATTTCCAAATTAAAGAAAATACTTGGGGAAGCCGACTGAACAATATCGTAGTTTGGGGAAGAGGAAGAGTAGGTTGGAAGCTTGAGAGAATTTTAATTTCAGAAAGTGAAAAAGATTGAAGAGAGAGATAGGGATTTTTATATATTTTAACACAAAAGAAAGGGACTTAAGTATACTATCTTAAAACCTCCAAACTTTCAAAAATGATGAATTGTACCCCGGACCACTCCTCTTAACCTAGAAAAATAACTCAAAAAGAAATTTATAGGCCTTTCTCTAAATTAAAACTTACCAGAGGCCTATTTGCCAAATCTTCTCAAGTAAAAGTGAACACATGGAGTAATATCTAAGTTATACCCATCAATATTGTTGTGTTTCCCAATGCTTGACCCCGTTATGTTGTTAAACTCCAGTTGTTAGGTCTGAGTGTGCTGAAGGGAGGAGTAAGGTGTAAGAACGTCTCACTTTGGTTGAAGGAATGGATTGTGGTCCCCTTAATAGTCTTTGGCAATCCTCAAGAAGTTAAATGTTCTGTAGGGAAGTAAAACTGAGTGTTGTGTTGTAAATGATGATGTAAATATGTGCAACTAACTAGTGACATTCAATAAAAACAACATGTGTGATTCTACAAGTGAGGTATGAGAAGGATGAGGTGTACCTTATCCTACCTTTGTGGGATAGAGAAGTTGTTTAAACTTTAAACTAGTGACATTGTGCTTATATAAAGCAGAGCTCACTGTCTATCCCCAGTACAAAGTGGAAACACAATGACTAAGCTCTTCTTACTCCCATTACTCTTTGTCTCTGGACACCACCGCTCAGGACAGAGTGTTCACCAGCCAGTGCGGCCCAAGAGTTTTCGGATGCGCACAATAATGCAAGAGCTGAGGTAGGCATTGGCCCTCTGAAATGAGTGTCATGCTCGCCAATGCCACCAGCCTTCTAATGGGCAACCAGGAGGAACATAACTGCAGCTTTGCAGACTTGAGCAACATCTCGGTAGCAACCCCACCACACAGCCACGTGGATGTTTGGGTTGCTGAAAAGAAGTTTTACAAATATGCTAACAATTCCTGCTCAGCAAGTCAAAGTGTTTCTCCTACGGTAGTCTGGAAAAACTCGCTGGAACTTGGTTGTGCTCAAGCTACTTGCTCAATAGTAATCATATGTTTCTATAATCCTCCCGGAAATGTAATTGGGGAGGAACCTTACTAGTCTAAATCCCTACTTTTGTGATTTACAACTTTCTGCAAAATCGAAAACTATTGTTTTTATTTAACGTATGCTTCCTTTGTCGTTTTGACCCCAAACAACCATAATCACTTTAAAATGCAAAGATAATTGAGCAATGAATATGAATTAGATTTATGTACGTGACTGAAATGCAAAATTGCTTGTTCTTACACACAACTAGGCTATTGCTCTAGTAACAATAACCAAAGAATGGAGGGCAGTTCCACAGAGACACAAAATTACAGGAACTTTGATCATCCTCCATTCTAAACCAAAATTACCATTCATTTATACACAAGGGATGGAAAAAAAAATTGAGCCCCCTTTCAAAGATAAAAGAAAGAAACAACCAGATCCTTCAATTAAGCTTAAACATACCATCAAAACAATCATTTCACCAGGTCCTTCATTATTAGATACCGGAAAGCGAAATTATGTGGAACCCATTCAATGCTCTTGCGGCCCTTTCCCTGTGGAATCTTCTTAATGCTCTTTCTAAGAGAATCTGGTAAAGATTGCTGGACCATCTCCATCACACCGGCAGGACATAGGGCAGTATCCTTAGCAAAGGACTCCATAACTTTTGGCAAGACTATTTTCTGATCCTTCTTCACACCAAAGGTAGCCCTGATATAATCTTCTTTTGCGACTTCCAGCTCCTGAAATACTCTCTTGGGTGTATAGACTCGAACCTGACAAAAACAATTGACCCCGTTAGACAAGCAACTTAGCAAAGAACTTGATTATGCAAATTGGCCTCCGCATCAGTACTAATTTAACTCTTTTTTCAAATGTGCGATGCATTTGCATAGCAAGAGCAACTATCTTCATCATCAGTGAATAGATGTCGATCAGATCTTCACGAGTTTTTATATGAAACTTGATGTATATTTCTAGCTTTGTGATAAACAAAAAGCGGTAGTTTAATGACATGCTCATGGAGAAGATAGTGAGGAGAATATTATGGTTAATACCGCGGGATCTGAGTGGTTGCCTGAGCTGAGTGCAAAATGCAGAAGGGGTTCTGGATGTTCAATAGCATATGTTTGTCTTTCATCCCCCGTCTTGAATTTTCCTTTAGAAGAAAGTAACAAGCGAAGCCACTGCATCCAGAATGAATTTATCAGCATTTCAAGTATCAAATCCACCAAGACCAGTAAAACAAAAGGCACTAGGCTGGAGTATAATTCAATTATTTTAGCTATAGTACTGACATTTTGACTAGAGAAGTAAATGAAGATGCTAAAGCTCTTGGGATATACTTCAAAGAGAATATATGTTTTGAGGTGTAGTTAATTGATTGGTTCATTGATTATGTAGCTTATACCATAACTGTTGCACGTATATGGACATCCAACAAGAAAATAGCTCATGAGGTATACCTGTCCTGGTCTGGACATTCGACATCCCAGGATAGAGTTCTGTATCATATCTGCACTTACTACACGACCTCCAACATTATAGGCAGCCTGTATTAAGCAACATAAGACAACGTTTCCACCAAGCAACTCTTCGCCAAATAAAAGGTTTATTTACTAACCTTCAAGAGTAGAAATATTCTCTTCACATTGTTTTGGGGGATACCATAAGCTAAAAATGCCTACACGGAAATAGTAATACTCCATCATCAGCTAAAAGTAGATATTGTCTTCGTAGATTCTAAAACTATAACACTGATGCTGTAATTAACGAGGAACCTTACATGCATCACCAATGCATTATGTACGTTAATCCAGAATGCTATCTTCTCTTCGTGAGTCATCTTTCGTGGATCTATTTTCTCTAGGCGAGAAATAAGTGACCTGCAATATGACACCTCAATGAGCACTACACATTGAGAAAGGGTAAACTCGTGCAATGAGGTGCCTGAATCTCAAATGTACTCACCTAAAATTCTGTAACATCGGTTCAATATCGCCCAATTTTTTAGTATCTCTATATACACACTGTACTTCAACCATTGTGCTGTAAGGTCCACTGAACTCTTTCAACCCTTCTACATGAAAAGGATTATCCAGCCGAACATCAAAAGATGAATCATTCCTAAATCCTGGACTCCATATGTCTTTCGGAGAAAAAGCACTTGTGGAAGACAAGGATGAGGTTGGCGATGAAAGACCGGGATTTGTCAGTGGAGGATCAGCAAGCTTGCAATATATGGTGCACATGCACTTTAGCATATCCTCAGACAGCTTATTTGGTGTCTCTGGAACGTGATCAGAGATACGGGTGCCAAGATGCTCTGCCAAACTGATTACATTTGAAGAAGCATTTTGCTCGTACTGCAAAGAAGTCGTAAAAGAGACTCAATTTTTAAGCAGTTATTTGTACACCACATCTAAGACATTTTATATCTGGATGAAATAATATAAAATACTCCTTCCCTCATCAGAAAGTGCAATAAGAATTCTTCTCCCTGATGCAAATTACCTCCATCATAGATAAAGGTTGAGAATGACAAGCACGCAAAGCTTTGCCCAGTGTCTCTTCTGGTGGGGAAGCTCTGCTCGACATAGCTGAACGCTGAGATAATGACGAATGGCTTCGATGAACTCCAGATTCGTTAATTTTATCTTCTGCCATGCTATTGGTTTCTTTCAGTGGATTTAATTCTGATTGACTATCAACTCGAGAAGATTTTTCCCGTTCCAACATCACATCAGAATTGGAGAAATCAAGACGCCTCCTTGGGGTACTTATAGGAGATATTAGTTTATCATCTTTTGTGGGAGGAGATAACGATAAGATTTGTTGATCAAATGCTTTCCTGTATAGTGAGAGAAGATACTGTTCCAAATGCCCAACTTCCAACTCTAGTACTGCAATATCTCTAATCAGTTCTGTGGCTGGCTGGAATCAATTGAGAAGAGTATGATCAACATATGACAGAGATAAGGTTAACGAATCAATTAAGATATAAGAAAATAACCCAATAAGAACCATGAGCTTAGCAGAAACTAGCAAACAACAATAGACTATTTCAGCCTTACACTACTAATCAGCTTCACAAAGAGTTTTACATATTATGTAAAGCTAATAATATGTGCATATCATATATCTAAAATCAACCTCTTCAAATTGGAAGTACCTCAAACATATAACATATTATTTTTTTCCAGCTAAAGTGAGAAAGTTCATTAATTTGGATCTAAGGGACACTAAAGATGACAACATAGTATAGTCATTTTAAGTCTACACAGAGCAGAAGGAGGTACCTTAGGCATTGAGGTCACTTCATTCACGTCTTGAGAAGAAGATTTATAACCTAATGCTTTCTCAAGAGCACATCGAACTCCAACTTGCTCATGTAATCTTCTCTCCAGCTGCATTATCTACAGAGAGATGTAGGTTTTACCCATTACAGACATTAAGAATTTATCCAATTCACCAGCATGAGCAGATATATCATCTATGTTAGGCTACCTCTTGCCTCAGAGAACTTTGAATTTCAGCCGAGGATGATTGTTTCTTCGCTCACATTACAGTCATTCCCATGCCTCGTATCCTAGTGTAAATAAAAAAGTATCATCAGATAGTTGCAAAAGCTCGGTAATTAGAAGCCTTTTTATTTCTTCCTTTCTTTCTTCACAAGATAGTATTAGCAAAGTGAATCATAGAGATATCAGAAAACAACCCATTCTGTTTTACTTTTTATTTTCCTTTTTCAACATTTTGATATTGTAAAACTTTAGTCACATTATAGCTTGAGAGCTCCTTTTAACATCAGAACACAAGAAGGAAGTTTCCTTACCAACTTCAATCGATTAGAAGCCTCTACAGAATGATCCAGGATATTCTCCTCTACTTCTGGTTTAACTGGAAAGCTGCCATTGCAACAATCACATAAAAAACTAAGATTGAATGAAATGGTAGACAGCACTCAAGAGATCACATGTAGGAAATATCTGGAATATACCAAAGACTTCTAAAATAAACAGCTTGCTTTATGCAGAGGAACTAAAGAAGTAGGATTTAAGAACAGAAGAAAATGGCATGAATGTTAGATTCAATAGTCCATGTCATACAAAAAAGCCCTTTTCCCATTCCCCCTCTTGCTACAAAAGCTTGCCAATTTTACAGTAATGCCTAGCCCACAATGGTACCTAGAAAATTGCAACAAACGCCAATTTGTCAAGCAAACACATAGTTACACAGATGTGATTAAGAGGGCTTTTTTTTGTTAAAACTATTCTACCATGGGGAAAAACACCCACTAAGCAATTTTTTTCAGTTAAGCAGACCCCAAAAGCAATGAAGGAGTTAAGAAAGATTACAAGACAAGAATAAATCCAAAGGCTACCTCTTGGAACGCGTGTGTTTAGAAGATATCACTCTATTTCCAGGCAATTTACTTATGCTAAATCCTTCAAACTCCATATCTTCACCCCCACTCAATGAGAATGAAAAGCTTGCCCATCAGCCATCAAGAAACTAATCTTCTTGTAAATGGTAACAGCAAAAATGGATCAAGGTTACTTACCACCACATTCTTCAAACAGGTAACTATCAAAGATCAATTTTTTACAAACCCACAGGTCCTAAAGACCCCAAACAGGCCTCAAAACCTTAACTTGAAATAAAAAACCCAACTTGAACCCTTACTTTTGCACAAATGGCCAACAAAAGGCAGCCCTTTTGCTCACTTTGGCTACAAAAATCTGTTATTCCACATTCCCAATATAGCTTTTTTGCAATGGAGGGGAAGGTGAAGAGAGCTTTTCTACTGAAAAAGAGTGACGACTACGAGTCCTCTCCTACTAAAGCTCTAAAATGTCAAAGGGTATCTAAAAGTAGGTATATTTACTTACCATAAAGAAGTGTTCATAAAGGTCGCACAAATTTTGGAGGAATAAATATGGTGGCTCAAAACTAAAACAAAAATAGATTACTAACAAAATAGATGGATTAATTTTAGAAGTATTGACAACCCATTTTTCCACATTGGTTTCACTTGTTGGTTAGCTAGTGGGAGTTGTTGACCGGCCCTTCACACCCTTTGTCCACACCTTGTGCCCACTCTTATGTATATATCTCTGAGGGTCTGTTCGGTCAAACTTCTCAAAAAGTGTTGTTTTTAGAGAATATGTTAGGGTGTTTGACCTATAATTATAGAAGTACTTCTAAAAAACAGAAACAGTTTTCTGTTTGGCCCACATTTATGCAAATTTACTAAATATTCTTTTTAATAAATTTAAAACTATTTAAAATATTCTTTTCTATCATATGTTTCTAAAAAATAGTATATCTTTACACTTTAATAAAAAAAAAATTATTTAATTGCAACATTTAATAAAAAAAAAATATTATATTATACATAAGAAATGTAACGACAATATAATAGTCAATGACTCAAATATGTCCAAATCTACCCCGCCCTACCCACACCTACCCCACATCCTCAAATTTCTATGTCATATTTTTTTTACTTTTATAAAAATATGAATTTTCTTCTTCCCTCCTACCCTCCCCTCCTACCCCCACCCCACCCCATTGCCCTACCCCATCCTCAAATTTCTATTTCATATTTTTTGTTATTTTTATAAAAAAATGATTGAAAATATGAAATTTTTTCTTATCTCCCCCTACTCCCGTCCACCTCCTACCACATTCTCAAATTTCTATTTTATATTTTTTTACTTTTATAAACAATTTATAAAAAATATGATTTTTTTTCTTCCCCCCGCCCTACCCTCATTTGCTACTCTCATCCTCAAATTTCTATTTCATATTTTTTGTTACTTTTATAAAAAAAAATATTAAAAATATGAATTTTTTTCTTACCCCCGCGCCCTACCCCATTCCCAAATTTATATTTTATATGAGGATATTATATGAGATTAAAAAGAATTTTGTGAAAAGAAAAGGGTAAATTAGTCCAATTTTTTTTTTTAATTTAATGAGCAAAGAACTCGGTAAGACCAAATTGGTGGTGTTTCTAACCATCTAGAAACACTTTTGAGCACGGAAAAAATGTTTATACTTCTGAAAAGTATCTGTTTGGCCTAAGAAGTGTAGAAGGCAGTCACAGTACAAGTCAACAAAAAATTAGTGGCGCCCGGCCGAGTGTTTACATGCATAATATGGGTTTGTACATACAGTTTTATTACTGAATTATAATTAATATATATTTTTACTATATTAAGTTAGTTAATTATAGTAAGCTAAATTAATTTATTATAAACACTCGATAGGAATAAGAATGTATTTTAACCTCGAAGCCCCAAGTTCAATTTCTATTACAAATCCATAGGTACCGTATTTCTTACACAAAGCCTTTTGATGGAAACTTAAGCCGTCCGTAGGTCAACAAAAAAGTTGTATATTAGAAAACTTAATTAGGTATTTCGTGTGAATTCAACCACTCCCATCATTATTTTGTGTTGGTATATGATTCATACCCGAGAACTACCAAATCCTCGTATATTAGGAATGAAACCTCTCCTACTTAAGATATCCAATTTCATGAGGACAGACCATTATATAATCTTTTTGGAAATTAAGCTTTAGTAAGGAAAAAATTGTATTTGAAATTTACTTTTGCTTTTTTACTGCTCTTGTGGAAATCGACGGGTGCTTTTATCTTGAAGTACCAAATGCATTAACTTTACACGAGGTGGTCTTTAAATGTGTCAAATCAAAAGAGTTGGCCAATGTCGATAAGGTTAAAAGAAAAGTAGTGCCACACCTCAAAACTCAAAAGAGATGAAAGGTGAAGGGTTAAACTTTAAAGGGAACACAGGAGGAAATGAAGTTTTGTGGGGTTCCTTTTGTCTAAATAAGAGATATAATACCTATATTGTCCAAAGAACTAACGTTTGTCAATAGAATCCTCAAAATTAAAAATATGCTCATGGACATGGACACTTGACCTTTTCCAAGATAGAGACAAAACAAAATAAAAGAGCTATACTATTCGCTAAATGTAGCCATTTGGTCAGGCCTTTGCTTTTTGTCGCGATGTTCAACTACTCAATAGAAAAGCTTTTTTTATAACGGGTTTTGAACTGCGTGTAATTTCTTATTTGGTATACTGGACGTCCCGAGATAATAGCACCGATCCTTCAACACTATCACCAGATAAATCGCGTGATGTGCTCCCGCACAAGTTTACGAGCGTCTGTTGATCGATGACGCCCAATTTCCCAACATGCAGAATTTCTTCGTGCTTGCGGGGAATCGAACTCACGCTATCCATGAAGATTGTGATTTCTTACTGTCTTTCCACTTCTTGATTTTTAGTGATCTTCAGAAATATTTCACACATCATTAGTTGTTTGGCCATAAATTTTGAAGAAACTTGAAACTTTAAAATTTGGCTTTTTGAAGTTGTGATTTTTGAAATTTGAAGTTTGAACATGTATTTTACTTGAAAAAAAAATTAAAAGTTTTGTGGGTGAAAATGAAATTTCTCTCAAAAACTGGTTAAAAATATTTTGAAGATAAAATTTTATAATCTGATCAAAATGGCCAAACAGATATTTAAAAATAGATTTTCAAAAACTGATTCAAAATCTATGATCAAACGTTAGCTAATTAAGCTCCAAATACAAAATGAAATGGATAAAAGGAATGGTACATGTATTTTCTGAGGAAGATTATAGAATGGTGCACTTGGTGGAAGGTTGAGTTATTTACCAGGAGTAATAGAAATCAATTCTCACTAAATACATTTTTACATTGGGTATGTTGTTGAAGATTATAAAGTGGTTTCACTTGGACAGATATAGTTATAGATTAAGCTGTAGGTTTGGAGACAGACGTTGGAGTCTAGAGGGTTTGCTGAGAAGGACCAAGATAAAAATACTTAGAATGCAAGTTCATTAATGGGAGGCAAACATGAGAGAGATGTGAATGTGAGACTTGATACTCAGGTCATTTCAAAGAAAGAAAATTGCAAGTACATCAGGTTTATTATTCAAGAGAATGGAAAAATTGATGACGATGACACACATCGTATTGAGGCAGTGGGTGAAATTGAGGCTCGCGTATGAGTCTTGTGCGATAAAAAAGTGCCACCAAAATTTAAAGGCAAGTTTTATAGGGTGGTGGTTAGACAGACTATGTTGTATGGGCCAGAATGTTGGCCAATCAAGATTTCACACATCCAAAAGATAAAAGTTGCGGAGATGTGGATGCTGAGATGGATGTGTGGGCATATAAGGAGGGCTATGATTAGAAATGATGATATCCGGGACAGAGTGGGAGTGTCCTCGGTGGAGGATAAGATGCGGAAAGCGAGATTGAGTGGTTCGAGACACAAATGTTCCAACGCGGAGGTGTGAGAGATTAGCTATGGACGGGTTCAGGAGGGGTAGAGGCAAACCGAAGAAGTATTGGGAGAGGTGATTAGACGGGATATGACACAAGTGCAATTTACTGAGGATATGACCTTTGATAGGGGGTTGTGGAGGACACAGATTATGATAGAAGGGTAGTAAATAGTTGAGGGTTTTTTTCTACTTACGCTTACAAACTGGTAACTAGTAGTGTTATTATTGTAGGCATGTTTAGCCTATCATACTAGTAGGCGCAGTATTGCTTTATAGTCTCATGTCGGCAATTTACATTTGTTATGAGTTCTTTAGTGTACTTTGTTTATCTTATTTACATGAATTAGTTACTACTTCCTTTTTCAGAACGCGCTATCATTGCTTATTCACTTTTGTTACCATACCATCATTTTCATATTGCTTTAAAGTTCGTATCCGGGTCTGAACGTTTTTGTTGTTTTGTTTCTGTTGCTTTGTTTGACTGGAGCCGAAGGTCTTTTGTAAGCAGTGAGAGTAAGATCTACGTCTACTCTTCTACCGAACCACGTTGTGAAATTTCACTGAATATGTTGTTGTTGGACCGATCGGATCGGACCTACAAGCCTGTCTATGCATCTTTGGCCCAAACTTTGTATTGTATTATAAAATCTACTTAATATGTATAAATAATTTACTTAGCTCAGTATTTTAAAATTCAGAACTCATAAACTCAAAATTCTAGCTCTGCTTTTAAAATGCGGTCATGACCAGAAAATGAAAACCTGTGGTCCTAGTAATGAGTTAAAAAATGAGAAAGGAAAGAAAATTTGAAACTTCTATTTTATCTTATTGTCCATTTTTATATGAACTGATTTAGATTGGGCATCTCCCAATGTGGTAGGCAGAAGATACTTAAAAAGTGTTTTTATTACATAAAGAAATTTGATTTAGTGGAGCAAGTGAAACATCTATTTTCAAATGAATCTGACAGATCCTTTGTGATTCCATGAATACTTGAGCTGTTTATTGATATTCTGTAAATTGTGGATTACAAAAACCAACATGCCCAGTATATTATGCAACCAAGATATTTTTTTGAAATTTTAGTTGGTTTCCTAGGCACTAAATTAGGTTAGATTCCCCTGTATTTCCTTGATTTTCATTGGAATACCTGATTTTAAGAAAATCTACACTTCTCAAGAAACTTTCATCAGCACAAATCTAGTTGAAATGGTCAAACAAAGATAAACTAAACAAAAATCTAGAGAGTTTCACTGCTAACAGTCCCAGAAGTAAATAGACAGTTGTTGAAATTTACAGTTTGGAAAAATCAAGAACAAACATAATACTTAGTTTTATCACCAAATTCAATCTAAATGGTCTAGAGTGTTTCACTGCTAACAGTCCCAGAAGTAAATAGACAGTTGTTGAAATTTACAGTTTGGAAAAATCAAGAACAAACATAATACTTAGTTTTATCACCAAATTCAATCTAAATGGTCTAGAGTGTTTCACTCTGATCAGAAGTAAATAGACAGTTGTTGAAATTTACAGTTTGGAAAAATCAAGAACAAACATAATACTTAGTTTTATCACCAAATTCAATCTAAATGGTCTAGAGTGTTTCACTGCTAACAGTCCCAGAAGTAAATAGACAGTTGTTGAAATTTACAGTTTGAAAAAATCAAGAACAAACATAATACTTAGTTTTATCACCAAATTCAATCTAAATGGTGAGAGTGTTTATCACTATGATCAGAAGTAAATAGACAGTTGTTGAAATTTACAGTTTGAAAAAATCAAGAACAAACATAATACTTAGTTTTATCACCAAATTCAATCTAAATGGTGAGAATGAGAAAAATCAGAAGTACTAAAACTTTAAAAGAATGTACTAACCTGATTAAACGCAGTTACTGACTCTCAATTCCAATTTCCAAATGAAGATCACATTCATAAGCTTAATTTTCTTGTCGTCATCAATGTTAACCAATTGTTTGTACTTAAATATGTACATACCCAGGAGTTTAAATTAAGAAGTTGAAAATTAGTTTACCAATTACTACTAAGTGAGTTTTGCCAAACTCCTATATAAGCTGAAAATACCATTTTCAAGTTTATTAAAACGATTTAAGTTTTATGTACAAAGAGTACTGTAAAAAAAAAGACACCATCAATATACTAAACTTATACTCTATTAGATTTTCTCGGAATCATCGCCTTTTAAGCACCTGATTGTATAGATATTTTTTACACTATCAATGCATATAGTTAAACTGTTACTGAGATACCAGTAGCTCTTTTAAGTTTCCATACAGAAAGGCTGTCGGCAAAGCAATATATGTGACAAAAATCATTTATGATTACACAGAAGAGTGCAATCGATTTTCGAAAATAGAGGAGAAGTCACAGATTCTTGTTTTCACAACATTTTCTTGGTCAGTTGCTACTTATGAATCATGATGTGAATATCTCACGAGCTGAGGCCTGAGCTTCTGGCATTGTTAATAAACTTGACAGAAAAATAAGGCTTTTGTGGGGCTGAGAGCAGGGGCTGGCCGTGATTAGAGAAAGGTGTTAGAATCCCCAAAAAGAAGACATAAAGAAAAGGAACTTTCCAAGGGGGTTTGGACAAGGGAGTCAATGCCAATGATATAAGGGTGCAAAAGGCATCTCTTTCTCCAAATTTCTGTCCCCACAATTGCAATGTGTGCATTTACGGATATACAGTAGAACTCAAATTTTTAAGGTTGATTTCTACATATTTGTATATGAAAAATAAATTATAAATATTGTTAGATATATATTGCAGACTTACAACGACTAAATCCTAAATATGCCACTCTGTCTCCCACACACTCTCGATTCTTGAAACACAACGTGGATGATCAGTTGTGTAGGCCAAGCTACTGCTTTGTCAGTGGCGGAGTCAGCAAACAAATTCTAGTGGTGCATAGATGTTTTTGTGCAACAAAAAAAATTGATCGAAGAAAATTAAAACGCACCGTTTCATCCAAAACGACGTCGTTTTGATCGAAAATTTCCAAAAACTTGCTTAGAGTGTCTCCGCCACTGATTACGCGTTAGACGAATCCAATAGATTTAGTCTAAACTCTGCATTCGAATATGTAAAAAATGTTAATTTAAAACTCATTAATTCGAATAACTTTAAAGGACTAAATTCCTAATTTATAAGTTTCAAATTTTGACTCAGCCTCTTATGACGATCTAATAAAAATCAGAATTCGAAGCTAGCAGACTGAGCTCAGTAGCTGCTTTGCAGTTTGCGCAATATTTGTTAGTGTGCTGCTGCTGCATTTTCTTCTTATCTCTAGTCATTGGTAAGTAGTAAAATCACTAATGCTATCTGAATATTCCTATTTTGTATATTATCATTGATAGAATATTATCATATTTTTTATATTAGGTAAATTTATATTTCAATTATAATTAGGAAGATTTAGTTACCTAATTTGTAATTATGTAACACTATATATATTGTATACAAAATAATCAATGAAACACAATGAACATATTCTTACATTTTCAATGCCCAACGGACACTACACTTTTGCCCCCGTGCTATACACCACCTCCTTAAAATTTTGTCCTGTTTCGTTGATTGTTCCGATCGGATAGATAGAGTTATTTTTCTCACATTCATGGATGTTTCAATCTTTGGTTTCATTTCATATATTAGGATTTAGGGGCTGTGTCATTTTATCTATTACTCCTATAACTTTGAGACTGATCATTACAGTCATTTTGGTTTAGTCAAGTTAAGAACCTGCTATAGACCTATAGTACATAAACTGCATTGATGTGCAAATAAATCTCTACGCAATACTACGTATATATTATACGGCCGCTAATACCGCGTAGAACTGCTGAGTATATGTTATTATTGCTGCTAATATTATAATGACATTATGTTAGTAACACAAGACTGTATTCCTGAAATGAAATTAATACACTAGTAAGCCAAATCTAAGATTCAACTCCGTGATTAGTTCAGCTTGTGTGCCAAGCCCTGTCCAATAATAAAAACACCTACTGTTCAACTTTAATTGTCTGCTTCTTTTAAAATATTATCCAATTTATGACTTCACATTGGTGGTAACACAGATTGTTTGCCCCAACAATCTGGTTATTGTGATTGCATTAGCATTGAAGCATGATTCCAAAGTCCAAACAAAGAATGTTAGCAACAATATTAGTAATGCAAATTAATGTAACAAAAAATACATATTACTTTATGAGTTTATGAACTAGCCAATGGGTTATACACTTAATTTTTCAAAATACTACTTTAATTGGGGAAAAAAGAAACTTCCTTAATGAAAAAGTCGATTCCTGTAGATGCAAGGATTACTGTGCCAGTATCCAGACTCTCAACTCTCAAGTCCTAACCACCTGGTTGGTTTTGGTCGTCCTTTATAATGGGATTTGGCTTTTCAGCCTTTTTATCTGCTCATTCCAGGTCCAACAATGTTCTATGCCCGATTTATATATGGGAAGATTTCGTTACTAATTGATATATGGTGTAAAATTCCCTTTATACGAGGGTAGAATTCCAATTAAGGAAAGTGGTGCCATGATAGTCGGAGATGGACTAATATATGAAAAATTCATCTCGCTGAGAAGCTAAAATACGTTATAGACTTAATTATGTTAGTATGTTAATTATGGTAATAATGCTATCAAAATTGACCCACATTTTTAAATCTTACAAAAAAGTCCCCCCTCTCCCTCCTCTCTCTCTCTCTCTCCCAGACGTATCCCCTCTCTCTCTGATCTGGTCTCTCTGACACATCCTCTCTCTCAAATCTGGTGATGGTGAGTGAGGTGGTGTGGCTGGTGGTTTTTATTGGAGCTTCGATGTGATATCGTCGAGGTAGAAATAGAGATGAACAGAGAAGGAGAATGAGTGGTAGTTGGGGTCGTTGGTGGTTGTGCAGTGGTGGTGTGTCGCCATGGGGGGAGAGGAGACGACTGCGATTGTGGTGTTAGAGTTTGTTGGAGTTATGGGGCTGCGATTTGTCATCGTCGGTCGTTGGTGGTGGTGTAGTTTACCGGAGTTGTGGGATTGGGACTCGCCGTCGTTGGTGGTGTTGGAGTTTGTCGGAGTTGTGGGGTTGCGATTCGCCATCGTTGCTGGTGTTGGAGTTCGCTAGAGAACAGAACTCTGACGATGGTTGTTGCTCCGTCTGGTGTTGGAGTTAGTTTTTTTATAATAGTGTTTAATATTGTATAATTGTGTGTATACACACATATATACTATTTTTTTTGTTGACAAAGGAACTCGGTCGCTACCCTTCGTTGCGCACAGGGTAAACCCCGTTCCTGTGTAATAACCCGCAATTCACACATGAGAGTTAAACCATACTAGATTAAGCCCTGTGCGATGAGCTCGCCCCAGAAGGCAAACCCCATATTATCGCAAACATGGGGTTTCGAACCTGAGACCTCCCATTGGGAAGTCCTATGCTCAAGCAAAATGAGCCACCTTATGGTTACCCAATATACACTATTAATATTATATAAAAGTGTAATTTTTATTCAATATCAGTCCAGATCTATGTATTATATTCATTTATATAATATTATATAATTGTGTATAAGTATGTACTTTCGTGTATAATATTGTATAATTATTTTTTAGAGTATATACCTATAAATTATACATTTTCATACACCTATATACATAATGTACATATCTTTTGTATATAAATGTATAACATTATATAAAAGTGTTTTTAAGCTATATTTTTGCGGTGTGAGTTTTGGACTATATTTTGCCATGTAAGTCAGTCATGTGTTATATTTGTGAAATTTAGGAGAAGAAAAAGGGATGATGCTTAAAAAAAACGACAAGGAGAAGAACAATAGATGCGAGCACTACCATTTTTCAAATGGTGGCAAAGTTTTAAGTAATTTGCATCCCGACTATTAGCACGTGTATTAGTACATAAATTATCATATTTTGTATTGTGTAATTATGGTAGAATTGGAATCCTAATTTATGTACTAGTACACGTGCTAATACCGACATTAAATCATCCTTTAACTTCGCCTAGTGACTGGTAAGATTGACAGGGGGCAAGTGCATCTATAGCCGATTTAAGAACCCCATTTAAGGCATAGCAAATTTCTGAATTTGTGTAGGTTTATCCAACCCGCGGTGTATTTCCGATTAGTTTCGGGATGGCGATTCCCAACTTTAGGCGTTTGAATCAAGTTTAGACATATGCTCTGAAGTTTGGATTGTCAAAATCTAACTTCAAGCAATTTTCCGATACTTTTGTCTGTTTTTTTTTTTAAAGATCAAATAGTTATATTTTGTTTAACTACAAAACTGTAATTACATCCATGAAGTCAAATTATTTGTATGGTGCAAGTTCATGATGCAATATTGGACAATATGAAAATCAAAGATTTTGTCCAAACAAATACTTTAATTATCACATCATATTATGTCGATCATAATCGTAAATCATTAGTCGCATATCATCAAGTGGTGCATCATACATATTATGTATGAGAGATCAAATTCAAGGTTTCCTCCGATGAAAATTGAAGAAAGAAAATCCAAACAATTAGTATACTTAAATAGATCATTGAGTGATTCAATAACCTATTGAAAGAAAAGTAATTCTAAATCTTGTGAATCTGCTCCTGATGTTCCTCTAGCCCTGGATTTATCAGCTTCATTGTTGCATAAGGTTTACCTACAGTGATTGTCAGTTAAAGATTTAAAAAAAATACTGATATAACTTAAATAACAAGGTGAAAACGAGGTAGGTACACAAATACCTGATTTTGGAGCCGTTGTTTAAGCTACGTCCTAAGTTTTATAATTTTTACAAGTCTTTTCATTTTGGGATAACTTCAGACATGTGATGTTTAAAAATAAGCTTGACAAAGAACAACTTCAAATGAAATGTCTGAAATTTGAAGAATATGTGGCTCAAGTTTAAGAATTTTTTCTTGAAGTTCAAACACATATATATGACCAAAGTTAAGTCATTTTTGTACTAATCAACATACTACTTAACATCCAAATCTACTCGAAAAGAGCTCCAATTTGAAATATAAGTTTAATATCACTAAAAAAACAAATCTCAATCATCAATTTGCCTAATAAATCTACTTTACAGTAATAGTGATTTGTCAATATTTTTAAGCTTTTCCAGCTACACTCATTTTATTTAAACCCAATTTATGTGGGGGAGGCAACATATTTTGTCTGATGTTTATCAAAATTGGATATCGATTAAATAATTTTAAGAAATTGGTATAGATTAAATAACACTATCCAAATATGTTACCCCTTGAATTTTTTTTCTACAGATGCCATTAATCCGATAGTAAGACAACAACTTTTTTTTTTTTTTTTTGTGAAGGAACCGCGGTATTCTTTCTTTCGAGTGCGCCGCAGTAAACCCCGACCGACGCAGATGCGCCAAACCACGTCGCCATGTAAACTACACTTGGCAAGCCGTATGTGCTCAACCAAGAAGGTTTATGCGGGGATCGAACTCGCGCTATGGCCCCGCGCTTCTTCTACACCAACTTGGCTACCCTTGCGGGTAGTAAGACAACAACTTGACATCACGGAGGGTTGTACAAAAGGGCTCATTTACACACATTCACCTTTTTAGGCGGTCATTTAGATTTCATCCCTATTCTTAATTATTGTACAAATATTGCTCTTAAAAGTTATCCTTCTAAATATTATTAGACTACGATATAATGTTTGTCATATGTTTCTTAGTTTATACAAGTAAAATATTAAATTGTCGCCTATCTTTGAATAACTTACAAAATTTAGATTATCATCTAATATTTTCTCATATGATTGTCAGTTTTCTAAAAAATAAATAAATTAAATCATGATCTAAAAAGTCTATAAATTATAAAAAGTAAAATATCATTTACTAAATAACTATACAAAAAAAGGATATAAGTTCTCATATGGATAACTAGTGGGACAATTCACACAATGCCCCTATTTTTGGGTGGTCTTTAATTTTTACCCCTCAAATAGTTCTGTAGAAAATTAAATATGTCGGACAAGGCATATCGTCTATGTAACTTTGTCAGACAAAGCATAGTTTCTATAAAAAAATTCCTTGTGAATTACTACTACACAATTATGCCGGACAATGCATATTTTATATGTACCTTTTCCATAATAGGGATAGTTTTTTTACTCTGTTGTGGATTGAATCCAAAATATTTGATTTTGTAGATCAACGAATAAAGATATTTTGACCGATAAATTTTCATTAAATAAAAAATAAAGACAAAAATTAAAGACCAAAGATTTGAGGGGCAAAAACTAAAGACAAGTCCATCCGAAGAACAATCGGTGAAAAAACTGTAACTAGTGAAAATTACTCCTAAGCCCATAGCGATCCGTCAAACGGCCCATTAAGTTATGTCTTCTAAAATCTCGCGATTTAAAATCCCTATTTTAACCTTCTTCGAAAATAGTTCTCGGTGAACTTTACTGCATGTTGAGTGTATTTTACACACTCTTTTAAGTCATGTTTAGTTAGTATTTTACTCTTTTATCTTGCGTTTAGTATAGTGTTAGGTGTGTTTTTCTTTCATTTTGTGTCACAACGGTTATAAAGGAGAATATATTACTTTTGAAGATGAAACGAGCTTAATTGAGATGAAATTTGAACAAGCACAGCCCAAAAAATGAAGCCTAAGAAGTGTCACGAAGAATAGAACAAATCGGTGAGGCACAAAACTCGAGAGGCACCGCTGGTGCACAGCTGCAGCGGTGCCAGAGGAACTACGGCCCAAAAAGTGGAACCGAGGCGTAAAATTTTTAGTGAGCAGCCCAGTAATTTGGTCGATTAGCATCGCGATTGCACGACAGCGGTCGCATGACGCGAGTTTTTCCAGTTTTACGGGCGAATCGGACAGGGTTTTATGGTCCGAAAGGCAATTTTTCTCTAGTATAAAACCCCAAAAATCATGCTCATTACACCATACCTTATACCATATTACAAACCATATTTTGGGAGGCAAGAAGGAGGCTACAATTGGAGACTCTTGTTCAAGTTCTTTTTCTTTCATTTACTTTATTTAAGTTTATGTTGGATTTTGTATTAGTTCTTGACATGACAATGTTTAGGAGCTAAATATTTTAGTAGGGTTTCCATCGAATCTTCTTGAAGCTCATTCATATAGTTAATGCATTAGTTATTGATTTATTCTTCAACGTATTAAAATCTATTCAATATTGTTATGATTGCTTGATAATTAACTAGCTATTAATTGTAAATCACTTATATGATCTAAAATAAAAATACTAAAAACAGAAAATAAAAATCAAATTAGAAATAAGATAGATAAATCGATATTAACGACGCGAGTCCTACAAACAATGGCCAAAAACTTGTTGCGATATTTCTAGATGCTTACGCAAGTGTACGTATCGTTCATGTAATAAAGATTTGTAAGACCGAGTTTATCGTCCACAGAGACTGGTTTATCAAGTATCGGTTATCTATCCTATGGTATCTATTTGGTTGATGTTCTTTAGTTTGAGAATTATACTAAGAATTATGACTAACTGCAGAAAATAAACTAAAGATTATAATACTTTGGGTTTATAACAGTTACGAAGGAAATAGGACATTTCAATCTCCTCAACTGTCCACTCTTTCACGCGTTAATGCAAGGCTAATGATTATTCTTCTTATTAAGATAGCAGGTTAACTAATCTGTCATTATATTCCGGTTAGGACATACAAGAGCTTAACCTTGTGCAGAAACCTTCTATATTTTTATGATACGTTTTACCACACAAGAGGATTAAGAACAATAACATTAAATACTACACACGTATCGGGGTATTTGCGTCCACGATTTTAACATATGTCTAGTCAACTACAACATATTCAAATCTCACCTTTCAGACTTTTGATTCGAAAACACTCTGCCGTGATCTGTTTGCTATTTTTGATTAGTCTCAGGTACTTAGTTTATGCGAAGTAGGAGTGGAGCAGACACTCCTATTCCTCTGAATCCTGAGATCTAGAGATTGTGCAGACAGAACATGAAAGAAAAGAGAGCAGCTGATTTGTTAGCAATGGGAGATCAGCGAAACAATAATTTGGAGAATGATGAGTTACCGTCTGCTTTAAGACAAGTCCCTGCAGAAAGGAGCTTGGGGGACTATATGATGCCTTGATTACGAAGTGCAGACTTGCGTCAGCTTCCATTATTGAAGCCAACAATTTTGAAATCAAACCAGCCATATTGCACATGGTTCAAAGCTCAGTTCAGTTTTGGGGATTACCATCTGAAGATCCCCATTTGCATCTAGCAAATTTTCTGGAGTTGTGTGCAATCTTCAAATACAATAGTGTTACTGACGATGTCATTCGGTTGAGACTCTTTCCATTCTCACTCAGGGATAGAGCAAAGTGCTGACTAAACTTATTATAGGTGAACTCCATTACCACATGGCAAGACTTGGCCCAGAAGTTTCTTGCCAAGTTCTTTCCCCCAACTAAGGCAGCGAAACTCAGAGGTGAGTTGAATAACTTTTATCAGTTGGAGGGAGAATCACTATATGATGCATGGGAGCAGTTTAAGACTTGCAGAGAAAGTGCCCACGTCATGGGATTGAGAAGTGCATGCCACATATTTTATAATGGGCTGTGTGGTACAACTTTACCATCATTGATGCTGCTTCATGAGGTACGTTCATGAGAAAGAGTGCCAATGAGGCACATGATTTGCTAGAAGATATGACCACAAACAACCATCAGAGGGTTGATGAGAGAACAATGAACAGTAGGAAGATAGTTGGGATTCATGAGCTAGATGTTATCACTGCATTGACTGCGCATGTAGCTACTTTGACAAAGCAGATGCTGCAGAATACCATGTCAGTTAAAGCGGTTCAGACACCAGTGAGATGCGAAATTTGTGGGGGTCCCAATACTTTTGATAGGTGTACAACAGTGTATTCAAATAATGTACCCATGGAGCAGGTTCAGGCAGTGGAGAATTTTTAGAGGCCCTACAACAATCCATTCTTCAACACATATAATCCAGGGTGGAGAAATCACCCAAATTTTTCATGAAAGAATGAACAAGGGCAGCAAGCACAATTTCAGGCATCATCCTCACAACAGTTCAGCCCACCAGACCCACAAGAGAAGTCAGATGAGATAAGAGCAGCACTGATGACTTTGGCTAAATCCCAGACAGAATCTAACAAATCTCAGACTCAATTCATGAAGGAGACCACCGATTCATGGCCAGAGACTAGGTCATCCGTGAGTTTGAAACATGAAGTGAGACAACTGGCGAACACGTTGAATAATAGAGAGTAAGGTAACATTCCCAGCAACACAGTGATGAATCCAAGGGAGCAATGTCAAGCAATCAATTTGAGAAGTGGGAAGCAGTTAGAGCAGAGGGCGCCCCAATCAGTGGTTGAAAAAGAGAAGGATACGGGGAAGACAGTTGAGGTAGAAAGTGAGGGAGTTACTGGTGACCACCCTATTTTAGAGAAAGCTCCACCCGCAGTGATGAGGGAGTATACAGAAAATTTTTTCTTACCCTCAAGACTGTAGAAGAAGACTTTGAATAAGCAGTTTTCGAAATTTTTAGAGGTATTCAAAAAACTGCATATCAATCTTCCATTCATTGAAGCTTTGGAACATATGCCAACTTATGTGAAATTCATGAAAAACATCCTGTTTAAGAAGAGAAAGCTGACAGATTATGAGACAGTGGTGCTGACAGAGGAGTGCAGTGTTATATTACAGAAGAAACTTCCCCCTAAGTTGAGAGACCTGCAGAGTTTCACCTTACTCGCACTACAGTGAAAGGTTACACGCAAAAGGACTTTATGTGATTTGGGGGCAAGTATCAATCTTATGCCTCTCTCTGTGTTCTAAAGACTGGGTTTGAGGGAAGCAAGGCCACCCACAATACTCAGCCTAATGGATCGCTCAATTGTGCATCCCCAAGAAATTATTGAAGATGTGTTGAGTACAAATAGGTAAATTCATCCTTTCTACGATTTCATTTTAGACATTGATGAAGATGAAAATATGCCCATGATACTTGAGAGACCATTCCTAGCCACAGGGAGAGCCCTCATTGATGTTTAAAAGGGGAGTTAAAACTCAGAGTCCAAGGTGAGGAAATGATATTCAAAGTTTTCAATGAGCATCGAACCTCGGCGCGATGCTAGATGTTTTGCTATCAGGGTAGTTGACAAGGTTGTGCACGATAAAAGTCTCACAAATACCGATGCCAGGGGTACCACCAAAGCAGCATGAAGAACTGATGGTAAGATTTCAACTAGATATTGATGAAAAGATTGAACTCCATGAAATCGAATCGTGAAAAGAAGAGAATGAGAAGAAAGAGAATGGTGCTAAAATAGATATACGGAGGGGACACTCTACCCCCTTGATTTAGTAAGTAACTTGCGTCCGACTAAAAGACATTAAAGACAACACTACTTGGGAGGCAACCCAATATTTTTAATTATGTTATTTCAATTTTTATTTTAGTTTATTTATTTTTGTCTCAACAGTCTCACGATCTGTATGTTAGTGTTTTGACGACAGATAAAGGTAGAGACCCACTCCGGGCGGCTAAGGCTTCACAATGCGTAAAACCGAGGACACCGAATTTTTCCTAAATTAGCGCCGCGGTCGGGTCATGGACCGCGGTTCTCCTACCAGCAGGTGCGATAATTTGTCTTTCCTCCCGCACTGTATGATCGTTGTGTTGTGTCGAGAAGTTGTCCCTTTATTTTTAGTCTTCACACATTGGAGACAATGTCGATTAAGTTTGGGTGTCTTATTTTTTTTTATTTTGAGTCTTTTTATTGTCTTTGTGTTGTTTGAGTGTTTTGAGTCATATTTTTATGGATCATGTATGTTGCGATTGCTAACGATATTGAATGGATAAAGTGGGACAATGTAATGGAATTGAAAGCAAAAATCTGTGTGTTTAAGTTAGATATGCCAAAAATTCATGACATCTAATTATTTGGAATAATTGTGCTTAGCCTATGTGTGTCGATTATGGAAATAAAGGTTGAAAAATGTCTAGAAAATCTGTTGCTTGTTATTTGAGGTGAAATAGTTAAGATGCACATGTTTAGAAAGATGATTCAGACATTTTTTGATAGCCCTTCCGATCATTCATTACATATCCCGACATAAATTGTATCACTAGTCACCTTCGAGCCTAAAATAAGATCTTTCTTTGACACCCTAAGATTCCATATTTGTGTCATAAGTAATAATTGAAAGTTAGTGAGATGAAAAGTGTTGAAAAAGAAACAAGAGAGTGAAAATTTGATGCACCCCAATGAAAAATATGCAAAAATCTACGTCAGTGCTTGTTATTCATAATGTATCTCATTCTCTACAAAGAAAATAAGGGAAAATAGGTATGAGATTAAAAGAAAGTCAAAAGAAGGAAAAAGAGTTGAATGAAAAATGCTTGTATCGTAATGAGCCTAAATGTCTACTTTTATCTACTCCAGCCTAAACCTACATTACAACCCTTGAAAGTCCTAAGATATTTAATGTGTATGTCTATGATTAGTGAAGAATAGTAAGTAAACAAGTCTATATCGTTTTGGAAAAGATGGAATGAAATTGACATGCATAGGTTAAGTGTTTGTATTCCCAGTGATTGTGATCTAAGTGAATTTGCGAAATATCTAACTTGAAATTCTAGATTGCTAGATATTCATGTTATGTATGTTCTAACATATTATCCCAACTTTCATCCATACTTTTGAAGCATATCATATAGCTACTGATCCATTTCATTGAGTCTTGTATTTGATTTTTTTTTTGTTTAGTGCTTTACTCGAGGGTGAGTAAAGTGTAAGTTTGGGGGTGTTTGTTGAGTGTATTTTATACACTCTTTTGAGTCCTATTTAGTTAGTATTTTACTCTTTTATCTTGCGTTTAATATAGTGTTATGTGTGTTTTTCTTTCATTTTGTGTCACAGCGGTTATAAAGGAGAAAATACTACTTTTGAGGATGAAACGAACTTAATTGAGATGAAATTTGAACAAGCACAACCCAATGAATGAAGCTTAAGAAGTGCCACGAAGAATAGAACAAATCAGGCGGAGCCGGGCAAAACTCAGAGAGGCACCGCGGTGCCTGGCCAAACAACACCATGGTGCCATAGGAACCGCGGCCCAAAAAGTGGAACCGAGGCGTAAAAATTCCGATGGCAAATTTCAAATGATTTGCCCAATTAGCACCGCGGTGCCTGGCAGCAGAACCGCGGTGCCGACGCGAGTTTTTTCAGATTTCCTGGGCCGAATTGGACAGGGTTTTATGGTTCGAAAGACATTTTTCTCTAGTATAAAATCCCAAAAACCCTGCTCATTACACCATACCTTATACCATATTACAAATCATATTTTGGGTGGCAAGAAGGAGGCTACAATTGGAGACTATTGTTCAAGTTCTTTTTCTTTTCTTTTCTTTATTTCAGTTTATGTTGGATTTTGTATTAGTTCTTGACATGACAATGTTTAGGAGCTAAATATTTTATTAGGGTTTCCATCGAATCTTCTTAAAACTCTTTCATATAGTTAATGCATTAGTTATTGATTTCTTCTTCAACGTATTAAGATCTATTCAATATTGTTATGATTGCTTGATAATTAACTAGCTATTAATTGTCATCACTTATATGATTTCGAATCAAAAGTCTGAAATGTGAGATTTGAATATGCTGTAGTTGACTAGACATAGGTTAAAATCGTGGACGAAAGCACCCCGATACTTGTGTAGTATTTAAGGTTATTGTTCTTAATCCTCTTGTGTGGTAAAACTTATCATAGAAATATAGAAGGTTTCTGCACAAGGTTGAGCTCTTGTATGTCATAACCGAAATATAATGACATATTAGTTAACCTGCTATCTTAATAAGAAGAAGAATCATTAGCCTTGCATTAACGCGTGAAAGAGTGGATAGTTGAGGAGATTGAAATGCCCTATTTCCTTCATAACTGTTATAAACCCAAAGTATTATAATCTTTAGTTTATTTTCTGCACTTAGTCATAATTTTCAAACTAAAGAACGTCAACCAAATAGATACCGTAGGATAAATAATCAGATTGACAAACCAGGTCTCGCGACGATAAACCTGGTCTTACAAATTTTTATTACTTGAACGATCGCACGTTTACGTAAAGATTCGTAAATACGCAACACTGCACAACATCCAAATCCAATCCAATAAGTAGCTCAACACATCTCAAAGTACGCATTATTATTATTAAAATTCCATAAAAGCCCCTAACTAACCCTTTTATTTCCAATCCAATAAGTCGCTCAACACATCTCACGCCTTAACGCTTCTTCACCTACCCCGGAATAAAACTCCATTAATAAATCTACTCGACCCTACTTAGGTTTTTTCCCCCTCCGTTATTTTAGTTTTTATCTAAACCTTTGGTATTCAACTTTATCTCAATTATATCATCATCTCGCCCCCTGTTTCCTTTCATTCCTATTACCACTTCGATTTTTTTTTTTTTTTATAAATTTTGCCTTTTCAACTAGTATACTGTTTTTTGGACCTGGTACGTGCCCATTCAACCATTATTTCTAAGCTTAAAAATCTGGTCACATATCATCAGCCTTTCCCCCCCTAGCACTGCAACAATTCCATAGTCAAAAACAAAATTGACACACACTACAATTTCTAACCCCCCCACCCCCACCCCCCCACCCCACCCAAATCTGCACCTACTGGAAAAAAATTCTTACAATCTATGCTGTAAAGGTACATTACCTATCATCCCTGTATTTTAGCTTAGACAATATAAGTGTTGATATACATATATGTTACATTTTTTTTATGTGGGTTGCCATGTCTACCTAGGTCTTCATACCCAAATACGACAACCAACATGTACCAGTAAACCCTTAAGCAAAACCTTTGATTTAATTTTTCTTTAAAGATTTCTAGGGCATGCACGATTAATACATACATTTGGGGTAGGTCAATTAAATTTGGTACTTTTTTAATTTGGACCCACCTTTTCAATTTTGGTTCCTAGGCTTGTCGTAGTACATTCTTGATCTGTGTTACAAATTCAATCTGCTTACAGTTAGGGTTCTTATTGTCTTGATGCTAATTGATAATTAAGATAATGTAGCTTTTGTAATTTGTGTTCAATTTGTTAATTTACAATTTCATACACATGAGTTTGAAGCTGTGTCTTTGATTATTGGTGCTAAGTGTACCAGTATGGTTTGTTTAAAGCTAATTTTTTTGTAACGTTTTTTCTAGTAACTGTCCAGCTCAATTACATAATTGACATAGAATTCTGCTCGTGTTTCAGTAGATGTCATTAGTTATAGTTGAAATTAGATAGAAGTATAGTCTAACTTAAATTGTTCAGCAGTCCATTAAAGCTGGACTGCGGCGGATGCTCAGATGGACAGCTTGAAGCTTTTCAGTTGAAACAGTTGGATTATTAGTTTCCAGAGCGGGATTTCAACAAGGATTAGGACTTGAATCGGAAGCGATAACTTACTGATTTGACTGATATAATTGGGCATTATTTACTTATATTTTTTCTGCACATTAATATAATCGCGATTAATATTGTTGTTTTTTATTATCTTCATTTTGTCTTTGCTAAGCAATAACTTACACCATTGTTTGTTACTCTTTGTTGGAGGTGATTAGTCTAACTTATTAGAAAGTAAAACATAGTAATTAAGAAGGAAACTATGGATTTCTGTAAGATAAATTATGCTGCATTTTTCCTCTCAAATCTTCGGATATAAAAGATAATTCTCTCTTTTCCATCCTGATGAGCTCTTGGGATCTGCTTTCTTAAAATAAGCAAGGATAATATTTTCGAACATTATTCTTAATATATTATGAAAAAATTTACATTTTAAAATTTGCTAATTAAATTCCTTTTTGTTACGCCCATTAAGAATAAAGCAATGTCTTTTTCTTGAAGAAAATTATATATACGTGTCTCTGTGTTTGTGCATAATTTCTCCCCCCCTTTTAACGATAACTTTGCTGCTTGAGTTTGAGATACCTATAATAGGTCGAGTGACGTGGTTGTCTAAATGAAGTACAATTATAGTACTAAGCATTCCTTACAGAGTTTCGAGTATATGCTCAAGTTTCCCCTCAAATGCTTAGCAGTTTTAAAAGTTTTTTTCCTTCATAAATTGTACTTGATCAGTAGGGATAAAAGTGTGAATAATAGGATGGGAGCATAATTAGATGCAGATTTTGTGAAAGACATTCAGCTACAATACTAAATATTAGAGGCAATATGATGAAGATACACATGTTTGAAGGTGATAAAATTCTTCATGCAACCTAAAATATTAATTTAAGAAGCCTTGAATAAGCCCTTTTTTCGAAAGTTGAATGGTATAATTACTGAAGCAGATTCAGCTGGCCTTGACACCACGATTATAGAAAAAGATTCAGTTGGTTTCTTACTAGCTATTGTTTGTTAATTTCAAGTTAATTGGATGTTTAAGAGTTCAATTCAATGAGAGACTCATAAAAAACAGGGTTCAATTCAATGGGAGGAGTTAGTCCACATCAGTTTAACTCTGTGTGGCATGTAATTTAAGATTTGAGTCTTTCTGGCTGAATTAATTATAGAGATTGTGAGGAAGTACTCTGCTTGCCATTTCAAAAGAGTGGCATTGCTTCTGTATGCAAGCAGTTGAAAAAGGTTCATGTTTTGGTTTATCATAACTTTTGGTAATTGGCGCTGGAAAAATTAACTTCTTTTTATACTGCTTATGGCAAAGAAAATAAACTGTATGCATGTAGTTTGCCTCGGAGGTTTTGTAAATTTGTTTATTCTTAGTATTTTCAAATTACTTGTTCAACCAGGGATACTAGTCAGGTTAGCATATTATATAGAGGTTGAATTCATCACCAAACCCGTTCAGTCATCGTATGACAGTGAAGATTTTTTTCTGCAATCATGGAAGTGCTCCCATGTTCCAATATACATTATGTCACGGAGTCTGATTGCCCTCAGCAGGGATCTAGAACTACTCGTATGTATGGTGGAAAACCAAACCACATTGAACATGCAGAACAAGTCCAAGCCGGTGATGTGAAAATCGATGACGTAGTTCTTAATACGGAGTGTCAGGAAGAGAAAGCAGATGGACGTCAATTCACCGTCGAGGGATTACCAACTGCAGATGGGCTTCCTACTAAAGATGCATATTATGATTTTGGGGGAGATGGCCAAATGCAGTCCAGTGATTTCCATGATTCTGGAGATGACAATGTTGAGGAACATGACCATGTTACAAGACCTGGCCTGGCGCCAGAGTGCCTGCGACCAGTTGTTGACACCATTGAAATTGGAGTCCCTAATAGTAACCAGGTGGTGGGATTCTCTCCGTGCGAGTCCAGGTGGCTTGAAGAAGATGAACCTCTAGCAGTATGGGTCAAGGTATTTATTAGTATTTGGTTGTCTCGGTATATATTTCTATAACCTCTATGCTTAACTTTTCCTATTTTGATAAAGACCTATTTGGAGTGTTGGACCCTTTAATTCTTGTGTTTACTTAAATCACCTTTATGAAGGGAAGCCTTGGAGTAACTGATAAAGTTGCTGCCAAGGAAGTCACGGGTTTGTGTGGAAACAACCTCTTGCAGAAATGCATGGTAAGGCTGCATACAATAGATCCTTGTGGTCCGGCCCTTCCCTGGCCCCGTGCATAGCGGAAACTTAGTGCACCGGGCTGCCTATTTTTTTTTATACTTAAATCACCTTTATAAGTGGACAGCAACATAACATGTTCCTGCATGTTCCTGTTTGGTGAAGCAAGTGGTTCCCGGTGAAAGTTGTCAAACTGAACCGCTGCACATTGGAAGTCTTAGACATGAGGCCAGGCCATTTAGAAATTTAGCTGCATGGAATGATTTTTTTTTTAAAGTTCTGCACATTGATTACCCAAGTTTAGTATGTCTAAGACATATTCCTTTCAATGCAACAGATTGAAATGTTGCATCAAGGTTTCATAAAATTGATGTTGGACTTAATTGGCTGGTGACTATATCTCCATCTTAAGTGACAAATTTGTGTTTCCTTTTCTATACACGAACGTATTGAGGAGTAGCTTTAATGTACAATCTGATGCTCTTCGTAAATTGTAGTTTTATGGAAGCACATTTGCATTTTGCCTTTGTTACCCAACTCCAATACCTCCTCGACTTAACCCCCCCACCCCCCATAAAAAAAGAAAAAGAAAATAAAAAAAGAAACAAAATTGGTTACTGATGATTCTTTATTGATTTTGCATATTCTGTAGTGGAGGGGGTTGTGGCAAGCAGGAATTAGATGTGCAAGAGCTGATTGGCCACTATCGACTCTCAAAGCTAAGCCTACACATGAGAGAAAAAGATATCTTGTGATATTCTTTCCTCGCACCAGAAATTATTCTTGGGCTGATGTGCTTCTTGTTCGCCCAATTAGTGAATTTCCGCAGCCCATTGCATATAAAACCCATAAAGTTGGGGTGAAAGTGGTGAAAGACTTGACTCTTGCTCACCGTTTTATCATGCAAAGACTTGCTGTCAGCATACTGAATATTATTGATCAATTACATGCCGAGGTTTGCTTTTGAAGCTCAATTATATATAGAGACACACACTCACATTTGACTCATGCTACTTTTTCACTTTGTTATAATATTTTTTAAGTTGAGATGTTACTTGACTCATGTAGGCTCTTGAAGAGACTGCTCGCAATGTCATGGTATGGAAGGAATTTGCAATGGAGGTTTCCCGCTGCAAGGGTTATCCTGATTTGGGAAGGATGCTTTTGAAATTTAATGATGTAAAATCTCATGTCTTTGAATCTACGGAAAGATGCGCACTTTCCCCTTTTGTGTTTCCTTTCTCCAGCACTCTCCTTGATGTGGTTCATGACACTAAAATCTGGTTCCTGAACTGCTTTGTTGTTTTTATACTGCAGTGCCATTCTTTTGCTTCTTTGTTAAAAGGGTTACATATCTTATGTGGAATATTCTCATCTGAATGCTAAAGAACCATTGATCTTAAAGTGTCAATTGTGTTTAACCCTCTGTTGTTCTTTAAGCTAAGTAGAACAACCACTAGCCAAAGGTTGTCGTGTCCAGGTAGGCCTTTGTGGCTGACAAAACATCTATACTTTGGAGTCTTGAAACTAGCCAAAAATGTGTTGACAAACTCTAATGTTAGCAATTGACTATTGGATGAATGAGTCAACACACGTCCTTAACATGTCTCTAGCATGGCTAGAATGGGAATGCTCTTAGGCTTTCATGTGACTTATCAACTGTTTTCCTAATGGATCCCTTGAGTTAATACTTTCTTTGACAAATATAGTAATGATGAATGCAACAATGTATATTTGCCAATGCTACGTTGTATATAAGTTTCTTAAGGGGTAAAATGAGTTCAGTTTACCAAACATCATTACTAAACCCTCCCCCAAATAAAGAGAAAAAAAAGAAGAAAAGAAAAGGATAGAAATGTATTATAAGGAAAAACACGAAAACAAATAATTGTGATTTTTTTATGACCAAATAATTGTGATATGTAATCAAGGTTTGACTCCTCATGGCGTGCACTGTACTTATTCTTGCTTGTGCTTGGATAACACAATCACTTTCTTCTGCAGATGATATTGCCGTCGTATAAAAATTCATTTTCGATGGAGTCCTGGATTCAGCGCTGTCAGAACGCGAACTGTGCCGAGACAATTGAAATGCTGAAGGAGGTAAATCCCTAAATGATATTCATATATGCACCCATTATGCTGTACGTCTGGTTGTAAATTTTTTATTGTTTGTATTGCTATTCTTTGTTGTCTTTAATTTGAGTGAAAATTTCATTACTTCTAATAATAATGGATAATTAACTATTACATGTGTCTACTTGACTTCTTATGATTGAAATACTTCAGACTTTTTTCTGCCCCATTGAGGCAGTTATATGGGATAGGTGTCACTGTTGCCATTGAAAGTGAAACATAAGAACATGCTTCATTGTCCTTGCTCACTAACAACCTCTCCCCACAAAAAAAAAGAAAGAAAGAAGGAAGAGAGGAGAAAACACCTACATCACCATCATCAAGAAGCAGACGCCAACTTCCCGTTGCCACTTTGGGATGGGGGAAAGGATATCTGTGTTAGTTACTGACTTGTACTTTCTCCTTCAGTCACGTGAACTCATCAATCCTTGATTACGTCTGCAATTGCTTCACTGATAATAATTGCTACCTTCTCAATAGCATTTTACCATATTAGTGGAAATTTCATTTCATTGAATAGATGCTAAACTAGTCTTTTGAAATTTTGTGATATTAATATCTTGGCGCAGACTGAAGCTATTATCTTGTAATTCAGGAATTGGTTGATTCTATACTTTGGAATGAGTTGAGCTCACTTCCAAATGAAGGATTACATCTTGATCTGAACTCTCAGTGGAAGAATTGCAAATCTGAGGTTATGAAATGGTTTTCAGTTTCACATCCCGTATCTGATAGTGGAGATGTTGAACAGCCAAATAATGATAGCCCATTGACAATGGAGTTTCAGCAGAGCAGAAAGAGGCCCAAGCTTGAAGTTCGTCGTGCTGAGGCACATGCTTTGCCGGTGGAATTTCAGGTGTCACATCAGGCTGTCACTGTTGGATTTGATGCTGGTGTTCTTGGTGGCCATAGTATCTCCAATAATATGCTGTTAGATTCTGAACCTACAAAAGATGGCATTTCTCTAGGAGAGGCTCCTGCAAGTGGTTCTCCTGGTAGTGTTGCAGATAGATGGGGAGAGATTATTGTTCAGGCAGACAATTCCGGCGTCATTCAGATGAAAGATATGGAACTGACTCCTATAAATGGAGTTGTTACTAGCAATTCCTTTGATAATGGAAGTAAGAATCACCAGTGTATGGCTTTATTGAAACCAAAGGAAGACAATGTGTCAGATGGGCAAAGGATGGTGATGTTTATTGTTGTGTGCACTTGGCCTCTCGGTTTGCTAGTAGTTCCATTAAGGCCGAAGCATCACCACATGTTGATACATCTATGTGTGGAGGGACCACTGTTCTTGGCACTAAATGTAAGCATCGCGCTTTAAGTGGCTCTCCTTTCTGTAAGAAACACAGGTCCCGAGATGAGAAAGGATCGGGCTCCATTTTGCCAGAGAGTAAACATAAACGAAAGCATGAAGACAGTGTCCTTAGATTGGATACCTCAAGTTGCAAAGATATTGTTCTTGCTGGAGATTTTGAAGCCGCTCCAAGTTGATCCTATCTCAGTTCTTCATGTAGAATCTTGCAATAGGAACAACTTGATCGAGACACCTCAGCATTTGCAGAACAAGCCTACTTCTGAGATGCATTGCATTGGTTTGTGGCCACATGGAAGTGAGACTTGCCTAGAAAGTCCAAAACGACATTCATTATACTGTGAGAAGCATTTACCAAGCTGGCTTAAACGTGCGAGGAATGGCAGGAGTAGGATAATTTCGAAGGAAGTATTCATAGAACTTTTGAAGGATTGCCACTCCAGGGATCAAAAATTGCATTTACATCAAGCTTGTGAGCTTTTCTACAGTTTTTTCAAAAGTATACTTTCTTTGAGAAACCCAGTTCCAAAAGAAGTGCAATTCCAATGGGTCATATCTGAAGCTTCTAAAGATCCCAAGGTTGGTGAATTCTTAATGAAGTTAGTTTGTACTGAAAAAGAGAAGCTGAAAAGTGTTTGGGGCTTTAGCTCTAGTGAAAATCCACAAGCTTCCTCTTACAACGAAGAACCAATTCCATTATTAAGGATTACTGATAATGACCAGGATCATTATGATGTCATAAAGTGCAAAATTTGCTCAGAAACGTTTCCAGATGAGCAAGTGCTTGGTACACATTGGATGGACAATCACAAAAAGGAAGCTCAATGGCTGTTCAGGGGTTATGCTTGTGCTATCTGCCTGGACTCTTTTACTAATAAGAAAGTTTTGGAAACTCATATGCAGGAGAGACATCATTCGCAGTTTGTTGAAAATTGTATGCTTTTCCAGTGTATTCATTGTACTAACAATTTTGGGAACTCAGAGGAGTTATGGTCCCACGTGCTCACCACTCATCCTGCCAGTTTCAGATTGTCTCATACTGCTCAAGAGCATCATTTTCCCATAAATCAAGGTTCGCCTGAGAAGCCTGATACAGGCAAGTCCTTGTCGGCACAGAATATTAATTCAGAGAACCAGGTTGGTTTCCGAAAATTCATCTGCAAGTTTTGTGGCCTGAAATTTGACTTGCTACCTGATCTAGGCCGCCATCATCAGGCTGCTCACATGGGCCCTATTCCTGTTGGCTCTCATATCTCCAAGAAGGGTATCCACTTTTATGCTTATAAATTAAAGTCAGGAAGACTTAGCCGTCCAAACTCAAGAAGGGTCTCGGATCTGTAGCATATAGGATTAGGAACAGAAATGCTCAGAATATGAAGAGACGCATCCTGTCAACAAACTCCATTATTAGTGGAAAATCTACGATTCAACCTAGTGTAAGTGAGGCAGCCGGTCTAGGTAGATTGGCAGATCCCCACTGCTTAGATATTGCAAAGATATTGTTTGCTGAGATTAAGAGAACAAAGCCACGCCAAGTAACTCAGACATCTTATCAATAGCTCGGATTACTTGCTGCAAAGTAAGCCTCCAAGCATCACTAGAAGCAACATATGGAATTTTGCCGGAGCGCATGTATCTCAAAGCAGCAAAATTGTGTAGTGAGCAGAATATCCTTGTCAGCTGGCACCAAGATGGTTTTATTTGCCCCAAAGGATGTAGAGCTGTTCGTGATCCTTGCATTGTATCTTCATTACCTCCTTCCTGATCAAGTGAATAGAACTGAAAGTATTCCACCAAATTCCGCTATAAATGACTGGACTATGGATGAGTGTCACTATGTCATTGATTCTCAACAGTTCAAGCATGAACCTTCCGACAAAACTATTCTCTTGTGTGATGACATAAGCTTTGGACAGGAATCAGTTCCAATAACTTGTGTGGTAGAAGAAAATCTTTTGCTTCCTCCACATTACTGCTGATGGCTCGGATGGCCAAATTACCACAGTTCTCTACCTTGGGAGAGCTTTACTTATGCAACAAAATCATTGATTGATCAATCTGCTGGTCTTGCAATAGGGGTAACTTGTTTTGACTTCTATTGTTCCGTTCAATTTCCATATCATCTGGTCAAGCACCGGAACAGGTGGTTTTCATAATCTTAAGAAGTTATTCTCTCTCTCCCCTCCTCTCTAAAGCAACTTTTTCTCTTTTATGGCAGAGTTCCCAATTGGGGTGTGCTTGTCCAAATTCAGCTTGCTCTTCTCAAACTTGTGATCATATTTACCTTTTGATAATGACTACGAGGACTAAAAGATATTTATGGGAAGCCTATGCGTGGAAGGTTTCCATATGATGAGAGGTCGGATAATGTTAGAGGTAAAAATACTTTCTTTTGATTATTCTTTCCGATTTTGTTATTTGTAGTTCGTTAGTGTTTTTTTTTTTTGCTGATGATTACTTACTCTAGGATGTTTGTGTACTATCTTCTGCTCAATAATCTGGATTTGTCTGATAATTGTGTCGGCTGAGAGAGCGTTACAGTATATGATCATGATGTTAGAATATTGCGCCTGATTGTCTAACTTGATTGTCAGGAGGGTTACCTAGTTTATGAATGCAATCAATGGTGCTCTTGCAGTAAATTTTGTCAGAATAGGGTTTTACAGAGTGGAGTGCGTGTGAAGCTGGAAATATACAAAACCGAGACAAAGGTAATGCTTTGATCTGAAATTATTAAGAGGTTAGTTTCTCTAGCTATTCACTATTTTGTCTTACAGGGATGGGCAGTCAGGGCAAGAGAAGCAATCCTTCGTGGTACATTTGTGTGTGAATATGTCGGAGAGGTACTTGATGAGGAGGAAGCAGATAAAAGACGGAATAGGTTACAACACATTCTACTTGGTAGCTAAAATTGCTTTGTTGCATGTCATTGAACCTTACTTATATCTGGATACCTACCTATTTGAGTAGGTATGGGACAGAAGGTTGCGGGTACTTTTTGGAGATAGATGCTCACATCAATGATATGAGCAGACTGGTTGAAGGGCAATCTCCATATGTAGTCGATGCTACTAACTATGGAAATGTTTCCCGTTATATCAACCACAGGTACTGTTACAGCTCTCTTCTTGATTTGATTTAATCTCAATGTGGTTATAACTGCCTCAATTTGCATTATATTTGGACCATCAGCTCCTTTAAAAGTGTAAAGTAAAGGCAATGTGGAATATCACGTCTCAAAGTTCCTTTATAATGCCAAAACAACACTTACAATGGTCAGTTCATTAACTGAAGACTAACAACCCAACAAATCTACTATTACAATGTGAGCATCAAATTCCAGTTACTAGCTAAAAGTTCTACTAAGTTCTGCTCCAACTTGCTAAGTACAGCACTGTTAAATAGTTTACAAGAATACCATCACAATGAAGATACAATGGCTGATTTACTCCTTTTTTTATGTTCTTATTATTTGCTTGGCCAGTACACTCTAGTGATCGATTTGTTTACCTCAACTGTGTACAATGCATACAGTCCCACCAAATACGTACTGAAACATTAGGTTATTGAGTGATCATTGGGTGCTTCTACAACTTGTTCTCGCTTCAGCCTTTTTTGTGCTTCTACATAGGTATACTGAGAGATTTAAATAGATGTAACTATGTGCAATCTTGTGCAGTGTCTTACATCTTAGATTTTACTGAGCTAAATTTTTTGATGATTGTGTGGAGTTTCCGCATATGATTTACACCTTGGTTTCCTATAAAGTAGTTCTTTGTGGGGGATTAGTACTGATTAAGGCTTCTCCATAAACACTAGTAGAAAATTCTTGCCTTCTGTTTTTGTAGAGCAAGATGGCAATAATGGTGTAGTAGTACTAATTGCATAGGACATAATGAGTACTATATCCATGCTGCCTACATGAAATTCTTAATAGATGAAATATTCTTATTCAGAATGCAAATGAAATTAGGATGGTTTCCAGTGTCCTGCTAAGTTGCGCGGACTCTCCGTTTTGGGTGCCATCCCCATACCGGATACGGTCAACCAACTTCGGATACTTTGACCCGAGTGCATCGAAAATTGGGGATGAATTGAGATTTGATGTCTCAAAATTAAAGATAAAAACAAATTTAAGAGAAGGGAAATAACACACCTTCAATATTATAGTATTTTTGTCACATTTTTGCTTCTTCGTGTTTCAAAGAAACCAAGAATTCAAGGCCGTGTTCTGAGTTTGGATGGTAGACAGTAGCAACGATATATCTTTATAGCTCTATTTTTTTTATAATTTTGAATTTTCTTAGCCGAATCCTCGCACCCGTATCCATACCTGGATACACACCTCCGAATCTTAAAATTTAAATTTTACCGAATCTGACACTCGGATACGTACCCGTATCGGATACCCGCACCCGAGCAACTTAGGTGGCCCGTAGATTGTTGCTTGCCACTTGAATGATCATTCACCTAACATATGTGATATTGGAAGTCGAGAGGAATTTAAGTTCTCTTCTGCCGTAAAAGTAGCATACCAAACACAGAAAAGAAAGAATAATGATAAGTGAAACTTAAGTTTTTTTTTGTTTTGGAAGGACACTCGGAATTGGATTTGGGTGTAGTTGCACAATTTGGCCAAGTAATTACTTGGTTGGTAGGGAATTGGGTGTAATTGAAAGGGAGCAACTACACTCTCCAATTCTCGGCGGGGGGGGGGTTGAGAATTAGGTGTAATTACATGATTACTTTTTAACTTCTTTCCTTTTAATTTCTTTACTTCTTGTGATTCCATGTAATTGCTCGTATCTTTTTATTTCTTATTTTTGTTATTTTATTCATGGCGTAACTGCGTAATTATTTTAGTTTTTGAAACTACACCTCCTAATATTAGAAAAAATGAGTCATCGACAAACTTGACATATAATGAGTGATGATATTAAAGTAGAATTTCGTTGTTAAATGAGGCAATAGACTTATATTTTCCCTTTCTTTTTGAATTATATTTACTTTAAGTTATGTTGGAACTTATTTTATGTTATTTTGGAAAATGACATAAGAGTATTAAACTTTTTTTTTTGGGATTATGAATTTAGATTATTTTTTATTTCAATTTAATTTCTTTAACTATTGACTTTGTTATTTCACATTTGCATGTTGTTCATTCATACATGATATATTATTTGTTTGTCAATCATTTGAAAAGTGTTATGGCATTATATTTATAAGAGAAAATACATAAGTTCCCCATAAACTTGTCTGGAAAACTCAGTTTCACACTATAACTTTGCGAGCGTTTATTTACCACCCTATTCTTATTTGAAGTGGAATAAATATCACCCTAAAATTATAATATCAGTCTCACAATGGAAGGTGTATTACACACGCGCCACATCACTGTCATTTAACTGCCATGTCAGAGCCACATCTAAAATTATCTAAAGTTTGATTTTTATTCTTTTTCATTTCTTTTTGTTTATTGATTTTCCTCTTCCTTATATTTTTATAAACTAATTAATCCCTAAAGTCATGATCATTTAGCTGCAATTGTTCCATGTCGAAATAGAGAGCGAATTAGGAAAATCAAAAACACAATTTAGCTCCAAGTTGCAGGCCACCCTACCCGTTTTCTTCTCTGACCTATGTGTCGGCTAGGGCTATTATGAATGACAAACATAAACAGCAAAGACTAACCCAAGTACAACGCCACAACCAGATCGGTGGTATAATTTGAGCCTAGGCTAAATGTGATTTTTGAGGTTATTTGCTAACAAGTCTTGGGAATTTTGATATAGAAAAATCTTGTTTTTCGCTCTCAATTTATCTTAAAAAAAGGGAAAAATTAGAAAAAGAAGATGAGAATTGAGGTGCAGTCGTGTAGATATGGCGTTCTTGAGAGAATGGGGAAGGAGGGGGGCAGGGAGGGGGGTCCTAGAAGGAGGAGAAAGGGCCAGGGCCCATCTTTGTTTTTAATTATTATTTTTATTGTTAAATATAGACATCAGTGGGCCAACTCGCCTTTTTTAAAATTTACGCGCTTTTATTTTCTCTTTTTGCCACATCAGCATTTGAGGTGGTATTTATTCCACTTCAAACAAGAATAAGGGGTGGGGTAAATAAACACCCGTAAAGTTAGTGTGAAACTGAGTTTTCCGGACAAGTTTAGGGGGGAACTTATGTGTTTTCTCCATTTATAAATATTAATTTTTTTGTCACATCTGGTTCATGATGTTCTTACAAAATGTGTGACTTTATTTTTATAAATAATTAAATTAGAAAATATATATCCTCTTTATTATTTTTTACCAAATTAATTACAAATATATGATTATTAATTACTACAATATATTTTTCAAGAAACAATATGTATCTTAAGTACTTAATTTAATACTCCATGTATCTCAATTTATATGATATGTTTTTCTTTTTAGTTGGTTCCAAAAAGAATGACACACTTTCTTATTTGACAACAATTTAACTTTAAACTGTTTTTCTTTTTAGTTGGTTCCAAAAAGAATGACACACTTTCTTATTTGACAACAATTTAACTTTAAACTTTACATTTTACGCTTAACGCGATGATTACCACACAAATATCTTTGGTTTATTTTAGACCACAAGATTCAAAAGTCTTCTTTTATTTCTTGAACTCGGTGTCAAGTCAAACTACATCATATAAATTGAGACGGATGGAATATAATTTATAAAGGCACATATTTGTCAAATATTAACTTTTAATTTTGATAATTAAATTTTATTCTTAAATTAATCTAACTGCGTAATTACACTTGTGCAACGAAACAGTACACTTGTAATTACATTATGACAAACAAATAGATCGGCGTAATTACTGTACAGTGTAATTACTAGGCTGAGTAATTAATTACACCAATTTCAATTACCAGGTGACTTTCCAAACAGACCCTAACTGTTATTCCATCCGTCCCATATTACTTGGCCACATTAATAAAAATATTCGTCCCAAATTACTTGGTCCTTTTCTAAAAACAAGATATAATTAATTAATTTTTTCCCACTTTGCCCTTAATATTAATTATTTTTTAAAGCAATCAATATTAATTAGAGTGTAATTAATTGGAGAGAGATTGGTAATGCAGTAAAAGTATTCTTATTTATGATTTTTTAAGGGGCGTGTAAAAGGGAAAGTGACCAAGTAATATGGGACGGAGAGAGTATCTTTTGGATTTCCTGCTGCAGATCATGAGTTGGTGTGTAATATTGTTCACATTGCTTTCAGTTAATAAGTTCTTACGAAAATGTTTTGGTTTCTTTTTTGTTGAAATTTTAGTTGCTCGCCAAATCTCGTGAATTACCAAGTTCTCGTGGAAAGCATGGATCATCAGCTTGCACACATTGGTTTTTATGCAAGTCGAGATGTATGTTCTCTCTCCTCTTTGGTTAATATTGGTCAAGTGACGTGCACAATTGTATCAGCCAGATCTTGAAAAAAAATAAAGATTGCTGCTTGTTCTTTAGTTTCATCTTTTGAACTGGAAATTTTGGGTAACTTGAATTCATCTCAACTAGAACCGGTTAATCCCCTTATGTCTTAAGTTATGGTCTGATACATTTTGCCCCTCCTTCTCTTCGCTTTTCGTGATGCTGAATATTGTGCCCCCTCGACTTTCTTGAGCAGATATTTGCAGGTGAAGAACTGACCTTTGATTATAGATACAAACTTGTGTCTGGAGAAGGGTCTCCATGCCTGTGTGGATCCTCCCATTGCAGGGGACGTCTTTGCTAGATTAATATATTGTGCATTCAAAGGCTTTTTCATTCAGATCTATAGAGATTTGGAATCCCGAGGCCCGCTGTGCTTCTTGCAGGAAGCAAAAAGTTTGTAATTGTCCTAAGGTTATGGTTTGTGTGACCTAGTCTGTCACACCCCGTCTGTGATGTAATGAAATTTACCATCACAGGTTTGTAGCCTTTCTGATTCCCCGTTTCTCCCTCTGTAGTTTCTGACCTCCATTTTTAATCAGAAATGCACGGTTGTCAAATTTCCACTGTCGTAGACTCGTAGCTGTGGCAGGTCTGCTGATACTGTGCAGTTACGCAATAGTCTAGGAACATCCGTTTCATCCTTTTTGAACAGTTGAATGATTGGTTTCGTACATGCAAGAATTTGAGTTTAGACACACATGCTAGTAATGTTCTTTTTTTTTTTCAAAAACAAAAAAACATTTGGATCGGTTTGAAAGAAGTAAAGGGAATGGTGAGAATTAAAGTCACACCCAACTTATGAAATACTCCTACATACCACTAGACTACAAACTGTTGTAAGATTAAAACTTCATTTCTTGCTTTGAGAACAAAAAGAAAGCGAAGGACAGGCCATAACCTATTGCAACCAATATTGACTGTCCTGCAAACAAAAAACAGGTGCTTGACATAGTGGATAGCAATTAAAAAAAAAGCTAAAAACTTTGAATATCCTTATGAGAATCAAACCAAAGGAAAGAGGTCTAGAAAAGTTACCAAATTCAGCATGGTTCGAAAGTGTTGTATTATTAGGGTTTCCTTTTTGCAGTAGTAAAGACATGGAGAGGATAACAAGTCCACTTCCAATCTTTTCCCTCACTACTTTCTCTCTCATATCAAATGACCAAATTCCAGATATTCCTTGATGAAAAAGAACATCTTCAATGACAACTTTGAGAAATAAGATGGTCCCCATCCAAAGTGCGATTTTGGCTATTTTTGTGAACCCATTGACCATGTTGACAAGGCAAGCCAATGCATACAGGGGAAACCAGAAATACCAATCTGAAACCCAAAAACAGAAAGAAATCTACTGATGAGACGCTAGGGAATCTCAATAGAAGATAGCTAAAATTAAAGAAAGTAGAAAGGGTGATTACCAGAATCATTGAATTGGAAAGATGCAGATAGAGCAAAAAGGAAGGCCATTAATAGTGAAGAACAGCTAGAAACTGAAAATCTTGATGCTGTCATTTGCATCTGAGGTTTTTTAGAAGATGATTCTGCTTCCATGTTCCACTAGTGTTAATCATGTAAAGATTTGACTCTTCCTTTTAACTTTGCAGTTGTGGCCAGAGACAGCCAACTACTCTTCATTAATAAACAAGTTTATCTTATTATATATGAAATGAAGTTGACCAGGACTTTTTCTGTCTTTGGAACCTTTTTTTGTTGATTTTCCTTATTTCTCTCAACAGTTTACATGAATCACTAGTTAATACAAGATAGCTTCGGACCATGCTTTCTTTATGTCCTCCATGGGCTCTGAATAATTGAGAAAGCTAGTGAAAGATTAATGAGCCAAACTGTCAACAGGATTATAAGGTCCTCTTCCTCTTTACTTCTCCAAGAAATGGATACTGTTCACTTTCACCAAAATTTCATGTACTACTTTCTCTCATCTATAAAGCTAGAACTTAAACTTGCAACCTACCTATTTTGAAACTTTAAAAAGTTTTTTTTTTAAATATTTTATCACTACTTTAATTGTCAAGACTTTAACTTTTAGATTTCTTTCTTTTTGTTACATGTTTATTGAATATATTCAATCAGAAGAACAACATATACTTGTCCCCCTCAAAAGTAAAGAACCTCAAGATTTTTAAATTGAGAACAAAAGAAATGCATTGTTCTTGGGTACTAGAAATAATAAAAAAGGGTACAATCTACCCCAATATTATCGGAAATATATAAATTAAAAAACCTACATGAGTTAAAAATTATTAAATTTGAGAGACGACGAAAAATATTGGAAGAATTCTTTTTTGGTTTCATTCATCATAATGACATATTTATATAGAGACAACAATTCTCCTTTTCCTAGTCTAACAATGAAACTCTATTATAATAAACTACTATAATTACAATTTATCAAATACTTAGACTAGGATTTTACCATAAAATTAATTAGAGTTAAACTAGGAAACGGTCTCAATACCCCCCCCCCCCCCCAAAGTTGGAGCATGGGGTCTCGTATGCCTAACTTGTCAAGCAGATATTCATGTTGTGATTTGCCCAAAGCCTTTGTAAACACATCGTCTAATTGTTCGTTGGTTGACACATAACTCGGAGAATATATCAGATTGGAGTGCGTCCCAAACATAATGACAATCAACTTTAATGTGTTTAGTCCGTTCGTAAAATACTGAATTTCGTGCAATATACAATGTTGCTTGATTATCACAATATATTTAACCGGAGATTTATATTCGATGCCCACACTATGTAGGATTCCCTTCAACCATTTCAATTCACAAACAATCATTGTCATTGTAGAGTATTCCGCCTCTGCTGACGAGCGAGAGACAATGTGCCGCTTCTTGGTTTTCCATGATACCGATGAATTCCCGAGGGAGATAAATCATCCGGTGAGTGATATTCGGTTCAACGGATATCTAGCCCATTCCGCATCACACCACCCATACAACTGGGGATCACAATCCTTACTTAAAATAATTTCTTGCCCAGGGTTCTTTTTCAAGTATCTTACCACCTGTAGGGTGGCTCTCCAACGCGCTTTCCTTCGCCGGTGCATGAATTAACACATAATATGTACACAATAGACAACTCGATCGCGTAAAGCGAGGTATATCAATCAGAAACCAAGCGTGGGTATGGTTTTGAATCTTCCAAAATAGTTTCTGTGGTAATTACTACTGGAAGCTTTGGTGTCATGAGAAAAAATATCACGAGATATATATTGAGCTAAAGGATAAGGTGCATTTGAGGAACGCGAGGATCGGCGAACTTCGTTGATGGACTTTCTTTCCGAATGTTTTAGTAACGTAGTCACGTAATCAACCGAAAGTTATGCTTTTGATGTTTATCTCGATCCAATTGTTCCACCGGTGGTTTTCATTGGTCGAGATACCTTTCATCTATACTTCTTTCACGTTTTCATTATTCGGACTAGAATCATCAGTTTAATTCTGGCTGGTCCGTAGGTTCGATATTCGATGTCTGAATTTTTTAAATTCGAGTTTTGTTCGCACCTATGTTATCTGTATGCTCTTCTTTGTAAACGTGTTGATTCCTTTCATCTTTTGTTTGGTATGTGATCACTTCTATGTTGTCTACCAAGTTACTTATTTCTACAACAAAAGGAAACTAAGTCTCGTATAAGTCTACATCTCTTAAGACTAAATATTCATTGTTTTCTAAGTCATACGATCTCAACCTTTCTCACAAGAGGGTATCCCGAGAAGACACACCTACGACTCTAATTTTCAAACATGTCTCTTATTCTTCCCTTTGTGTGTGCGGTTGTCATCACGACAGGCAGACCCGACGGCCGCGACTAAGTGCCCTAATGGGCGTCATTATACTAACTCGCCACACGATGAGGCGGACATTAAGGATAATATGAAATCCGGCAAAGATAACGCCGCAAACATAACATATGTCCAATACTTTGTCTCAGTAAATCGCATATTTGATTCCATCCATAAATCGATTTTCTTCCCCATGAGTTATAGTCTCAATAAGAATGCTAGTTCTACTGCTCATATATTATGATATGAATTAACAAGCCGCAAGATCGCCATTACCCTGAATAACCCCGCTCCGGATGAGTCACATCTAAATAAATTATAATGAGGGACGCAAGCCGACAAGGCTGCCACTATATATGGGAACATCCCAAAACGGAATACAATAACATATATACTAAAACAGGCTTACTACTCCACATACGTACAACCCACAACTGTCTATAGACCTCTAAATATACATGAGTCAAAAGTGAGGTTCTGTACCGAAATGACTAAGCTCCGAAACAATGGAGCTTTCCAATCAGCTGAGTAGGAGTCCTAAGCCTGAGGATCACCAAATCGAGAACACAGACTGCGTACGGACGAAGAAAGGAGGGTCGATCTGAAATAATGTCGAGTATGTAATACGGAAATCTTGTAAATAAGATCATAACAGGCCAAGAGATAACAAGAGACAAATATGATAACCAAAATACCAATATAACTTTGCCATATAAAAATGAGAGTCATATGAAAAATCATGAGTACTTATCCATATAATCATCCTATATATATATATCTACTGTCATGGGTATATATACCCGCATCATGAATGCATGTCCATGAAATCATATCTACTGTCATGGGTATCTATACCCGCATCATGGATACATATCCATGGAATCATATCTACTGTCATGAGTATCTATACCCGCATCACGGATACATGCCCATGAGATCATATCTACTGTCATGAGTATATATACCTGCATCATGGATACATGCCCATGGAATCATCACACATATACTATCATGGGTATCTATACCCGCATCATGGATACATGTCCATGGAATAATCAAAATAACGTGTCCCAGCCCATTATGGGACTCGGTGAATTTATATAATCATATCCAACACGAGTAGAGTATCATGCCAAAAGAAAGAAGGAATAGTTCACATACCTTATCGTCGAATGTATTCTAAGTTCCAACGATTTCTTGTAACTCTACGAATGGTTCTCCATACACTACGAATGATTTAAATCACACATAATTTAATAATGAAAACCGATTCGGTAAGACAATCTAGCGAACACCCAACCCTTATCAATACACTCCCTTACTACTATAGTCTCTAAAGCAAATCCAACAAGCACTACGCAATTCCCAATATATTTATCAACAATTTCGATGATACTAATAATCCAACATTCTCGATAATCACCTTAAAACTAGTAATAACCACGTTCTAAGAAAGACTTACATTGCAATCGAATCAATATACTATTAACAAACTCATTGGGACATTCTGTCGAACACCTTATTCGTGTAGAATCTATGCTTCTTCTATGTGAAGTTCTATACGGGTAGCAACACAATCAATCTTCCCAATACTCCCCCCACCGTTTCAATGTCCAAAATGACTCAACCATTTCACATGCAATCACCAATTAAATACGGGCAACTCCAATTTTATATTAATAGTCTAGCGATACTCATTAACCCGACGTTGTCGATAACCATCTTAAAACTAACAAGAGTTGGGTTCTATAATTAGTATACTTTAGGAATAAAAAGGATTACATTTTTGGAAGCTGGGATGAGGGTCGTCGGATGACCTTTCACCCAAACCCGATTCCATCGAGCAGGAACAGATTCTCGAATTCAAGGTCTTAACTTGGTTTTCTGGGTATTAAGTTTGTTCGTGGCTTGATTTCGTTGGGACCAAGATTCTCGATGCCATGAATGTTTCGCCTCTTCAGGCGAATGAGAAGCTTCACCGAACACCCCAATTTGGCTAAAAATTGATTTGCAGAACCCACCACTTAGAGATGTTACTACTTTTGACAGAAGTGTGAAAATATAATCTTCTTTATGAGAAGAATTCTTAAAAAGGATGAAGGCTTAATGATGGAGAGAGTGGAAGTTTGATAATAAAGAAGGTGAAAGCTTAGTAAAATAAAGAAGATGAAAAAAAAGTTGGGGATCTGCACTTCTAAGTGATGCCATCGCCAATTTAAGAGCTTAGTCGCCCAAATGGCCTGCTGAAATATTACACGTAGCCACTATATTTTGTCCCCCCTCTGTAATTAATTCCATAATTAATTAATCATACACACATAATAATTCCCGATTTCAATTCACTTAAATCCCGACGACTTATAAAACCTGTGTACTTAATGTCACAATTCTCATAATATGATGCTAGTCTGTAGCCTCCTCGGGGATATACAATTATTTTTATAATTCCTATCCTCGCACTAATTAATCTCAAAATTATTTCGGGATCACATTCTTTTACATACTAATTTCCTTATTAGTATACGCAAGTATGTGTTAGCGATATTTCGAATGCTCACGCAAGCGTACACATCATTCACAAGTAATATAGTCGGGTAAGACTGAATATCGTCCTCAGAGACTGGTTATCAAGTACCGATTATCTAAGCTTTAGTTTTTATTTGGTGAACATTAATTTATTTGTATTTTTATCTAATAACTAAAACTAAGTAATTGCAGAAAGTAAACTAATTATGATAATACTTTGGTTTCAATCAGTTATGAAGGAATTAGGGCTTCCAAAATCCTCGACTATCCACTTTATTCAATCCTTAATGCAACTAGAATGACCTCTTCTTCTACGTTAAGATAGTTGTTAACTAGACTGTCTTATATTAGGTTAGGACATATAATCACTCAACCCCAGTGCAGAACTCTTCTATATTTCTATGATAGGATTTACCACATAGGAGAATTAAGAACAATAATATATAATGCTACACAAGTATCGGGGTACTTTCGTCCGCGATTTTAACCTATGTCTAGTAAATTACAACATATCCAAATCTCTGCTCTCGGTTTTTTATTCGAAATCATATAGGTTATGATAATTAGTGATCAATTAATTATCAAACATTCATACCAAATATTGACTAAATCTTAATCAAGAAGAAATCAAACATCGCATTAATTCATGAATAACAGTTTCAAGCGATTCATAAGGAAAGCCCTAATAAAGTATTTAGCTCCTAAACATCGTCATGTCAAGAATTAATACAAACCAACATAACTGAATTAAAAACAAAGAAAAGAAAAGAAACTTGAACCAAAGTTGTCTCAAATCCCGTGTTGTAGCCTCATTTCTTCTCCCCCAAAGTAGATGTGAGATGTAAGATCTAGATGAATAATGAGGTTAGGGTTTTGGGATTTATAGGGAAAAGTTGTCCTTTCGAACCCCGAAACGTGTCAAACGGCCCGTAACGCGTGAAAAATCCGCCTCGGACCGCGGTGCCTAAAGTCCCGCACTTCTCAAGAGTTTGACCACGGCCTGGATGGCACTGCATGTCGCTTTGCCTTTGCCCGAATCTCCGCTTTTGACCTTTTACCTCGGGACCTCATTTAATGCCTACTTTTCGCTCCTTCGTCATTTTCCCTTTTTGAACCAGCAGAACCCAAAAAGAAATAAAATAAACCTACTACTATACTAAACACAACAAAATGAGTAAAATATCAACTAAAATGACTCAAAAGACGTATACAAAATACGCCTAACAAACACCCTGACTTAACCTTTGCTCGCCTCGAGCAAAGATCAAAACAAAGACACAAAAATAAAAGACTAAATCAAGCGGTGCAAAGACTTAGAAACACATGAACGTCAGTTAGGATAATATTTAGAAACATATATATCATGAATTTAGCAATCTAGAATTTCAAGTCAGATATTTAGCAAATTCATTTCAATCATAAGTAATGGAAGCATGAATACCTAACCTATGAATATCAATTTTATTTAGTTCTATTGGCATGTTTACTTGTTATTCTCCACTAATCATGTATATACATTCTAGAGATCATCAGGACTTTCGGGGTTGTAAAGTAGGTTTAAGCGGGTAGGTAAGATTAGACATTTAGGCTCAATTTACGCATACAAACATTTTTTTACTCACCCATTTTGTTCATCTTTTTGGTATTATTTTCAGTTTATACCTATATCCCCTTTTCTTCTTTTTGAGAGCATGAAACAATTCACATAGGTACCCCCAAACATAAGCTTTTACAATTTTTTTTATTGGGGTGCATAACTTTTTCACTCTCTTTTTGTATTTCTTTTTCACACTTCTTCATTTTAATTTTTTCAATCGCTTATGGCACACAAGGGAATCATAGGGTGTCAAAGAAATAATTTATTTTAGACTCAAATGGGTGACTAGAATACAATTTATTGCGAGGTAATGAATGGTAAGAAGGGCTAACAAATAATGTCTGAATCATCTCCCTAACATGTACATCTTAACTATTTCGCCTCAAATAACAAGCAATCAAACTTCACAGACATTTTTCAATTGACAACACATAGGCTAAGCATCAAATATTCTAAATAATCAGATTTTCATGAATTTTTAGCATATCTAACTTAAGCACACATATTTTAGCTTCTCATTCCATTACATTATCCCACTTACTTCACTAGGCATTCCAAATAAGCGCAACATGCATGATTATAATTTTTTTTTACTCACATAAAACACAAAAACAAACAAAAAACTCAAAAATAGACACAAAAATAAAATAAAGTAAGAACCCCCACCAAACTTAAACTACACATTGTTCCAAATGTGTGAAAGACTCAAAATTAAATGGACGACTTAAAGACATACATCGGTTCAGAATGGTGGTGGCGGCGACGGATATTGCACTGATACGGTGTCTGTGGGAGAAGATTTGGCGATTCAGGGCCTTTTTATTTTTCGGAAATCGCTATCGGCACCGCGATTCTGCATAGTGGCACCGCGGTGCCTAAATTCCTGCGACCTCTCTGGTCTTCTGGCACCGCGGTTCTTCATGATGGCACTGCGGTGCTGAAACTCCTGATTCTGTGTTTTCCAGCATTTTTCCCTGCTTCATGTCCCATTCCTTCACCTGGCATCAAAACATAAGACAAAACCCAAGACCGTGAGACTGTTCAAGATAAAATAAAACAAAAATTTTAATTACATAATTAAAAACATTGGGTTGCCTCACAACAAGCGCTGTCTTTAACGTCTTTTAGTCGGACGCAGTTATCCTTTACTAGTGCTCATTGGATCCTTCTGCGAACTGCTTGCAATCTGCATAATTATTTTTGCCGGCCTCACTTCACCTACACCATTTCTATAGAACACAGAAAAATGTAGTATTTTTATGTTTGCCCCCAAATTGCCCAATACTTGCTTGCATTCAAAATTTCCTAAAGTGTAGAAAATAATGAGACTTCATGGATCTCTAGACTTTTGGGGTTCCTCGAGGTATGAACTTTACGGAGGTCGTGAAAGACATCTGGTGGTATTTCTTCTGCAATGGGTACATAAAAAAGGAACTCCAAGGAATCCAAAAAAGTGAAAAATTGAATTCCAGTAACCCCTTCTTTCTCTATACCAACCACATTTCTCAATTCCTCAACAACTTGGTGTGGTTCAGGTTCCTCATTCTGTTTATCACCCCCCCACAACTGTGTCGCTAGGCAGATTTTCTTGCGGTACATTGATCACCATATCCATCAGCTGCCCTATTTGTGTCTTCAAATTTTTGACGGACACTGGTCTCACCATAACCGAGCTCGACACTTGCGAGCCCGAGTATGGCCGTCTGACTCATTTCTATCTTTCTGTGGAACCTGTGGGTTAGGCTGTTGATGATGATTCCACTGCCCCTGATAGTAGTAGTAATCCATGTTTTTTTAATCTACAAAATAAGAAAAACAACAAAAAGTGATAAAAAGATGCTCGCAGAACAAGTTAGGAACTTGTTCTTGGAGTAACCAAATTAGAAATAAAATAACATGATCAAATATATACAAACCATATTAGAAATAAGAATAGATAATTCGATATTGAAAGTACGCCAGTCCCCGGCAACGACGTCAAAAACTTGTTAGCGATATTTCGAATGCTCACGCAAGCGTACGCATCGTTCACAAGTAATATAGTCTGGTAAGACCGAATATCGTCCTCAGAGACTGGTTATCAAGTATCGATTATCTAAGCTTTAGTTTCTATTTGGTGAACGTTAATTTGTTTGTATTTTTATCTAATAACTAAAACTAAGTAATTGCAGAAAGTAAACCAATTATGATAATACTTTGGTTTCAATCAGTTATGAAGGAATTAGGGCTTCCAAAGTCCTCGACTATCCACTTTATTCAATCCTTAATGCAACTACAATGACTTCTTCTTCTACTTTAAGATAACAGTTAACTAGATTGTCTTATATTCCGGTTATGACATATAATCACTCAACCCCAGTGCAGAACCCTTCTATATTTCTATGATAGGATTTACCACTTAGGAGGATTAAGAACAATAACCTATAATGCTACACAAGTATCGGAATACTTTCGTCCGCGATTTTAACCTATGTCTAGTCAATTACAGCATATCCAAATCTCTGCTCTCGATTTTTTATTCGAAATCATATATGTTATGATAATTAGTGATCAATTAATTATCAAACATTCATACCAAATATTGACTAAATCTTAATCAACCGAAGAAGAAATCAAACTACTGCATTAATTCATGAATAACAGTTTCAAGCGATTTATAAGGAAACCCTAATAAAGTATTTAGCTCTTAAACATCGTCATGTCAAGAATTAATACAAACCAACATAAACTGAATTAAAAACAAAGAAAAGAAACGAAACTTGAACCAAAGTTGTCTCAAATCTCGTGTTGTAGCGTCATTTCTTCTCCCACAAAGTAGATGTGAGATGTAAGATCCCAGATGAATAATGAGGTTAGGGTTTTAGGGATTTATAGCTGGAAAGAGTTGCCCTTTCGGACCCTGAAAACATGTCAAAATTTGGCCCAGAACGTGAAAAAGCCGCCTCGACACCGCGGTCCAGCATGGCACCGCGGTGCCTAAAGTCCTGCAGCTTCTCAGTAGTTTCAGCACCGCGGTGCTGCTTTGCCTTTGCCCGAATCTCCAGTTTTCGACCTTTTTGCCTCGGGACCCTCCTTTTATGCCCACTTTTCGCTCCTTTTTGCCATTTTGCCTTTTTGAACCGCTGTGACTCAAAAGAAAGAAAAACAAACCTACTACTATACTAAACACAACAAAAACGAGTAAAATACCAACTAAAAATGACTCAAAAGACGTATACAAAATACGTCTAACAGTATGATATAAATTTTTTGGGGTTCGGGTCTATTTACCTGCGTTAATGTGCTTAAACCATTACCCAGAAATACGAGGCGTCACATCCTCTCCCGCTTAAAAACATTCGTCCTCGAATATTGGGTGCTATCTATTCCTATCATATAATGTAAGAAGTACAAGTACATTTCTTGCTAACTTAAGTAACATAAGCAACAAGACTTGACATCATTATACTTAGGACGTCATAGCATCACATGGTTAGAGAGGAAAACACAAAATCTTCAAAAACAAACATGCTTTGCACTTTATTACAACAAGGCTGGACAGAATTTGAGGTTCTGGTCATTGTTTTGTAAACAACGCAACTAATCTCTTTACATATCCTTTTTGTTAACTAATTATGAATCAAGTTAACTCCTAGTGTAGACAGATGCACATTAAGATATTTAGCACAAATTTATCCCTTTCAAGGTTTCATCCTTAGTATGGAGATTATATCCTAGGAAGTTGCCTTTCAATGAATACAATCAGCAGACTAGGCATAGTTGTTTATTCATGTTGCTCAATTTTTTTTATTGGGTCTAAAGACCGGCTACAACATAGATATGTAAGTCAACTTCGTATATAATCACTTTTGCTCATGTTTAATTTTCAGGGCCTATCCGAAAGAGAATCCAGTACTTGACCAAGATGTAGGATCAACACATTAAGTGGAAAATGCTTTAACCTAAAGAGGAGAACAAGCTTGTTAAATGCACTAAAGATCATTTAAGCAAATGCTTCATTTATACCCAAAACAACACATATAGTGAATCCATGGATATCCAGAAAAATAAAAGTACAAAAGAAGGTTATTTAATGCCAGACCTACCACCATATTATCAGTAACAACAGTTGTTCAATCCTTGGAATGCTATTCAGAAGAAGAAAAGAAAAGAAAAAAATATATTATTCTAAGATATGATGTGAAATGAAGAGCACAAATAGAGGAAGACATAGTGGTGTTTCTTACTTATTTCCTTTACTGTAAGATTTCTTAGGACCCTGCCAAAAGCCAGATCTTATTAATAACCCTCTTCCTTTTCCTCTTTTTTTTTAAAGAACCTAATGATATATTTCTAGCTAATAGGGGTATTGGTCAAGGATTCACTTAGCACATAAGTAAATAAATACAAAACATACCCTCCAGTTCCTGATTTTCTTTAAATCCGAACTATGGCATAAACATGCTACCCAAACAGACACTCAGTTAATATATATCAAGGCAAAACAGGGCTGTGAACTAATGTTATTAAACATAGTATTTTAATTAGGAACAATATTCACATAGGTAAATGAAGTTTTAGCAAATCTGCAGGTGTTCGTATTGAGGTTACTATCTAATAATTCTCAGTTAACAGGGACATGAAAAAACCACATATAGTACCAAGGCATGCATACATAAACTAAGTGAAAAAATAAATACACATGAACATATCAGTGGGTGCAACCAATTCTTATTAAGGTGCAGTAGTAGTTTCAGTGATAAGATCATCAAGTTGTGACCAAATTCAGCCCAAGGATAGAATATATTTCTCTATCAGGAAACCACACTGACTACTCACCAGGTGATACTTATTTTGGCTCAAATTTAGCCACTGTGGGCAGGGGCAGTAGTAGCAGGTGACTGCAAAGCACCAGCCAAATATTGGTAACTAATGACATCAAAGAACAGCCACTATAACAACAAGTATGGTAGTTGAATTCCACAGAAAATAACAGATATGTACAGCAACAACTCAACCCAATACCACAACAGCAACTCAGGATATGCAACTGATATAGGAACTATTTCTACCAAATGAAGTATATGTTTTATTCCTAAAAAGGAAGGGAAGCAGTTCCTTAAAACATATTAGTGTCTTCCTACTGCAGTTTCTGGATACAATGCAACAACTAACAGGCAAAAATAGGAGGGCCAGAATCCATCAATAAGTCATACCCCAAATGAGGTGTTAATGACTAAGGTACATGGTGCTAAAATTGCCTCAGAATATAACAAGTTTTAGCTTCCAAACACAATAGCATTTTCCACCCCCAACTGCAGCAATACAGAGAGAGACACAATCACAAGTAGTATAAAACATGTATCAGGAGATACGAGACAATATCAGACATCAACATCAAGTGGCAACAAATCCTCATAGGGCTGTAGCTGGAGTGGCATTTGATTTAAGTAATAGGGCAGTTAAAGTGTAACACCATAGTTAAATAGATATTCCTTTGCAGCAGAAGGTAGCTATAGATGTGATGACAATTGTGTAGTAAACATTTGTTCCTAGTGTGACATTTTTTTTCCTTAGGGAGTTACAAAAATAGTGGCCAAACAATGGTGGCGAGTAGCCAGTTCAATGTAACAGTATCCATATTAACAGGCAACAAACAGTTTCAGCACCTTACTTCAGATCCATGCTAGTCAACAAAGGGCAATATTTGAGCCTAGAAATCTTTCAATTTAAGATCCTGATCATGTTATTAGTTCTATCATGAATAAAGAATATTACAAGATGCTTAAATTCATATCCATGTTAACCACATCTCCAGTAACTAAACACTTCCCTATAAGTTTATCAAATATCTCTATATGTTTTTTTTGGCAACTACTAAGACTTGGACAATTCATGCATTAGCTGACAGCACAAGTTATAGTATGGATCAAACAGACATTATACCATGTAATATCTTGTATCAAACTAAACATGCCATTTTTCTTGTTTTAGACACAACAAACATGTTAGAAATCAAGTCAGTTATATCAATGAAGAATATGTATCCCTAAGGTCAACCTGACTGTTTACATCCTTATAGGCATCATGTAATGTCAAGATAACCCAAACAGAACTTTCCTATCAATCTCAAGTCAAACAACCATTACATTATGGTCAACAACTATCAAATACTTACTAAATTAATTATAAGAACTTATTAGGACAACATGCTTCAATATCTGCACCTAAACCATGATCATAATATGTCAAGGGGTTAGAACAAATACATACATGGATCATCCTCATTTTATACTATGGAACAAAGACAACAGATCCTATATGTGTCTTGTCAAAATTCAAGTAAAACATTCTATGACCAGAATTCTAGACATGGTTAAGATGATCACAAGGTAAATTGTAAGCTAATCCATTAGCAATTTATAATTCCATGTTTTCAAAAATACAGGTTCTATCCATACAGCAGTGAGGGTTCAAGTCTTAGGCATATCTCATATCCCTTTTTAACCACAATATGCCCAACTAAAGCCAATCAAAGTCTTAGAGCATATCAACAATACCACATTATTGCATATAAACCTACTGTGTATCTTAGTCAAGCTAAATTGCAAATTAACCAAACACATACCCTAAATATATTTGGTCTTTAATAAGACTTTAACTATAACATATAAACATGTCGTCATCATTTTTTTTAACTCACTCAAAAAAAATACTTCCTCTCACATCAGGCTAATGTCATCCTTTATCTTATTTGATATACATCTTCTTTAAAATACAGTAGATATGTGAAACAGAGATAACATTCGGCCTCCGGGTCAGAAATGCATTGACCAAATCAAATACCAACCTATTTAACTCATTCTTTTCTAATTTCAAATTATCATATCATATGATATAAGACAAGTTTTGTTAAATAGGACAACTAATCTACAAATTCATTCCTTCACTTTATCATAGGCAAAACCATTAAAGGGTCCCACACATTTCATGCTTGCATAGATACAATTTAGTCAAGCAAACCAACACTTAAGTCTAAACATGTATTTCCTTGAACAATCCCATGAACCACATACTTCAAACAAGTTCAATTGTCAAATATCATATTTGAGAAGGCCTTGGATATCTAAGGTCTCAACTGTTATTTAACGTTCTAAGATTCTCAAATATTCCACTTCCCAAGCTTACATTATCTCCCCCATACGAGTGAGATAGCTTCTCATAATTTCGAAATCATATTGCCCTTCTGGCGGCGTATAATTCGTTTAGTAGAGTCACCCATTTACTGGATACGAATATGATTTAACTGGAGTCTTTTGGTAGTCGATACTTATCGAAATAGTAACAGGCACGAGTTAACTCGAATTCTTATGACTCAAAGCTGCACGATCTAAATAATGAAAGAGTAGAAACCATTCTTAAATGTCTTGCAGCCTCATGTTTATAGGTGTGGCACGCTTCACACCCATAACCAAGACTCTACTACACGGTCTGTAGACATTCCGAGGAAGAACTGTTCTGATATCACTTTTTGTCATGACCCGATCCGACGGGCCGCGACTAAGTGCCCTAATTAGACGTCATTATACTAACCTGCCATATGATCAGACTAAAACTAAGGACAATATGAAATCCGGCATCACAACGCTGCAAACATAACATATGTCCAAATAGACAAGTCGGCAAGGCTGTCTTTACCCCTGAATAATCGTGTCTCCAGAGGAGTCACATCTAAATAAATTATAATGAGGGACGCAAGCCGACAAGGCTGCCACTATATATGGGAACATCCCAAAACGGAATACAATAACACATATACTAAAACAGGCTTACTACTCCACATACGTACAACCCACAACAGTCTATAGACCTCTAAATATACATGAGTCAAAAGTGAGGTTCTGTACAGAAATGACTAAGCTCCGAAAAAATGGAGCTTTCCAATCAGCTGAGTAGGAGTCCTAAGCCTGAGGATCACCAACCGAGAACTCAGACTGCGGGCACGGACGCACCCAAGAAAGGGGGTCGATGACGTAAATAATGTCGAGTATGTAGAATACGGCATCGTAAATAAGATCATAACAGGCCAAGAGATAACAAGAGACAAATATGATAACCAAATATAACTGTGTCATATAAAAATGAGAGTCATATGAAAAATCATGAGTACTTATCCATATAATCATCCTATATATCTATATCTACCGCCACGTGGTATCTATATCCGCATCATGGATGCATGTCCATGGAATCATATCTACTGTCATGGGTATCTATACCCGCATCATGGATACATATTCATGGCATCATATCTACTGTCATGGGTATCTATACCCGCATCATGGATACATGCCCATGAGATCATATCTACTGTCATGGGTATCTATACCTGCATCATGGATACATGCCCATGGAATCATCACACATATACTATCATGGGTATCTATACCCGCATCATGGATACATGTCCATGGAATAATCAAAATAACGTGTCCCAGCTCATTATGAGACTCGGTGAATTCATATAATCATATCCAACACGAGTAGAGTATCATGCCAAAAGAAAGAAGGAATAGTTCACATACCTTATTGTCGAATGTATTCTAAGTTCCAACGATTTCTTGTAACTCTACGAATGGTTCTCCATATCCTACGAATGGTTTAAATCACACATAATTTAATAATGAAAACAGATTCGTTAAGACAGTCTATCGAACACCCAACCCTTATCAATACACTCCCTTACTACTATAATCTCTAAAACAGTCCAACAATCACTCATGCAATTCCCAATATATCTATCAATAATTTCGATGATACTAATAATCCAACATTCTCGATAATCACCTTAGAACTAGTAATAACCACATTCTAAGAAAGACTTACATTGCAATCGAATCAATATACTATTAACAAACTCATTGGGACATTCTCATTTAACACCTTATTCGCAGAGAATCTATGCTTCTTCTATGTGAAGTTCTATAAGGGTAGCAACACAATCAACCTTCCCAATACTCCCCCTTACCATTTCAATGTCCAAAACGACACAACCATTTCACATGCAATCACCAATTAAATACGGGCAACTCCAATTTCATATTAATAGTCCAGCGATACTCATTAACCCGACGTTGCCGATAACCATCTTAAAACTAACAAGAGTTGGGTTCTATAATTAGTATACTTTAGGAATAAGAAGGATTACCTTTTTGGAAGTTGCGACGAGGGTCGTCGGATGACTTTCACCCAAAACCCGATTCCATCGAGCAGGAACAGATTCTCGAATTCAAGGTATTAACTTGGTTTGGTTTTCTGGGTGTTAAGCTTGTTCAGGGCTTTAATTACGTTGGGACCAAGATTCTCAATGCCATGAATGTTTCGCCCCTTCTGGGCGAATGAGAAGCTCACTGGAACACCCCAATTTGGCTAAAATTGGTTTCAGAGAATCTACCACTTAGAGATGTTACTACTTTTGACAGAAGTGTGAAAATATAATCTTCTTTATGAGAAGATTTCTTAAAAGGATGAAGTCATGGAGAGAGTGGAAGTTTGATAATAAAGAAGGTGAAAGCTTAGTAAGATAAAGAAGATGAAAAAAAAAGTTGGGGATCTGCACTTCTAAGTGATGTCATCGCCAATTTAAGAGCTTAGCCGCCCAAATGGCCTGTTGGAATATTACACGTAGCCACTATCTTTTGTCCCCATTCTTTAATTAATTCCACAATTAATTAATCATACACACAGAATAATTCCCGATTCCAATTCACTTAAATCCCAACGACTTATAAAACCTTTGTGTACTTAATGTCACAATTCTCATAATATGACACTAGTCTGTAGCCTCCTTGGGATATACAATTATTTTAATAATTCCTATCGTCGCACTAATTAATCTCAAAATTATTTCAGGATCACATTCTTTTACATACTAATTTCCTTATTAGTATACGCAAGTATGATTTAAATTTTCCGGGGTTTGGGTCCATTTACCTACGTTAATGTGCTCAAACCATTACCCGAAAATACGAGGTGTCACAATAGTATAGTGACCCTAGAGCCCTTAAGTGATCATAATAAGGCGCCTCCCCGTATTAAAATTTCATAAGGGATTTTTTCATTCAAAACCGAATATGGTGTTCTATTGATCAAGTATCTCGCAGTCAAATTGCATTCTCTCCATATTTTAATAGGAAGATGACCTTAAAATCTCAATGTTCGCACCACATAAAGAATGTGACAGTATTTTCTTTCGACTCTTCCATTATACTGAGGTGTCCCTATGCAAGATGTTTGAAACAAAATTCCATGTTCTAAGAAGTAAGTCTTCATACACGTGAACTCAGTTCCGTTATCACTTCTAACTATCTTCACCCCTTTTCTGAACTGCCTTTCCACAAGAGTGAAGAAATTCTTCAAGGTTTAGGACACTTCTTTCTTATCAACTAAGAGAAAGATCCACAAGGCTCGTGAACAATCATCCATAATAGTAAAAACATATGAAGCACCACAAGGGGATGGGTCCTATATGGTCCCCATAAATCACAATGGATCATCTCAAAAGTATCTGAAGCAATATTCTTACTTAAAGGAAAAACACTTTTTCGTTTACTTTGCTCGTTGACATACATCACATTCACTATCCAATCTATCACCATTCTCCTTTAAGCCTAATGTCGTAATAGACTTTATTACTTTTATTGAAGGATGACCCAATCGTTTGTGTCAAAGATCAAACTAATAAACTGCCTCTGCCTTCATAGCCCGTATCAGTGGCACATTCCGAAAATAATAAAGTTCACCTCGACGCTCACCATTTCCAATCAGCTTTCCTCATGGTAGAGTCCAGTATAGCACACATAATTCTATTAAATGTCACATCATAATATATATAATCAACTAGTTGTGACACAGAAATTAAATTGCATCTCAATGGAACACAAAGAACATTCTTCAACTATATATTGTCATTCAGCCTAGTTGTTCCTTCTTTTGTAGCCACCGAGCTACTTCATCTGAAGTAGGGATGTCAGTGGGGCGGATAAATGTGGGTACCGCCCCGCACCCGATCCAATTGGATCGGGTAAATATGGATACCGCCCCACACCCATGTTACACCCCGTAAGTCCAGAACCTGTAAAAGAGAATGTACGAAAGGAAACAAGACTTGGAAATTGGTACGAAAGGAAGAATTGTTTTTCCGACGGAAAATCTTCCGGACGTCGGAAAGGAAAAATGTTCGTTATTGAGAATTGAATTCTCAAAATGCATTATTTGAAGAGTATGGGACTTAGTATTTTTATGGAAATTTATTTTTACGGATTTGGTCACGTGGGGCCCACCCGAGGAATTTTACGTTTTGTGGGGCCCACGAGGGTTACGGAATTTTATGGACGAATGAGAGGCGACACGCGCACCCCTACACGTGGTCTTGACGAAATGGTGAGGTAAAATGGTCATTTGACCATTGTGTAGATGAGAAAGTCTTGTTAATTAATAGCGACATTGTTGACAAGTCAAGAGCCATTCGCTTGATCTCTTCCTCCAATTTTAACAAGTGTTGTTATCCAAGCCTCCATTGTGTTATAAGTATACTACTAGTAGCAAGACTTGGCATTTCTACACTTAGAAAAATTAGAAACCTTGTCATTCACTATAGTTGCTTCCGGGTTTGCCATGTTCCCACACAAAAATTTGTAGTTTTGATCCTTTGTTCACAAGACTTTAACCCAATGTTCCCAAGGGTATTGTAAGGTTATCTCAATAGAAAGATTTGGAAAAATGGAGTTTTCACGTTAGTCGCAGCGGAAACTAAGGGAGTTCTTCAACTTTGAAGTTGGAACTTGAAGATGGGTTCTTCATAGGCCTCTAGGAGTGCTTGGAGCGGATTGGAACTTAAGGAAATGAGCTAAGAATTGCTAAGGCGCGACTTGAATCTTGGAAATTTTAAGGGCTTTGAAAGGTATAAATTTTGTCGCTTTAATAGTTAAGGCTTACTTATTGTTGTAGCTATGGATTTTAGCATGTGTTATATAGTATGAAGTTTGATATGTTTATTGGCTATTGGAACCCTAATCCGAAATCTAGCATGTTTAACTTTAAGATTTCAATTTAGTCGATTATTAGTTTAAGCGTCGCGTGTTGTATAAAGAAGGAAAGTGTAGTTGTTGAAGATGTTTAGACTATATAACATGTTAGACCTTAGAACTTGAATTGGAAAAGGATTGGAAAAGACTTAGTGTTCTTTATGTAAGTTGGCCGAGAATTGGCTAGTGTGCCTTAGACTATTTCTTATGAATTGTGGGGCGGAATTTTACACGTATTGTAAGGCGTGTAATCCCCTTTGTTTGGTTGTTGTTTGGAGCCTTAAATGTGGCGTGTTGGTTATTGTATTCGACCTTGAAAAAGGTGGCAAAGTAGTAGAAACAAAGGAAGTGCTGCCCGATTTTCCGTAGAATTAGAGACTCTATACTTAGTATTATTCTACGTTGAGACTAGAAGTTGATAGTCTTGTTGTGACCATTATAGGTTGACACTTCTACGCACGCGTATTCGGCTTAGCTTGTAGATATTAGCCGAAAGGTATGTGAACTATCTCCTCTTCTAGCATGATTCCTTAGAATAAAGAAAGTAAGTTCTACTCGAATGATCCATTCCTTGCTTGTATTTGGATTGCCTAAAATAGAATTTGTTCTATGTACTTCGAGTGTACTTTGATGTTTAAATTGTAAGTAGTATAATCCCTTTCCTTAGGGAAGTTTGGATTCTTAAAAGTGAAGGTATTTTTCTTAAAGTGCATAGAGACTTGAAAAGGAAGTGGTTTCCAAATCTTTTGGCTAGTGCCTTAGTTCTAAAACCTAAAGGTCATTATAATGACTTTAGAAGTCAAAGGAGTGATTTACTTATTTGATTTAAAAGAGGAGAAATGACATGATTTAAGAGAAGTAACTTGTGCTAAGGGTGAAGTTACTTGAGGTTTAAAAAAAGGTAGAAGAAAACTTGTTTTCTAACTATTAAGAGACTTGAAGTATTTTTGAAAGTTAAGAACTTGATTTGTAAGTATGTGATACTTGGTTTTAATAGTATAAGTCTCTTGGTTATTGAAGGAATGGATATGTCTAAAACCAAAAGGGTTATAACGGCTTTATGGGAAGTTGGTTATAACGGCTTTATGGAAGGTTAGAAAGTTGTCTATTTTGATTAATCGGCATAAGTTGCCTAGATTGTGAAAATTTGGAGTTACTTGATTTCAAGCTTGAAATGAGTTTTCTAAAAGTGTAGTAACTTACTTTGAAAAATAGACACGCTGATACTACGGGTGTTAGTATCTTGGAGCTTTACATAGAAAGGAGTCTTTTATAAAAGAATGTACGTATGTAGTACTTTGGCTTGATAAATTGAGAATTTGTCCAAGTGTGCCTTGATAAGTACTTTGACTTGTTAAAGAGAATTATTCTATGTATGCCTTGATTAGTACTTTTGGCTTGATAAATTGAGAATTTGTCTAAAGTGTGCCTTGATAAGTACTTTGACTTGTTAAAAGAGAATTATTCTATGTATGCCTTGATTAGTACTTTGGCTTGATAAATTGAGAATTTGTCTAAGTGTGCCTTGATAAGTACTTTGACTTGTTAAAAGAGAATTATTCTATGTATGCCTTGGTTAGTACTTTGGCTTGATAAATTGAGAATTTGTCTAAAGTGTGCCTTGATAAGTACTTTGACTTGTTAAAAGAGAATTATTCTATGTATGCCTTGATTAGTACTTTGGCTTGATAAATTGAGAATTTGTCTAAAGTGTGCCTTGATAAGTACTTTGACTTGTTAAAAGAGAATTATTCTATGTATGCCTTGATTAGTACTTTGGCTTGATAAATTGAGAATTTGTCTAAGTGTGCCTTGATAAGTACTTTGACTTGTTAAAGAGAATTATTCTATGTATGCCTTGATTAGTACTTTGGCTTGATAAAATGAGAATTATCCTATGTGTGCCTTGATAAGTACTTTGGCTTAGTTAATTGAGAAATTGCCTATATGTCTTGGAAATAGCCTTTGAGTGCAAGTATTATGTTTTATTAAGTTGTCGCGACTCTCGGTTGAAGGCCTATTTGTCTTGTTGTAAGTTCTTGGGACGTCTGAGCGGTGATGTGGGATTCCACGGGTATCTTAGTTACTTGTAGTACTTGGGTTAAATTCGGATTTTTATAGGAGACATGGTAGTGCTTATGTCTTGTTTGATGGTCGGTCGAGATAGGGTAAGAGTATAAATGAGGCAAGCCCAGGCGTTATACTCCTCCCGGTAAGAGTATTAGTGAGGGTAAACCCCAACGCATTGTACCACCGCTTTATGTGTTGTTTGTGGCCGGTTGAGATAGGGTAAGAGTATAAATGAGGCAAGCCCAGGCGTTATACCACTCCTCGGGGTAAGAGTATAAGTGAGGGTAAACCCCAAGATGCTATACCACCGCTTTACCATTCTCCAGGTAAGAGTATAAGTGAGGGTAAACCCCAAGATCTTTATACCACGGTGGGACTTGATGTTATGTTATATCATGGATCACGGCGGTGAGAAGGATTCCACGGGCATGATTGATATTATGGGCGTGAGACCCATAGTTATATCGAGTAGTGACCTTGAGGCTTGCGTCCACGACTTGATATATCGCTTATGTGTTTTATCTTGTAGGTTGGCTATCATACATGTCTCCTATTTTGTTTAGATGTTATGATTTCATTCTGATGCTTATTGTTCACATACTTGGTACATTCTTCGTCTTGACCTCCTTGAGGCTGCGTTAAATCCGCGAGTTTAGGTCTGTTGTTTGGTGATCGGCGGTGTAGGATCTGCTCGGGGTTTTGGATAGCTCCTCTATCCGAGTTTATCTTTTGGTATATGTCCTTGATACAAGCTTTATGCAGTTTAGATGCAGCGGGGCCTTGTCGTCACATTTCGATTTAACTCCTAAGTGCGTATTCATATGTGGGATTGGACTCGTATGCGGTGTAGTGTCTTTTGGTTATGTATATATGGCGGCACTTGTCGGCTTTGCCGCACTTCGTCACGGTTGTTTTAAAAGAAAAAAAATGAGGTGTTATTTAATTTCGATTTACTTGTATTGTTAAGGTAGAAGGGTGCCCGGGTAGGGCACGATCCGAGCAGAGGTTCGGGCGTGTGAGTGGTATCGAGCGATCGATCCTCGGAATGTCTGAGACCGTGTCTAGTAGAGTCTTGATTATCGGTGTGTTGCGCGCCACACCCATAAGCATGAGGCTACAGGACATTTAGGAGTTGGTTTCTATTCTTCTCACTCTAGATCGTGCCGTAGATTTGTGTTAGTACGATAATTCCTCTCGGCGTATTGTTGTGTTCTGATTATGCCTCGAGGAGAACGGCGGCCCGAGAAGGGCAAAGGAGTAGCGAGCTACTAGTCGGACTCGAGTTGATAGGGCTTATGCCTGTGTTATCTGGATGTTGTTCCACGATCGGCGAGTTAACCTGCGCGCGGGTTTGAGGCCAACCGGAGCCTCCGGTTTCTCGGTTAGGAGAATACTATAGGGTCATGAGGAAAGCGATTATGTTATTGACCAAGATAGCGTGCTAGCGATTGTAAGTGATAGTACCCCAGGTAGGGATACTTTGATTAGTAAAGTGAAGTAAGAATGTTGACAAGAATGATAGGTGAACCGAGACTATAGTTGTATAGAGTTCACAACTTGTAATTACCAGTATAAGTGTAAGGCCGATAGGGAAGATTGTGCGATAGAAATACTTTGGCTTATGTGACGAACCTCTAGTGAATAGGGGTAGGGTAGAAGTACCTTGAGATAAGAGAGATTTATTTGGACTAAGAATGAGAAGTTACAGTGACGATGAGTCGGGTTATGGACTCATTTGGGTCACCGATAGTTTGGAATGGGGTAATGTCGATTAGAAATGGTCAGATTATGTGATAGGGTCACGAGGATGCAGGCCCAGTCAGTTGGAATCGTTATGCGAGGACCAGAAGGGCCTTAGCGGAAATTCAAGTAGCATAATGGCCAAGTTGGTTAGTAACTCGAGTTGAGAGCAGAAAGCAAATTTGAGATTTTGTCGTGTACTAGATGAGTTTGAAAGTGCGAGAAAGTATGACAAGTAAGGAAAGAAAGGAACCTCTAAGGATCCGTGTTTGGGAAAATTGTAACCTTGAGTTTTGTGAGAAGGGACCACGGACGGAAGGTCCATTATTATGTTTACGTATGTTATGTGGTGATGCGTGTGACATCGTTGGTCTTGTGCATTTGATTGATAGGCATAGTATAGAGATTGTCTTAGGAGTTTGTATAAGCGTGACAGACTAAGAACATTCGGGGCGAATGTTTCTAAGGGAAGAATGTTACACCAGTAAGTCGAACACGTAAAGAGAGAATGCGAAAGGAAACAAGACTTGGAAATTGAGTACGAAAGGAAGAATTGTTTTTAAGCGGAAAATCTTAGGACGTCGGAAAGGAAAAATGTTCGTTATTGAGAATTGGATTCTCAAAATGCATTATTTGAAGAGTATGGGACTTAGTATTTTTATGGAAATTTATTTTTGGATTTGGTCACGTGGGGCCCACAGAAATTTTACGTTTGTGGGGCCACGAGGTTACTGAATTTTATGGGCGAATGAGAGGCGACACGTGGCACCCGCGCATGTGGTCTTGGGCGAAATGGTGAGGGTAAAATGGTCATTTGACCATTGTGTAGATGAGAAAGTCTTGCTAATTAATAGCTTGACATTGTTGACCAGTCGAGCCGTTTGGCTTGATTTCTTCCTCCGATTTTAACAAGTGTTGTTATCCAAGCCCTCCAATTTGTGTTATAAGTATACTACTAGTAGCAAGACTTGGCATTTCTACACTTAGAAAAATTAGAAACCTTGTTGTCACTATAGTTGCTCTCGGGTTTGCCATGTTCCCAAAAAAATTTGTAGTTTTGATCCTTTGTTCACAGACTTTAACTTGATGTTCCCAAGGGTATTGTAAGGTTATCTCGATAGAAAGATTTGGAAAGCGGAGTTTTCACGTTAGTCATGGCGGAAACTAAGGGAGTTCTTGACTTTGAAGTTGGAACTTGAAGATGGGTTCTTCATAGGCCTCTAGGAGTGCTTGGAGGCGGATTGGAACTTAAGGAAAGGAGCTAAGAATTGCTAAAGCGCGACTTGAATCTTGGAAATTTTAAGGGCTTTGAAAGGTATAAATTTTGTCGTTTTAATAGTTAAGGCTTACTTATTGTTGTAGCTATGGATTTTATGGCATGTGTTATATAGTATGAAGTTTGATATGTTTATTGGCTATTGGAACCTAATCCGAAATCTAGCATGTTTAACTTTAAGATTTCAATTCTAGTCGATTATTAGTTTAAGCGTCGTATGTTGTATAAAGAAGGAAAGTGTAGTTGTTGAAGTTGTTTAGACTATATAACATGTTAGACCTTAGAACTTGGAATTGGAAAAGAATTGGAAAAGACTTAGTGTTCTTTATGTAAGTTGGTAGAGAATTGGCTAGTGTGCCTTAGACTATTTCGTATGAATTGTGGGGCGGAATTTTACGTATTGTAGGCGTGTAATCCCCTGTTTGGTTGTTGTTTGGAGCCTTAAATGTGGCGTGTTGGTTATTGTACGACCTTGAAAAGGTGGCAAAGTGAGTAGAAACAAAGGAAGTCTTTTACCGATTTTCCGTAGAATTAGAGACCACATACTTAGTATTATTCTACGTTGAGACTAGAAGTTGATAGTCTTGTTGTGACCATTATAGGTTGACACTTCTGCGTGCAGCGTATTCGGCAGCTTGTGGATATTAGCAGAAAGGTATGTGAACTATCTCCTCTTAGCATGATTCCTTAGAATAAAGAAAGTAAGTTCTACTTTGAATGATCCATTCCTTGCTTGTATTTGGATTGCCTAAAATAGAATTTGTTACATGTACTTATTGAGTGTACTTTGATGTTTAAATTGTAAGTAGTATAATCCCTTTCCTTAGGAAGTTTGGATTCTTAAAAGTGAAGGTATTTTTCTTAAAGTGCATAGAGACTTGAAAAGGAAGTGGTTTCCAAATCTTTTGGCTAGTGCCTTAGTTTAAAACCTAAAGGTCATTATAATGACTTTAGAAGTCAAAGGAGTGATTTACTTATTTGATTTAAAAGAGGAGAAATGACATGATTTAAGAGAAGTAACTTGTGCTAAGGGTGAAGTTACTTGAGGTTTAAAAAAAGGTAGAAGAAAACTTGTTTTCTAACTATTAAGAGACTTGAAGTATTTTTGAAAGTTAAGAACTTGATTTGTAAGTATGTGATACTTGGTTTTAATAGTATAAGTCTCTTGGTTATTGAAGGAATTGATATGTCTAAAACCATAAAGGGTTATAACGGCTTTATGGGAAGTTGGTTATAACGGCTTTATGGAAGGTTAGAAAGTTGTCTATTTTGATTAATCGGCATAAGTTGCCTAGATTGTGAAAATTTGGAGTTACTTGATTTCAAGCTTGAAATGAGTTTTCTAAAAGTGTAGTAACTTACTTTGAAAAATAGACACGCCTTGATACTACGGGTGTTAGTATCTTGGAGCTTTACATAGAAAGGAGTCTTTTATAAAAGAATGTACGTATGTAGTACTTTGGCTTGATAAATTGAGAATTTGTCCAAGTGTGCCTTGATAAGTACTTTGACTTGTTAAAAGAGAATTATTCTATGTATGCCTTGATTAGTACTTTGGCTTGATAAATTGAGAATTTGTCTAAAGTGTGCCTTGATAAGTACTTTGACTTGTTAAAAGAGAATTATTATATGTATGCCTTGGTTAGTACTTTGGCTTGATAAATTGAGAATTTGTCTAAGTGTGCCTTGATAAGTACTTTGACTTGTTAAAAGAGAATTATTCTATGTATGCCTTGGTTAGTACTTTGGCTTGATAAATTGAGAATTTGTCTAAAGTGTGCCTTGATAAGTACTTTGACTTGTTAAAAGAGAATTATTCTATGTATGCCTTGATTAGTACTTTGGCTTGATAAATTGAGAATTTGTCTAAAGTGTGCCTTGATAAGTACTTTGACTTGTTAAAGAGAATTATTCTATGTATGCCTTGCTTAGTACTTTGGCTTGATAAATTGAGAATTTGTCTAAGTGTGCCTTGATAAGTACTTTGACTTGTTAAAGAGAATTATTCTATGTATGCCTTGATTAGTACTTTGGCTTGATAAAATGAGAATTATCTATGTGTGCCTTGATAAGTACTTTGGCTTGGTTAATTGAGAAATTGCCTATATGTCTTTGGAAATAGCCTTTGAGTGCAAGTATTATGTTTTATTAAGTTGTCGCGACTCTCGGTTGAAGAATTATGTCTTGTTGTAAGTTCTTGGGACGTCACAAGCGGTGATGTGGGATTCATGGGTATCTTCCGTTACTTGTAGTACTTAGGTTAAATTCGGATTTTTATAGGAGACATGGTAGTGCTTATGTCTTGTTTGATGGTCGGTCGAGATAGGGTAAAAGTATAAATGAGCAAGCCCAGGCGTTATACCACCTCCTCAGGGTAAGAGTATTAGTGAGGGTAAACCCAGGCATTTGTACCACTGCTTTATGTGTTGTTTGTGGCGGTTGAGATAGGGTAAGAGTATAAATGAGGCAAGCCCAGGCGTTATACCACTCTCGGGGTAAGAGTATAAGTGAGGGTAAACCCAAGATGCTATACCACTGCTTTACCATACTCGGGGTAAGAGTATAAGTGAGGGTAAACCCAGAATCTATACCACGGTGGGACTTGATGTTATGTTATATCATGGATGGCGGTGAGAAGGATTCCACGGGCATGATTGATATTATGGGCGTGAGACCCGTAGTTATATCGAGTAGTGACCTTGAGGGCTTGCGTCCACGACTTGATATGGCCGCTTATGTGTTTTATCTTGTAGGTTGGCTATCATACATGTCTCTGTTTTGTTTATTTATTATGATTTCATTCTGATACTTATTGTTCACATACAGTACATTCTTGTCTTGACCTCCTTGAAGTGCGTTAAATCGCCGAGTTTAGGTCTGTTGTTTGGTGATCGGCGAGTGTAGGATCTGCTCGGGGTTTTGGATAGCTCCTATCCGAGTTTATCTTTTTGGTATATGTCCTTGATGCGAGGCTTTATGCAGTTTTGGGTGCAATGAGCCTTGTCAAAATCACATTTGATTTAACTCACAAGTGCGTATTCGTATGTGGGATTGGACTCGTATGCGGTGTAGTGTCTTTTGGTTATGTATATATGGCGGCCTTGTCGGCTTTGCCGCTTGCATCTGGTTGTTTTAAAAGAAAAAAAAATGAGGTGTTATTTAATTTCCGATTTACTTGTATTGTTAAGGTAGAAGGTGCGGGTAGAGGCACGATCCGAGCTTGGGGTTCGGGGCGTGACAACCCACTCTAGTTGGGTCGGGTATGTGGATAGTTTGGTGGGTGGTGGGGGCGGTATGGGTATCAAACGTGCTACCCATTATGGGTAGTGGGGTGGAGTGAATTTCATATAAGACCCGCACTGCCTAAATAATGGGCTGCAACTTGCTTTCTTAGTCCAAAGTCCAAATATGGTTTAAAAGTGAAAAAATAAACATTCGCAGTTTCTCACATACACCGTACACGTATAACTCATCTTGCGAAATCCGAAGAATTCCAAATCTCAAAACCAAAAGCTTCCGTGTGAAACTTCAAATGACCTAAATCCTAATTTCTAAAACCAAACTCAAAAAAAGAAACTTCATTCTGTTTGCCGTGAATCATTGATACCATATTCATCTCTTTCTATTCAAGGTAAAACCCATCTTTATTTCTTCCTATTTTTTTCATTCTTTGTTATGTCTTCACTTTTCAATTCTTATTAATTATTTTTTTTTATTTTCAAATCCTACTTCTTCAGTTCTTTATATTATTCAGGTAAATCTCATCTCTCTTCTAAAGTTAAAGTATTTATTTCATTTTTTAATAATATGATGATTTTTGTCAATTAAAGAGGAAACGAGATAAATTTAAGATTTTTGTGTTCTCTTAACGAGACTCTGATACCATGTTAAATTTGAAAGACGGCGAAAATTTAGAGATAAGAAAAATATTGAGAGAAATATTTTTTGTCTTCATTCGTCATAATGACCTCTTTATATTGAGACAAAAATTCTCTTTTTCCTAGTCTAACAAGAAAACTCAATTATAATAAACTAATATAAATACAATTTAACAAATATACTTAGATTAGGATTTTACCATAAAACTAATTAGAGTTAAACTAGGAAACAATCTCAATAAAAATAAAGGATGATTTGTAATGGGAATAGAGTATTAAAATTGTGGGTGGGTCTTCAGTTCATGTGAGGCGGCGTGTTCTTTCGTCAAAATTTGGATAAAATTGAGCAATTGTATAACAATGAAGTCCTAATTAAAACAGATACTCAAACGAAGAGTATGTTAGAACTATATCTGTCTAAAGTAGGTTGACGGGCTGGACCGATCGACCGAAACAAAATTGGTCGGTCAGGCCAGTAAACTAGGATTAGGGGTTGGTTTGGCCGAGCCCGACCAGCATGGGTTATATAAAAATCCGTGAGATCGGACCAGGTTGAGCCGTGAGAAGCGGTAACAGAATCTGAGCGGTGCGAGCCGTGAGAACAAATTTAAAAAAAAGGTTGTTGGTGCCCAACGGTAACATTATTAGTTTGGGGAGGGCGGCCAGTCGGTGGATCGTTGGCTTAATTTTTTTGTTTTTAAATTTTTTATTAATTACATTTCTATCCTTTAAAAAATCTATAAATACTCTACATTCTTTTCATTTTTATCACACAATTATTTATACAATTCTCTCAATTCTCATACTCTCTTAATTCTCTATATTATCAATTCTCAAGTTATTATTATTATTATTAATTTTCGAAGTAGCAAGACTTGAGCTTGACGCCAGTTTGATTGAATTTTAAATCCGAAGTTTGGTACACTCGTTTCATTCTCTAATTATTTTATTAAATTGTCATATTTATTTTTGATTATTTAAATATTTTATAATATCTTTGCGAAGGGGATTTGGGTCGGGACTGCGCCGTAAATCTAGTTCAAGGGGTAAAAAATCTATAGGTTCTTCATCATCTAATCAAAATATAAACTATGATGAAATGAAAGAAGATTTCGGAATAGAAGATAATGAATATGATAACGTTCAATTAGATAATATTGTTGAACTTGAAGAAAGCTGAACCTCACTGCACTCTTTAGTGTTCCTACATCAATGTTGAGTGCCGCTAATGGTAGTCGTAGACCTCCTTTACGAAGTTATAGAACCAGAAGTAATGATAAAAATTATTAAAGTATGACTCTTTTATGATAGAGTTGGGGACACTGATAGAGTTAGACGTAATATTTGTGGAAAAACTTACAAACATAAGAGAGGGGGTGGTGACGGGGGCGGGCACTATAGGTAGACATTTATTGAAAGATCATCCGTCTGATAGGGTGTTGCCAGCGATTTAGAACGGTCAACAATAACTTAATCCATTAACGGGGTTGGCTAAGTGCGATTCAAAGAAGGATCGCATTGAATTAGCAAAAATGATTGTCGGAGGTTGTTGTTGACACTGATTTTGACCCTCGTCCGATCATTAACTATAAAATTACACTAATTTTGTAAAATAATTTTAGGATTTTTATAATAAAATGCGTGAATAAAACATAAATCTGGCATAAATAAACAATTTAATAATGGCAGCGTCTTACATAGAAAATTAAGCACTTAGAGTCTCACGCGTTTATTAATTTTAAGCCTGTCATAGTTCTTAAATGATAATAAAATAAATAAATACATAGAATAAATAATTTGACAATGGCGTCGTGTTAAATAGCATAGTCGCATTTATTAATCATAAAACAATTTCATAATTATTGTAACGCCTAAAGTCATATTAAGATAATTCAATCTTAGCTTAAGTAATAATAAAATACGCATAACAAATAAGTTTTAATAATAGCGTCGCGTCTTAAAAATTAAGCACTAATAACACGCGTATTTATTTTCTAATCTCAAACTTAGATTAAGAAAGCACTTAAATAATTTAATCACAATTTATTAATTAATAATACACCTAAAACTAATACTACAATTAACTAACTACCCGTGATTACCCATTGACGATGACGCGAGGCCCACCGCCATTTCCCATTTCCGCTTTATTTCCCTCGAGCTACTATCGGGCCCGATGCCCCCGGCGTTATATCACCCAAGCCCTTTCGCATCCGCGGTCTCGCCAATCGAGCGAACGCAAAAAACCTAACGATATTGCACCTCCCAGCTCGCTCACGTCGCGCCGTGCGGATTTCGCGGAGAATCCGGGATTTCTCTTTACCGCGTACCCGGCCAGCGTGTTCTTACCATAACCAAACCGAATCAGCGAATCAGCAAAATATCCTCCAATCCTTCCGAATCAAAACTTACCATAACTGTTGGCGAAAATCGGCTGAATCTCGGCTAGAATCACGCTACTATTTACCTAACTTGGAACCCAAATAGGGGCTATATAAGCACATGAGGGCGAGAGATGGCATCGAGAAACCGAGGCGATGAGCGGATTCGAGGCGGGAAGAGCGTCGACTTAGGGCGAGCAATGAGAGAGAAGCGTCGTTTCACCCTTAGCAATAGTTAGCAACCACATAGCAATTGAGGTGAGCAGAGCATCGATATCGGGGGCATAGGAGAAATTGAGGCGGAGTCGAGGCGACCACATAGCGATTTAGGGATCGATTAAGGGCTTAGTGAGCGCGCCAGCCATAGTCGTGGCTTCGAGAAGCGCCGGAGACCGTAGCGGCGATTAAGAACACGACAGAAATTAAGACGATCGACCTTTCATTCGCATCGCCAAAAAACCCCAAAAACCGGCGGACGAGCGACTTGATACGCCGGTTGCCGGGAGAAAGGTAATCTCGCCTCTTTCTTATTTTCTCCTTCGATTGGTATTTCGTGATATATGTGACAATTATGTGTTGGTAGCGATTAATATGTGTATCTGAGTCTTGTATGCTTGCTTGAAGGCGTATCGATTCAATCTGAGATGAATGATTATACTGTTTGCATCAGTGATTGTTAGTTTTACTAGCATTTGTTGTCTGTTCGAATGATGTGGTCACTGTCTGAAGATTACTGGATCATGTCGTTTATGCTAGTTATAAATATTCTAGTATTGTTTTGCATAGGTTAAGTATTTGTCAGGTAGAACATGTATAAATCCTGGAAGGCATAGAATTAGTTCAAGTTATTCATAGGTTAATTTAGTGTGTTAAAAAAACTTGCTAGGAATTCTCTTTGTGTAATCTGGTTAGCTTTAAATCTGTAGGATGTCCTTAGGGTATATTCAGATCTTATGAAGAGTTTAAATATGTGTGTATTACCTTTCCTATGCATCTAGTGGCCAAGTATAGTCCTTATCTTTGTCAAAATGCTCCTTTAGATCACTTGTGGTAAACTCTTTGGTTTGTGAGTTCATCTTAGGTCTACTAAGCTGTTAAGTTTTAAACCAGTAACAGTAAATCCACTATTGAAGTTTTTGTCTTGCATATGTGCATCATGTCTCTTACTTTGAATCACGTATAGTTTGGTCTTGTCTTTGGCTCAAGTTTGATATCTTTACTAGTTGAAATCGAGGATGAATGTATAAATGTGTATTTTGGCTAGGAAGTGATTTGCATCATGTCCTTTAGTGAAAGAGGTGAAGCGAGAATCAATGCTTATTTGGGTTGTTAAAATGAACGATGGTCATGTATAGCTTAATGTCTAAAAGACTTGATGACTAAAATGATAATATCTTGGTGCTTGCTCACAATTGTGTAAGGGATGAGAATCCGCTCTGAAAAAATCTGCGATAAATAAAGCGTGCATAAAGTGGCCCGTTTTGGGCCAACGATCATACTTATCCTATTTGTTCTATGAATATTGGGCTTAAGATGCGTTATGCTCACTTATTGATTAAGCTTGTTGCTTCTTGTCTGCTTTGTATTGGTTCTCTTTTAAATCTGAAATTTCACATTTAGGCTAGTTTCTGCATTACATTTAATGCTTGGTTTGTCTTTGCCTCGTCACGATAATTACTACATTTGGTAGCGTGGCTATTTCCCTGTTGCTCTTGTCTCGACCCACTCTTGCTACATACACCTTACTTGTTTCTTTTATCACTGCCATTTGCCGATCCATTTATATTGTCACGATGTCTTATGCATTTTCTATATGATGAACTTAAGTTACGAACTATATGTATTGGAAAATGATTTGCGTTGTCGTATACTTGTCCATTATCGGTTACTTTGCTCTCTGTTGGTCCCGTATCTGCGTAGGATTAAACAGCATTAAATACTTATGCATTATTTGAATAAATTTGGGACATGTATTAATCCTTATCTTTTCTTATTTTACATGAAACATGCCTTGGAGCAAAGGGAAGAGTCTCGTCTGAGACTCATCGCTATTTTCCCAAATGAAGATCAGTGCCTACATTCCTCGTTGCATCTCACATCGATATCCTAAAGCCATGGCGAAATGCTCGCCATCATTCCTAGGGTCATTTTATTTTACGCTTCCCCAATTTCATTTATTGTAATATAATTGTCTAACATTACGCTATTAGTAAAACATTTGGAGTAGTTAAATATTAACGCAATAAATTAGAAGGTAGTTTGCCCTCTTAAGTGAATTGCTTAAATTATTAAACCACCTAATAATCTTAACTTGCATAATTAATCATATGTAGCTATGATATTATTTTCAAGATTTCTAACCCATTTGCTATAGCACCCATATAGAAATCTTATTTTTATATATTAAGAAAACCCCCAAGCATGTGTTATACTAATCAGAAATGGCAAATGTGTACATTTAGTCAATTAATCTATTTTGCATTATATATTATTTAAGGCATGCTTTAAACTTTACGCATTTTATAGCACTAATCTTATTAATCTTTTGCCAAAAATACTTTCTATTAAAATATCTTTCAAACATGCATTTTCAATAGCATAAAATTACCTAGGTTTGGCGGGACAATATGAGTTAGCGGATCTTAGAGGGTGCCTAACCCTTCCTCTAGATTAATAAAGAATCCTTACGAATCTCATTAAGTTTAGCGGACCATTAAAATGGAGTTAATATTTTACTTGAAACTAGTTAAACATTTAGGTGTCTAATTCACCCGATTAATTAGGTGGCGACTCATGAACCCTTTAGCATTCTAGCAATCCTTTAGCATTTTAGCACCCTTTTAACATTTTAGCCTCTTTTGCACTTTTTGTACCTTGTTAAAACATTTAACACTTTTTGCAATTTAGCATTTTATTATTTATTTTCTAACGTTTGCATTTTTTTTAAGCAGGGTTCGCTATTATTTAGAAAATGCATGCGAAAATGGCGCGGCGATTGTTTACCTTTTCTTTTAACCTTCATATTTAATTACATATATTCAAAGTATATAATCCTTGTTTCTGGTGTTCCTCGTAGTACTTGTAAGCAGATGTTTTTAGATTTTATAATGATTATGTTATTTTTTTGCAATATTTGTTCACTAATCTTCCATGCCTAGTTAGTTTACTACAGACATTGAGCATGCTTTAAACAATTATGATTATTTAACAATTACTTGTCATTGGATTGATGAAAATTTTAAAATGGAAAAACGTATTATTGCTTTTGCGTATGACGAGGATCAAAGTCATACTGAAAAATATATAAGCGAAACTATTTGTGCTTATGCCAAAAATTATAATCTTTATAAAAAAATACTTTGTATATCATTCGATAATGTATCTAATAATATTGCTGCTATAGATCTTTTAAAAGTGGAATTAGAACCGTCACTTCCTGATATATTTCATGTTCGTTGTGCTTGTAATATTTATAATTTAATTGTTAAAAGTAGTCTTGAGTTATTTGCAACTGAAATACAAATTGTCAAAAGAGCTGTTGGAGTTATTCAAGGTAATAATAGAAAAAATAGACTTATAAATTTAAAAAAATGTAAACAATTTGATTTGAGACCTAAATTCATGCCACAAGAGATTATTACAGTGAAATTATTCTTATTTATTTTTAAAAGAATGTTATAAGTATAAAGACTGATAACACGTGTTTCAAATGCTCATTGTAAACGCGATTTATATGTTAGCAAGCGATGTTTGGAAATCAATTCTTTGAACTTTTAAAAAAATTACGTAAATTTTACCTGCTCTTTGTTGAATTTTGGGATCTTATTACCTAACAGTTTGTAATGTTTTAGCTCATATAGCTGAAATTTCATATTTACTTTATGGTTTAAAATCAAATATAAAATATAAAGCTGCAGTTACAGTTATGTTTGAAAAGTTTAAAAAATATTTTTTTCCTATTCCTGATATTTATTGTATTGGTGCAGTCTTAAATCCTTCTGTTAAAAGTAGATTGTCATAATTTAATATTTAGTTTATATACTTATATGGAAGTAGGTGAAACAGAAACTCTATCTTCATTTGATTGCATATGTAAACTTGATACTAATTTAGCTAAATTATATGATTATTATGCTACATTACATGACAACAACAACACTGCTCCGAATATTCATTCTAGTTACGCCTGTACGTATGCATCTACGAGATTCGATGAAGGCGATGAAAATGAATCTTTATCTATATGGAACACTTTTGCAACACACAAGCAAGCCTGACTCGAAATTGTGATGAGATGCGGATTTTATTTGCAAAGGCAGCCAGTGAAGAAGAACTTTCAACCTTCTGATGGTGACGAGGATAACAAAAGACAATTTAGTACTAGCAGCTATGGCACGGGATGTTCTTAATGTGTTTATCTCAGCGGTGGCTACGAAAGTGCATTCAGCAAAGCACGAGATCAAATAGGAGACACACGTCACTCATTGAACGGAAGCACATTAGAAGTGTTAGTATGCTTAAGAGATTAGATCAGGTCAGAGAGAAGACGTTGACTCTCCGAAAGATGAAGAAATCAACAATATTTTGGAAAGCGAGTGCAAGGAATTTGAAATTAATACTCGGTTAGAGGCTATGAAGTATAATCAATTCAATCAACTATAAATTACGAAGAACTTGCGAAGGATCATAATATGTAAATAACAATTATTATTACTTCATTATGTACTCTTATTAACAATTAACATTATGAATAATGAAAGTTCGAAAGTTTACATCTTATCATTAGTTTTTATTTTATTATCTCTTTAGTTGTTATTTGTTAACTTATCTTATGTCTACTAATTTAATAAATTAATAAATTTTCGAAATAAAAAAATTAAAAAAAATTAAAAAAAATTAATATAGTTTATATAACTATAATATAACTATAAAGTATAAAGTTATAAACTATATTATATTATTATATTACATATTTAATTTGAATTTAGTTAGATTTTCGAAATTTACAAAAAAAGCAGTTGATAGGCGGAAATCCGGTAATGAACGGACGGTAACGGTCGGAACACTTCAACCGATAACGGGCTATCGTTCCGGATCGATCCGTTAGACATGTATAGTTAGAACTACTTACGATAATACATGGGCATATTTAGGCCTTTTTTCTCTAGAATTAATTGGCTAACGAGCTAAGTTGTATGTCCGCGAAAATAGGAATATGATCAGATTCGTAAACAAAGTCCATTCCCACGATGAAGGGCGTTTAAGGCTGTTTGGAAGAGGGCACATAGATTTTGTGAGATACCACGCCCCACATGGAGCTTATAGGAATTAGAATGACAGGAAATGGGGCCAATATCATATTATATCAGAGATATATAATATATGGTAGCTTAGAATGGACTTCTTTTTGGCTACTACTACTCATGACGAGATCGTGCTTCAGTTATCTTATAATTACTCACATAGTCATCATCACTTTGCACATCCTATAATTGCATTTGCAACAATGAGCCATGGTCCATGTTCCTAAAAGATAACTTTGGTCCCAATTCCCCTATTCTATGAAACAAAGTTTAGAAAGTCCTATTGTATTGCACGCTCTTTTAGTACTACTATTCTCACTTTGATATGATCCAATGTAACAAATGTAACTTTTTCTATTTCACATACTAGTTGTTCGGAAGGTAGGAGACTTTCACGCAATCAATTTGTGCCAGTTAAACGCTAACTTGCGAGCCACACCTGCATTGTGATTACATCAAACATTAACTAGGAATAATATTTAGTGGGCAATAATTTGACAACTAGGGAGTCTGTTGGCTAAATACCATTCATGACAATTGACAAATAATGTTCTCTTTATGTACATTACTGTATACTCCAAATGATGTTTACTTAATAATTACGTACTTCACTCTTTTCTGGTTCCTCCGTGAAAACAAAGAGTTGAAAGAGAAAAGTCAGTACTATATAGTCTTAATACTGTCAATTTTAGGTGAAAATAGCCAAGTTGAAAAAGAAAAAGCAGTACTATAGTCTTAATATTGTCGATTTTAGGTGGAAAAAACAAATCGAGCCTAAACTTGGGTTGAATAAAGGTGTAGGCTTGGCTTCATTAAGCTCTCTCTTTGCACATAGTCAATAGGAAAGTAGAGAAGGCTCAACTCTGAAACTAGGCCTAATTTAGTGAGGTCCAAATTCAGAAATTATGATTCAAATTATGACCTTTTGACTATTAAATTATTTTTAAAGTAACTCATATAATTGAGAAAACCAAATGCAGATCCTGCCCCGGACTATTGTATAGCTGTCATATGATGTAAAGAAAGGTCGCATGAATCATCATGCTTCAAAGAAATTCATAACTTTGTTTAAATAGTTGATGTGTTTTATGTGTGTAAATGATTAGTGCCAGTTAAACGCCAATTAGTCATAGTCCCACTCCATTATGATAAACAATTAAACATTAAACAATAAGCTACAATAATGACGTATTGATGAAATCTGTGTGCAGGAACATTAAACCGTAACTGATGTTTAATATCAATAATTTGTCGACTAGTGAGTTTTGTTGGCTAAATTTCAATTCATGACAAAAATAATCTTAATGCAAATTACTCTTCACATCCAAAAATAATTAATCTATATGCGAACTTTACACTTCTGTAGTTTGTGAGTGGAAATGGAAACAGAAAAGAGTTGAAAGAGAAACCTGTACTATGTTTTAAAATATTGTCAATAATATAACCATCCAAATGCTTATTAGGTACCCTTTTTCCTTGGTCAAAACTTACTCAAAACCAATAGTCAAGAGGGGAAATATCACAGCCACTAAGGCTTATTTTCAACAAATTTCCACTAACAAATGGCACAAAACTAGAAGTGCCAAACTTGGCTTTATTACTTACGCCCACATGCAGATTTCAATGGTCAAGAATCAAAGATGCTTTTAATAAAAGGAAAAATTAATTGGTACACCATATAAGTCCACTTCTTGGAGTTCCATCCATTAATTTCTTCCTTTATCCCTACGGCAAAGTTGTCGTACCATTTCCATTTTTCTCAACTTCGATGCCCAACCCCTCCCAGTCCTAAAAAGCTAACACAAAAAACAATTACATGTCATTGTATGTATTCAGTGTAATTTTTTTTAATACAATCAATATAATTTAACTAGATATATTAGGTTGTTATATTATTTTGGATGTTCCTATATTAATTGGACTTTGCTTATTCTTATATCTCTAGTGCGATCTGATTGTTTCTTCTGCTTCGTTTATCTTACTATCTTGTTGTTCTTAGGGGTCGTTTGGTACAACTTATTAAAAAGAGCTTTTAGAAGGAGAACTTTTATCAAAAAGTTGTTAGGTGTTTGATTATCAATAAAAAAATATTTTTATGGTATTAACAAGTAGAAGCAAAAGCCAAATAGGATTTTGAGCTTCTTCCAAAAGCACTTTTGGAACCCAAAAAAAAAAAACACTTTTGGATTACAACCAAACACTTCAATTAAAGGCTAAAAGTGTTTTTGGCTCTCCAAAATTGCTTTTAGCCTTTAAAAAAGTCATACCAAACAAGCACTTACTGTTTTTTTTTATGCCCAGGTCTCGAGACTTGCGCCTCCCTATTGCTAGTATTGGTACAAGTACTGGGGGTAATATCAGGTCCTCGATCTTACTGTAAATGGTCGCGGGATGTGCTCCAGTGGCGATGTCGGAGGCGTCTGTGAATCGACCTGAGTTAATCCCAAATTCACAGATCTGAAGTCGAGTGCTTGAGGATCGAACCAGCCTTGCGCATGCGCGTATAAGCGCCAGACTTTACCCGGGGTGTACCTCGGGAATAGCGTGGTAGGTAAACTTTTAAAGTGGCCAGGTTCACCGCATTCGACCTCATGCAGAAAATCCACTCCGTCACGGCCTCTTGTAACACCGAACCCGGGCGTGTGGTGCCCTACTGAGCACCTTACCTACCAACTAAGTGCTGCGGAAATTAAATAACACATTTTTTTAAAAACTAACGTGCGTGCGAGGCAAAGCAAAGTGCCGTATAATATCGTAAACAAAAGACCTTACACCGTACATGAGTCTAATCCCGCGTATGAATACAGACCTCAAGAGTTATAATGAACTATGGCGGAACAAGGCCACCGTACCATGCTGCACAGCTTTTTCTTGAAAGAACTTATACCAAAAAGATAAACTCGGACGAAGGAGCTATCCAAAAACTACGGCGAGTCTACACTGCAGATCACCAAGCTGCGTACCTAAACTGCGGCGTGAGCGCGGCCCGTATTATACCCGTGGTTACGACCTACGTATGGAAGCGTCTGAAAGTATGTAAGACTTAAAATTTCCGAAGGGCGAGGTTGTGGTCGTTCGGACGGTTTTAGTCAACTTTGAGGCGGGTTATGACCGATTCGTTGAGAGTTCCTAAGTATTTTAAAGGCCTGGGGCGTAGTTCGTTGAGTCTTGATTCAGCGCAACCAACCGTTAAATCGATGAGGCGTCGGGTAGAAAGTTATGAGAGTTACGAGTTGTGATCGGGCGAAATCGTTCGAGCAAAAGCGCGGGCGCGGCGGCGTATCACGAACGCGGCGCTAAATCTTGAAGTCGCTTGAGTTGCAGCGCCGTGGCTGAGCAGCGAACGCGGCGCGAAAGTTGAAACTGCGGAAGTTTGTGCCATGGCGGAAGCAGAAGCGCGGCGAAATTTGGGCGGAAAAAACTTAGAAAGTCGATTTTTGTTTTAAAGAGACCGTGGGAGGGTGACAAGTGTCCCCACGTCGATTTTACATTGCATGCAATATATTGACCAAGACTTGGTCATTTTCTATCTTTCATCTTCTCTCTCTCTCTCAAATTGCTCCCTGCAAAACCCTTAGGAAAATCTGAAAGATAAGAGCAAGAAAAGGAAGCTTGTGGCTAGCTTGTTGGCATTGTTGTGGTGGTGTTCTTGGCAAGGAAGCTAGCAATATTTGGAATAAGTTTGGCTAAAACTTTAAGGTAACATTTCTTCCTTTAGAATTAGTTCTAGTGTTGCGTGTTTAGAAGAAGGAACTTCGTGATAGTAGATAATGCTCTTAGAATCATTGCATGCAAGTAAATGTGGTTTGGATATGAAGAATGGGTTAAAAAGAAATTATGAGCATGTTGTAGCCTAAGAACCACCTTAGAATTGTTAAGTGAATTGTGGTAAACCTATGGGCGAATTTTGGGTGTGAAATCACTTTGAATTGTTGGATTGATTGAGCCTTAAATGTGGTGTTTTGATGATAAATTCGGCCTTGAGAAAGGTGGCAAAGTGAGTAGAAACAAAGGAAATCTTTGCCCAATTTTCCTTAGAATTTAGTGACTTTGAACTTGGATTGTTCTACATTAAGATTAGAGGTTAATAAGCGTATCATGACTATTATAGGTTGAAATATTACTTGCGGTAGTTTGGACTTGGCAAGTGGATTGACCAAAGAGGTATGTGAAGCTTTCCTATCTCTTGAGCATGAATAGATGAAACTATGTAGTGCGGTGAGCGTCTGAGATTTGGTGTTCTTACTTGTTTTGAGTATAAAATGACTTTTCGTTTTAAGAGCGTATAAGTCCCTTGGTTAAGGAAAAGTATGATTTTTACTAAAGTATAGAGTTAATATAACAACTTTATGGGAAGTTGGTCTATTAAATGCATAAAAGGTTAATGAGAAGGATTTACTCTAAGTAAGATAATTATATGAAGAGGCGATTGATTTAAAGGCATCAATTGCCCAAAGGCTTTATGTATAAAGAAAGTCGCTTTTGAAAGAGTTGAAGTATGTAGTACTTGGGTTAAATTCGGTGTTCTTTTATTAAAGATATGGTTAAGTGCCTTAAGTAAACTAAAATGAGAAGTATGTGAACAAGACTAAAAAGAAGTTATAAGTTTTCTTAACTTATTATTATTATGATATGATGTGATTTGTGATAGGGTAGAGTATGTCGAGCGAGCCCCAGATCGTCATACCACCTCCTTGATGTAAGAGTATGTCGAGGCGGCCCAAGATCGTCATACCATACGCTTGATGTAAGAGTATATCGAGGCGAGATCGAAGATCGTTATACCATCTGCACGATATAAGAGTATATCGGTGAGCCCGAATCGTTATACCATCTGCTCGGTGTAAGAGTATATCGAGTCTGACCGAAGATCGTTATACCATCTGTTTGGGGTAAGAGTATATCCCGAGGAAAGTCCCCGAGATCGTTATACCACGTTAGTGGATTTGCTACCCGTGATCACGAGGAATACCTCGTGCGAGTCCTTATGGGCTTATGCGGGTGAAATAGTCCCGTCTTGGCGAGTCTGATGCGATCGAGTACCTCGTGCGGGTCCGCGGGACCCGTGCGGGTGAAATAGTCCCGGGAGTAGGATGGTTTCTTTTTGATACTAAGGCGAGGTACCTGTTTTGATCATGAGCCTCTATTTTATGCGATATTATATATGTATATATACTTGTCACTCTCGTTGTTAGTAAGGCCTGATAAAAGGTATTTTATTGTCTTGTGACTCGGCTTGCTTTTAGACTTATGATATCATATTCTGATATTTTCCGACTTTACATGCAGTACATGTGTGTCTTGACCCTTCCACGAGGCTGCGTTAAATGCCGCGGTAAGGTAAGCGATTGAGGATCCTCGTTCTTAGGATCACTATTCGGTGTCGAAGCTCCGTTCCTCGGGCGCTTGTTATTTTAGTGCGGATATTTCCACGATGCTATAGGTATTTTATACATTCGAGGTATGGCGAGGCACTGTTCATGCGATTATTATCTTTAAGTGCGTGGTCACATATGTATTTTGGGCTATAAGAACCGGTTGTATTATAAATACTTTGTTTAAGTATGTTTATGGAAGCGACACTTATCGGTGGCGGATATATTTACCACTTTTTAAGTTATGTGTTGTGCTATGTTCATTGCTATTCTCGACTTATACGGCGGTACCCAGGTGAGTACTAGTCGCGGCCCGGTCGTCGTGACAAAAGTGGTATCGAGCGGTTAGTCCTCGGAAAGTGTCCATGACCGTGTCTAGTAAGTCTTGATTATCGGTGTGTCGTGCGCGTATCTATAATCGAGGAGGCTGCAGGATATTTAGGATTGGTTTCCATTCTTTCACTCTAGATCGTGCAATATCCGAGTTATAGGTTGAATCTCACGATGTTTTCCTTTATGTATCGATTATGCCTCGCATGCAGCGCGGCGGAAGAGCAAAGCGGTGAGAGTCTTTGCTAGTGGGGCGCGGAGAATCACGAGGCAGGCCCAATCCTTACGAGAGATGATGTTTAGGGCGGCGAGTTCCACGTCGTCGCCACCTCAGCAGTTCGGCGGCGGGCGCGGCTCGAGACAGCGATACGGAGCCTCAGCTCCGGTCGGGAACTGTCTGAGATTATGAGCGATTGATTCTTGGCCGGCGTAGTGGCGGCGTGGCAGCGAGAAGCGGCGGCGACCACAAAGCCGACAGTTCTGGTCCGGGATTTCTGAGTTGTCACCCACGAGTTCTATGGTTCGAGATTGATGAGGATCGCGAGGAGTTTGTCAAGCGATTCTGACGGACCGTGCGAGTTCTTAGGGCATCGAATCACGAGTGCATTACACTGAAACTGCTAGGTTCTGCGATATTGCGTTGAGTAGTTTGAGTCATAGGTATTGTCGAGGGTGATGATGCTCTTCCGGTGATTGGGAGGAGTTCACGAGGCGTTCTAGACCACTTCTTGCCTCACGAGGTGAGAGAGCCAGCGTGAATAGGTTCTTGACCTTGAGGCAGGGCGGGAGGACTATCGGGAGTCTGACTGAGTTTGACTCCTTGGCGGATATGCACACACCATTGTGGCGATATGGCGAGCGGGGTTCATAGATCGTGATGGGGCTAGGCCGTCGCGGATGCTGCCTTAGGAGTGGCACCCGGCCGAGATGAATGTTGCCCGGAGATGCGAGCATCTGCGAGGATCGATCGAGAGAGCGGGGATCGGCTAGGTGGGGCGGCCAAGAGGCGAGACATCGGGTTCGAGCGATTTGGCGGGCGGCCTCGGCGTGAACTAGTCCGCTTCCGGCCGGCTCGAGTGCTCCTTCGCAGTTTTCGCGGGAGAGTCGTCAGCGAGGTTATTCGAGGCGGTCGGGGCTCGGGGCGTCGAGTTTTGAGGCGAGGCGACCGGCGCAATCGAGACCACTACCTGCCGGTGCGTTCGATGCGGTAGGTCTCATCCGGCGAGTGCCGTATGGGTTCGAGATCATGTTACTCTTGTGGCGGCGAGGCCATCCCGAAAGATTGTCCGTCGCCCTGGCGGCGGGAGCATTACAGTTCGTAGCGAAGTGCATTCTTTGGATCTTACATCTTGATGGTTAGACGCCGGAGGCGAGGCCTTATGGGCCAGGCGCGGCGAGGTCGTGGTAGGGGTTCGATTCGCGGTCCTCGAACCGCATCTATGCTATGTCGGTCAGCGGGACCGGGGCGTCGCGGATGTAAATCCGCAGTGCATTATTGGTTTCTTCTTTGTGATGTATATGCTTTGATAGATCCGAGTTCTACCTTGTCCTACATATCTCCTCATATTGCGGTAGAATAGGGATAGAGCGAGTCCATAAGACCTTTTGAGGTGGCTACGCCGATGAGTGATTGATGGTAGGCGGCGAGTGTATAAGGCTTGCTGTGACTATAGATAGCCGTCGGACTCTGGCCGACTTGATAGAGTTGGATATGTGACTTTGATGTGATTATGGGTATGGATTGGCTAGCGTCTTGCTATGCCAACGTGGTGTAGGAGAGATTAGTTCGGTTCGGTTTCGTGGCCCGGTTGCCAGTGGAAGAATCTTTGCGTCGTAGGGGTAAGTTTATTTCTTACCTCGAGGCTAGGAAGATGGTGCGGAAAGGGTATATCTACCATATGGTTGGGTATTAGACCGACGGTGAGTACGGACCTTGATCGATTCGTCGTTAGAAGTTTCGGGCGTATTCCCGGATGACTTAGGGTATCCTCGAAAGGAGATTGAGTTTGCATTGATTTGGCGCGGATACTTTCGTAGATATCTATTCGCCATCTGAGGATGGCACTGCCGAAGTGAAGAGTTGAAGGACCGGTGAAAGATTTCTTTGGAGAAAGGCTTTATTAGGCAGTGTTTCTCCTAGGGAGCACAGTGTTATTTGTAAAGAAGAAGGATGGGGCCAGCTGCGTATGTGTATTGATTCTGAGCGGTGAACAAGGTAACTATCAGAATAGATATCCTCCCGGGATTGTGATTTGTTTGACGGTTGCGGGGTGCAAAGTGTTTTTCAAGATGAACTCTGATGCAGTTATCATCAGTCTGAGTTAGAGGTAGATATCCCAATGCATTCGGGACCGGTATGGGCCTTTATGAGTTGGTGATGTCTTTCGGGTTGACAGCGCCCTTGATATTCATGGATTTGATGAATAGGTGTTGAGCCATTCTTGGATATGTTCGTTATAGTGTTTATTGATGATATCTTGGTGTATTCGCGTGAGCGGGAGCATCTGGTCGTTTGAGGGCGGTATTAAGTCTCAGAGGCCGTGATTGTATGCGAAGTTCTCGAAGTCACGAGTTAGTGGCGTCGGTGGCTTTCTTAGGGCATGTTATCGGGTAGGGTATTGGGTTGTCTGGCAAAGATTGAAGCGATCAGACTTGCTTAGACCAGCTACAAGCGAGTGCGCGCTTTGGGCACTGCGAGTTATTATCGGAGGTTTGTGGAGAAGTTTGCTTATTTGGCCTTTGACTAAGGCGGCTCGGAAAGCGGCTATGTTGGTGGGCGGATACTTGTGAGAAAGTTTTGATTGCTAAAGGAGAAGTTGACAACCGCGATTCTTACTCTTCCGGAGGGCTTAGATGGATATGTGGTTTTATTGTGAGCGTCGGTGTCGGGCTTGAGTGCGTCTTGATGCGGCCGCAGCAAGGTTATAACTTATGCATCGACGGCAGGAAACATGAGAAGAACTATCCAGCGCTGACTTGGCGGCGGCGATGATTACGTGCCTTAAAGATGCAGACATTATTTATATGGAGTTCGTGGACGTTTACACGGACGCGAGAGTCTCGATGCATCTTCGGCGAGGAGGCGAACTTGCGGCGAGAGCGGTGGTTGGAGCTGCCAGGATTATGGCGTTGATATTACGTACCACCGGGAAGGCGATGTAGTGGCGGATGCCGCCAGTCGCGGTCGATGGGTAGTGCATGCGATGTTCGGCCAGAGAAGAGGATATGGTCAGAGTTACATCATTAGCAAGCCTTGAGGTCGTTTGGTTGATTACATTGTGCGGAATTCGGGTTCGAAGGTTGCAAGTCTTCCATCGTCGAGGAGGTGAAGAAGCGACGATATGAGGATCGATTTTGCAGTGCGATGCAGAGATGCGACTCTCGGAAGGAGAAGAGTCTATTTGCGGTAGCGCTTTGATGAGTGCTAAGGTCGGGCGGTTGTGTGTTCCGTGTAGCGAGGACCGTCGGCCAGTCACAGGGAGAGCCTGCGGTGCTCGTTATTCATTCATCCGGGTCGACTAAGATGTACCATGACCTCGGATCGTGTATTGGTGGGATGGCCTAAAGAGGGCGTTGCGGAGTTCGTAGCCGGTGCGAATTGTCGAGTTAAGATTGAGCACGAAGCGGAGGTGTTCGCGAGCCATTGATATTAGACTTGGAAGTGGGAGGTGATAAATATGGATTTTATGCGGGGCTACCTACGGCTCGGAGGCATGATTCCATTTGGGCGATTGTCGGCGGTGTGAAATCGACCCGTTTCTTCCGATCGAGCAGCGTTTTGGTGAGACTATGCGGATTATATATTAGAAGATTGTGAGGCGCGAGTCGGTGTCGATTATATCGGATAGAGAGCGGTTCGGCTAACCAGGAGGTCCTTTGAAGGATTAGGGACGGTGAGTCTCGATCTGGCGTTTCACCTCGAGCGGACGGGCGGGCGGCGCCTTATCGAACACTCGAGGATATCTGCGGGCTTGTGTTATTGATTCGAGGTAGCTGGGAGGATCATTTACCTCTCGTGGAGTTTGCTTATAACAATAGCTACCGTTCCGGTATTCGGATGGCGCCTTATGAGGCGCCTCCACGGGAGAAGTGCGAGTCGCGATAGGCTGGTTCGAGAGTGGGAGAAGTTGATTAGTCGGGCGGACTTAGTCCGGCGGGCAGTGGATAAGGTGAAGCTTATCCGGGAGGCGGTTGTTAGCGGCTCGAGTCGGCAAAAGTCGTATGCGAGATCATCGGCGTCGACACGGAATTTGAGATAGATGATTGGGTTTTCCTAAAGGTATCGCCCGTGAAGGCGTGATGAGATTTGGAAAGAAAGGAAGCTTAGCCCAGTACGTTGGGCGTATCAGTAATTGGTAGGGTAGGCAAGGTTGCACATGAGTTAAATCTTCGTCCGATTTGGGCGGTGCATCCGATTTTCATGTGTCCATGTTGCGGAAATGTATTGGAGATCCATCTAGAGTGCGCGGTTCGGGATGTCAGTAGCGAGGAGTTATCGTGTGAGGAGAGTCGTAGCGATACTCGATCGTCGAGTTAAACGGCGGACGAAAGGCGTGGCTTAGTCGAGTCTATGGCGGAGCAACGAGGAGGAAATGGCGTGGGAAGCGAGAGGATGACATGATGAAGAAGTATCCTCACTTATTCCTATACCTCGGGTAACCTACTTTCCTGTTAGTTTTGATTTAGCATTTACGCTTACGTATGTTGTGGCTCGTGGAGCTTCTTTATTACGAATGAATAGTTAAGAGGGATTATGTCGATGTTGTGATTTGAGTAAGCCTAGAAGGAACATTCGGGGCGAATGTTTCTAAGAGAGAAAATGTTATACCAGTAGTTACGACCTGCATTATGGAAGCGTGCGAAAGTATGTAAGACTTAAAATTTAGAAGGGCGGGTTGTGGTCGTTAGGACGGTTTTAGTCAACTTTGAGGCGGAGTTATGACCCGATTCGTTGAAGTTCTAAGTATTTTAAAGGCCTAGGGCGTAGTTCGTTGAGTCTTGATTCCAGCGCAACAACCGATTAAATCGATAGAGGCGTCGGGTAGAAAGTTATGAGTTACGAGTTCAGCGATCGGCGAAATGCGTTCGAGCAAAGCGGCGGGCAGCGGCGCCGTATGCGAGAACATGGCGCCTAAATCTTGAAGTCGCGAGTTGCAGCGCCATGGCTGAGCAGCGAGCGCGGCGCGAAAGTTGAAACTGCGGAGTTTATTGTGGCCAGGGAAGCGGCGCGGCCGAAATTTGGCGGAAAAACTTAGAAAGTCGATTTTTGTTTTAAAAGAGACCATGGGAGGGTGACAAGTGTCCCCATCTGATTTTCTGCATGCGATATATTGACCAAGACTTGGTCATTTTCTATCTTTCATCTTCTCTCTCTCTCTCTCAGTGCTCCCTCTAAAACCATAGGAAAATCGAAAGATAAGAAGCGAAAAGGAAGCTTGTGGCTAGCTTGTTGGCATTGTTGTGGTGGTGTTCTTGGCAAGGAAGCTAGCAATATTTGGAATAAGTTTGGCTAAAACTTTAAGGTAACATTTCTTCCTTTAGAATTAGTTCTAGTGTTGCGTGTTTAGAAGAAGGAACTCGTGATAGTAGATAATGCTCTTAGAATCATTGCGTGCAGTAAATGTGGTTTGGATATGAAGAATGGGTTAAAAAGAAATTATGAGCATGTTGTAGCCTAAGAACCACCTTAGAATTGTTAAGTGAATTGTGGTAAACCTATGGGCGAGAATTTTGGGTGTGAAATCCCACTTTGAATTGTTGGATTGATTGAGCCTTAAATGTGGTGTTTTGATGATAAATTCGGCCTTGAGAAAGGTGGCAAAGTGAGTAGAAACAAAGGAAATCTTGCGATTTTCCTTAGAATTTAGTGACTTTGAACTTGGATTGTTCTACATTAAGATTAGAGGTTAATAAGCGTATCATGACTATTATAGGTTGAAATATTACTTGCGGTAGTTTGGACTTGGCAAGTGGATTGACCAAGAGGTATGTGAAGCTTTCTATCTCTTGAGCATGAATAGATGAAACTATGTAGTGCGGTAGGCGTCTGAATTTGGTGTTCTTACTTGTTTTGAGTATAAAATGACTTTTCGTTTTAAGAGCATTATAAGTCCACTAGTTAAGGAAAAGTATGATTTTTACTAAAGTATAGAGTTAATATAACAACTTTATGGGAAGTTGGTCTATTAGCTGCATAAAAGGTTAATGAGAAGGGATTTACTCTAAGTAAGATAATTATATGAAGAGGCGATTGATTTAAAGGCATCGATTGCCCAAGGCTTTATGTATAAGAAGAGTCGCTTTTGAAAGAGTTGAAGTATGTAGTACTTGGGTTAAATTCAGGTGTTCTTTTATTAAAGATATGGTTAAGTGCCTTAAGTAAACTAAAATGAGAGAGTATGTGAACAAGACTAAAAAGAAGTTATAAGTTTTCTTAACTTATTATTATTATGATATGATGACGGTTTGTGATAGGGTAGAGTATATGCAGGAAAGCCCCAAGATCGTCATACCACCTCCTTGATGTAAGAGTATATGCGAGGCGGCCCAAGATCGTCATACCATCCTTGATGTAAGAGTATATCGAGGCGAGATCGAGATCGTTATACCATGCGCACGTATAAGAGTATATCGAGGCGAGCCGAAGATCGTTATACCGTACGCTCCGGTGTAGAGTATATCGAGTGCGACCCGAGATCGTTATACCGTCTGTTTGAGGTAGAGTATATCCGAGGAAAGTCCCCAAGATCGTTATACCGCATTCAGTGGATTTGCTACCCGTGATGCGAGGAATACCTCATGCGAGTCATATGGGCTTATGCGGGTGAAATAGTCCCGTCTTGGCGTGATGCGAGATCAGGAGTACCTCATGCGGGTCGCGGGACCCGTGCAGATGAAATAGTCCCGGGAGTAGGATGGTTTCTTTTTGATACTACAGGCGAGTACCTGTTTTGATCATGAGCCTCTATTTTATGCGATATTATATATGTATATATCTTGTCACTCTCATTGTTAGTAAGGCCTGATAAAAGGTATTTTATTGTCTTAGTGACTCGAACTTGCTTTTAGACTTATGATATCATATTACGATATTTTCCCGACTTTACATACTTGGTACATATTGTGTCTTGACCCCTTCCGAAAGTGCGTTAAATGCAGCGGTAAGGGTAGATTGAGGATCCTCGTTCTTAGGATCATTATTCCGGTGTCGAAGCTCCATTCCTCGGGACGCTTGTTATTTTAGTGCGGATATTTCCACGATGCTATAGGTATTTTATACATTCGAGGTATGGCGGAGCCTGTTCGCCATTGATATCTTTAAGTGCGTAGTGGCATATGTATTTTGGGCTATAAGAACCGGTTGTATTATAAATACTTTGTTTAAGTATGTTTATGGAAAGCGACCTTATCGGTGGCGGATATGTTTACCCTTTTTAAGAAGTTATGTGTTGTGCTATGTTCATTGCTATTCTCGACTTATACGTGAGTACGGTAAAGTACTAGTCGCGGCCGGTCGGGTCGTGACACCAGAAGGAAGTCGATGCGAAGAATGTACCAAGTATGTGAAGCGATGAAATGCGTAATGAAATCATAATAGTCTAAACAAAACATGAGACATGTATGATAGCGACTACGATGCAGCACATGCGCGATCATATCAAGTCGAGGGCGCGTACCTGAAATCATTACTCAAATATAACTATGGGTCTCGCGCCGTAATATCAACCGTGCGTGGAATCGCTTTCTCAGCTGCGGCGATCCGTGATATAACAATATCCTCGTGGTCGCGTGCCGGAATCCTCGATATAGCGTGACCGTGGGGTAATACAAACAAAATCAGAAATTTAACCCGCTCGCGGTCACGTGCCGGAATCAGCATCGTATAAGCGTGTCGATGAGTATCTCGTGGTCGCGTGCCGGAATCCCGTCGTATAAGCGTGAAAATGGGGTAACAAAAATAAATCAGAATCTAACTGCTCAGTCACGTGCCGGAATCGCGTCGTATAAGCGTGTCGAGTATCCTCGTGGTCGCGTGCCGGAATCACGTCGTATAAGCGTGACCATGGGGTAACACAAATAATGGAAGCATGCGTGGAATCCGCTCATTGTCGATGCGTCGAGTAAACTTACAACAGGCGGTAGACCTCGAAGTCAGTCGGCAGCGTAATAAAACATAATACTTGTACTCAAATGCTATCGCGTACCGCGTTGGCAATTCTCGATTAAACAAGCCAAAGTACTTATCGAGGAACACAGAATAATTCTCGATTAAACAAGTCAAAGTACTTATCGAGGCGCGTAGAATAATTCTCGATTAAACAAGCCAAAGTACTTATCGAGGCACGCGTAGAATAATTCTCGATTAAACAAGCCAAAGTACTTATCAAGACACTGGCGTAGAATAATTCTCGATTAAACAAGCCAAAGGTACTACGTGCATTCTTTTCAAAATACTCGCTTTACATGTAAAATCCAAGATACTAACACGTAGTATCGAGGTGTGTCTATTTTTTCAAAGTAAGTTACTACCTTTTAGAAAACTCATTTCAAAACTTGAAATCAAGTAACTTCAAATTTTACAATCTAGGCAACTTATGCCTAATAATCAAAATAGACAACTTTCTTAACCTTCCATAAAGCGTTATAACTTGACTTCCCGTAAAGCCGTTATAACCGCTTTGTAGTTTTAGACATATTCATTCCTTTTATAACGAGACTTATACTTTTAAAATCAAGTATCACATCTTTACAAATCAAGTTCTTAACTTTCAAAATACTTGAGTCTCTTAATATTTAGAAAACAAGTTTCTTCTCTTAAATCATGTCATTTCTCTCTTTTAAAACAATTAAGTAAATCACTCATTTGACTCATAAAGTCATTATAACAACCATAGATTTTGGAACTAAGGCCTTGCCAAAGATTTGGAAACCCTTCACCAGACTACATGTACTTTAAGAAAAAAATACTTTCACTCTTAACAATCCAAACTCCACTAAGGCAATGGATTATACAACTTACAATTTAACGTCAAAGTCTGATCAAGGAAGTACATAGAACAAATTCTATTTTAGGCGATCGAATATAACGAGGAATGGATCGTTTAAGGAGTAGGAAATACTTTCTTTATTTTAAGGAATCATGCTAGAAGAGGAGATAGTTCACATACCTTTTTGGCTAAATCCACAAAAGTGGCGAATACGCAGCGTAGAAGTGTCGACCTATAATGGTCGCAACATGACTATTAACTTCTAGTCTCTAACGTAGAATAATACTAAGTATCACGATCTCAATTCTACGGAAAATTGGGCGACTTCCTTTGTTTCTACTCGCTTTGCCACCTTTTTCAAGTGAATTCAATAACCAAACACGCCACGTTTAAGGCCCAATCAAAGCAATTAACAATAGGAGATTACCGCAGCACTAGGCGTGTAAAATTCCGCCCGATTCATGCAGTAGTTTAAAACTCACTAGCCATTCTCGACGACAATAACCAACAATTCAAAAGTCTTTTCCAATCCTTTTCGAATTCCAAATTCTAAGGTCTAACATGTTATATAGTCATAAACAACCGCTGACTACAATTTCCTTCTTTATCTGACGTCGGCGACTTAAACTAATAATCGGCTTGAATTGTAATCTTAAGGCTAACGTACTAGTTTTGGATTAGGGTTCGAATAGCGATAAACTTATCAAGCCTCATACTAAATACCTCGTGCTTGCTAATATCCATGCTTCTGACAATAAGTAAACTTAATTGCTAAAGCAGAGAATTATACCTTTACAAGCCCTTAAAATTTCCAAGATTCAAAGTCGCCTTAGCAATTCTTAGCTCCTTTCCTTTCCGCTCCAATCCGCTATTTGAAGCCTTTAGAAGTTCACAACCAGCTTCTCTTCCATTTCGATCAAAACTAGGAAAACTACTTGGGTTTTCGCGCTTGCGACTAACGTGAAGCGTCGGTTTTCATGATCTTTCTATTGAGATATCCTTACAATACCCTTAGGGACCTTGGGTTTAAGTCTTGTGAATAATGGATCGAAACTACAAAAATTTTGTGTGGGAGAAAGCTTGAACAGTGGTAGTTGAAAACAAAAAAATGTTGTGATTTTTCTAAGTGTTGGAAGACCTTGTCTTGCACTAGCTTAGTATTTATAAAACAATGAAGGGCCAAGATTATAACAAATGTGTGGCTTGGATGAGGATCATTAATTAAATAGCCAAGTTGACAAGTTGACCTTGGTCAACAATCTCAAGCTTTGAAGACTTGATCTTTTACCATGGTCAATGACCATTTTACCCTTACTAAAAAAATCGTCCAAGACCATAAGTGGGGGTGCCACGTGTCGCCCTCTCATTCGTCCATAAAAATCCGTAACCCTCGTGGGCCCCACAAAAATGTAAAATTCCTCGGGTGGGCGTGACCAAATCAAGTAAAATAAAATTTCCATAATGTTAATAAGTTCCATTACTCTTGAATAATGCATTTTGAGAATCTAATTCTCTCCAGCGAGCATTTTCCTTTCAGAAGCGTTGAATATTTTAAAATCGGAAAAACAATTCTTCTTTCGTACGATTTCCAAGTCTTGATTCCTTACATCATTCTCTTAAACATGTCACGAACTTACGGGTGTAACATACGGTTAGTATACACGGCTTGCGTGCGAGCAGTGGAGGAATTTATTTGGGAACACGATTACTCTCGGTCGGGAATCGAACCACGAGACCCAGGGCAATGATACCTAAAAGCGTGGTAGGGTAAACTTTTAAAGTGAATGGTTCCTTTCATTACAACCATACCCGAGAAAATCCACTCCAGTCACGGCCTGCAGTTAGTATACACCGGCGACATTGCGTCAACAATGGAGGATTTTTGGGAACCTGATTCAACTACCGGTCGGGAATCGAATACGAGACCAATGCGTGATACACAATGAAATGATCGGCTGGGCGAAACTTTGGATTATTCTTGTTTGTTATTATTACTTCTTTTTCCTTCTCTCTTAAGTCGATGGTCTATCGAAAATTACTTCTCTACCATCATCAGGTAAAAATAAGGTATGCATATATTATATTCTCTGCATACCCTACATGAGATTGCATTGAATTTATTATTGTTGCAAGTTGTTATTAATTAGACTTGTTATACAAAGTCACATGTCGTTGTATCTCAACCTGAGCTTATGAGTAAAAAATTTACATGACTAGTATATGAAACTTAAAGAAGGGGAGTTTATAGTAACTGGTAAAGTTGTCGCCGTGTGGCCAAGATGTTATGAGTTTAAGTCGTGAAAACATCTTACAAAAATATGAGGTAAAATGCGTCTGATAGGCGCGTGGTGGTCGTTCTCGGACTTCGCATGGCGGAGCAGTGCGTCAGTGTCTGCTTTTAGTATATGGAACTTAAGCTCGATTAGATTTATCACATGCCTTTTATAACCTTACTTTTGGATAGGGTAATTTTGTCATTTGACAACTTCAATAAACATTGTTTGTTTGAAAATGATAGTGATTTCCTTATCTCAAATTCTTGTTCTTTTTGTAAATAATTTAAGTTAGAATTAATTCTGCAAAGACCCAGAATCTTTTAAAGAAATAAGGAGTATAAAAAAACAAAGAAAGCAAAAGCAAGATTGGGACTTTGAGAAGACAACCCAAATGCATGCCTGTCTCGTTTGATCATTTAGTTTCTAGAGAGAGACACAAAGAGCAGTGTTTCTTAAGAGAGAGAAAAAGATAAAATTCTGAGACCAACAAACACAGAAAAAAGCATCATCAGTGAGACAAAGTGATAAAGTTGCAAAAGACACAGCACAAAAGCCATCACTCTCATTTTGGATCTTTATTTAAATTCATTTTTGGACCCCCGATTTTATATTCCAAAAAAAAAAAGATATAGGAGCTCATCATCATTCCACTCTCTGCTTTGGTGGTTCCCTTGATGCTTGACATCAAAGCTTCATTCAATCATTTTCAGTAGCTCTTCTTCTTGGACTCTTAAATTAAAGATATATGGTCTTTCAAAAAATGCTCAGATAGCTCTCTCTCTCTCTTTGTTGGTGAGTGCTTGTTGTTTTCTCAACTTGGGTGTTTCAAGAATCCCTTTGTCCTGCTATTTAAGCTCTTTGGGAGTGGTGAGTTTCAAGTGTTCTTTCTTTTTGATATATGCTACTTGTAATTGTGTTTGTTTCTTGATAACTATACTGTGAAAGGTTTAATCTTTTTTTGCTTTGCTGTCCTCTTGGTTGATAAGTTTTGGAGTACAATTGATTTTAGCTATCTTTTATTAGGTCTTTGATACTTAGAATCAAAGAGTTCCTCATTTCTTAGTCAACCTGATTGTCAATTTCACCATCCTTGGAGGGTCCACATTCTTGTTTCAATTGTAAATGCCATATATTGAATTAATTATGCATTGAGTTTTTTTGTTTGTCAAGAATGGCTGAGATTAGACTGACAAAAGGTAGAACAAGGACAAACCAAAATTAGGAATGTTCCAATTGCTGTAACCCCAGAAGGTTTCTGGTGTTGTCCCTCTCCCAATGTGTTTCAAAAGAGCCTCAAAACACAGAATCCTTTAAGCAAGCCTAAATCTCCTATTCCGACAACTCAAACCTCAGCTCACAAGAAACAAACTTTAGTAACTGAGAAAAGACCGGCTAGTGCTGCACCTAAGTCTGATGAAAAAAGAGGTGCTAGTTCTGATACACCCATTGTTAGTGCATCGGTGCCTGCAGAAGCACGCCTAGGTTGAAGACTGAAAATGTACCAAGGAAAGTGTCGATTGAGTTTGGTGAACCCGGAACTAGTGATCTTAGGGTGATCTTGCTAGGAAAGCAGGGGTTCACGGTGAAGTTGAATGTTCACAAGAGTATTCTGGTAGAAAATAGCAGTTTTTGCTAATAAAATATCAGAACAGCAGCAGGTTTTCCTTCCATTGAAGTTAATGATTGTGAGGATGTTGAGATATATGTTGAAACTATTGGCCTCATGTATGGCAAAGAATTGAAGCAGCGGTTGATCAAGCAAAGTGTTTCTCGTGTTCTGCATATTATCAAGGTAATTTTGAATTCTTGGGATGGACTTCCGTTGTATATATGTTTGAATTTTCCACTAGAACTACTGCTTATATGTAAGAATAACTGCCTAATGTTTTGTTTATGCAAGTAGTTAACTTAAATCAACGTTCCTCTTAACATTCATGTTCTTCCATTTTGTAAATGTAATTCAAATATGCTAGGTTGCTGTATATCTGCCGTAGCTCTGTGCTTCCATGTGTTTAGAGTGATTAACAAATTTATTGAAAGATTCTTAAAGATGAAGGCATAAACTGTTCAAAAAGCAATTTCCGTGTTTCGTGGCTTGTTTCCGTTCAAACTATAGCTGTGACATACATATTATTGGAAACATCAACTCTTGCTCGCTGGTACTTATACAGATCAGTTTTTTGCTGTTTGAGGAAGGTGAACTATGAAAACCTTTTTCTCAGGGTGGTGGGGGAAGTGGTGTCCCTAATGCAAGCATGGGGTTCTTGCTTATATGTGGGTAAAAATTTAGTGGTGGGTTTAAGAGGAAGGTCTTAAATAGTGTTGAAAACTTTTAAAGCTCCCTCGGAAAGTTTGCACAGAGATGTCCGAGAGTTAGGATATATGGTTGACTATTGTACTGTATAATGTAATGTGTAGCCTCTACAATGTAGTCATTAAAGAGTTTTGTTTAGGGGGAGATCATTCTCTCAATAGTTTATGCTTTTATATTAGTTTTTCATATGTAGATCAATTGATCAAACCATAATAGAATATTATGTCTCTTTTAGTTAAAAAAAGAAGTATAATGTATGTCAGATAATTGATTGAGGTGAAGTTGTATAAACTAACATCAGACAATCATCTTGACATCCGATTATCAACTGCAACAGGGGTTTATCAAATGCTGGGCTATTAGTTGTATATTATGTACAATAGGAAGGTCTTAATTAGTGTTCTTTTAAGCTTCCTCAGAAAGCTCACACAGAGATACGAGTTTGCGACTTTGCGTATATGTTTGATTTTTGTGTAGTATAGACTAACATACATTTGATTGAGGCGTTGTAATTGTCGCTTAATCACATGGGATAATTTAAATATCTTGTCTTTCTGTGATAGGCTAATTGATTAAGAGGATATGTATATTTGCTTTGACATTCAATTATCAACTGCAGTAGGGGTTCATCAATTGCTGTGCTATTAACTATAATATGATATTAGCGTCATAAAAGGATTAATATTTGCTCCTGTTATTGCATTACTATTAATATTCGTTTTAAATGTAGCTTAATCGTCATTTGGTGGGAGGTGACAATTATTAGTGTAATTAGTTGAGGTGCGCGCAAGTTGGCACGGACATCACGGTTATTAAAAAAATGTAGCAATTGAACCAATACCTTACAGAGTTTGTGACCTTTACTACATATTCATAACACAATCCTTGAAGCTTCAATATTTTAGGTTCTCTACCTCACACAAAGTGAGGTAAGATGCAATGTACACCCATCCTCCCAGACCCCACTTGTAGGATCACCTTTGGGTATGTTGTTGAATATTTTCCTCTGAATTCGTGGGCTGTCATACTTATTTTGCATGCAACTCATTCGTATATCCACATTGATCATGGTAATTGGATATTGCTATGAGGTTTTGTATTTTGAAATAGTAAACAATTCCTAACTCAGAACTGCATTTTAGGTAGCAGAACAACTTGGATTTAAATCATGCATTCTGTCGTGCTTAGAGTATTTGGGCAGTGCAGTGGGTTGGGGAAGAAGAAGAGGAGAAAGTTGTTTCTTCAGTCCTACGGCTGCAGAGTGAGGAATTGGAGTGACCCTGTGTTAAAAAGGGTGTCATCTGATATTTCTAAATCTCACAAAGACACATTCTCGCACATCCTAGAGCTTGTGCTCAAAAGTAATGAAGAGAGAGGCGCGGAAATGAAATCCATTGTGTTGAAGCTCCTCAGGGAAAAGAACTGTCTTCCAAGTTCCTCTGGTTCAGTTGACAGTTATAATGAAATAATATATGGCTCGTGTAGAAGTTGCCTGGATTCAATATTGATTCTGTTCAAACAAGCAGCTGAACCCGAGTTCAGCAACAAAGAACCGGTAGTGAAGCAGATGGTTCTGGAGGCTGATAACCTCTCGTGGATGCTTGAAATTTTAACCGACAGGCAAGCAGCAGATGAGTTTGCAGTTATGTGGGGTAGCCAACAGGAGCTGGCTTCTCTGCATACGAAGCTACCTATTGTATCTCGCCACCATGTTAGCTGCATTACAGCAAGGCTTTTTGTAGGTATAGGAAGAGGAGAGCTTCTTCCATCAAAGGACACCGCGTAACCTCTTGTTACAGACATGGTTACAGCCATTGATCAATGACTACAGCTGGTTGCAGCACGGGTGCAGGTCGTTTGACCGAAAGGTTGTTGAGGAAGGAATTGGTAGGACAATCCTAACATTACCCTTGGAAGAGCAGCAGAGCATTTTACTTTCTTGGTTAGGTAGTTTCCTCAAGGCTGGTGATAATTGTCCAAATCTTCAAAGAGCATTTGAAGTCTGGTGGCGTCGGACTTTTGTCAGACCATATGCGAGTCAGGAAATAGCCGCCCATTAGACCATGTGATGACTCCAAAGGTGACGGAGCATTAGAAGTTTAACGGATTATGTGTAAGAAACTGTTGGAGATCAATGTTTGTGGGAGTCAAGGAGGGCTTCTGTAGTATGCAATTAAGAGTGGCTTTGTCAAATCAAGGGATAAACAACTCCATCATCATATACGGCCTAACTGATTTCAAGAATTCCGGTGTGAATCATGTAAATCTCTTAAGTATCAGTTCCATTTGTCCAAGTTGGTTTGTTAGTGATTTGTAACAGGTATGTACTACAAGTTGGTTGTGTGAAATTATAGTTGGATCAAATTTTCTGACAGGACCGCTCCTCTCTTCCATTAGTCCATGGCTAATGTAACATATTGTAGTAGCTTCCATCTGCTCACTTATTAAGAGATGAATTTTACAAGCTTTATGCAGGTTCTGTAATATTTTCATAATCAGTGGCGTATGGTGTTGTAGTGATTGTTCAAGAATATGAATCTTAATTTATTAATTCACTAGATTTCTCCCATTCGTCTCGAAGGAACTAGTATACCAAATTTTGTTGAAGCACTTGTCTTCAATCGTTGATCACTTGTCACCAATACCAAATTTTGTTGAAGCACTTGTCTCTAACCACGTTGATGCACTTTGTCACCAACATCAAAGTTTGTTGAAACACTTGTCTCAACCCTGTTGATTCACTTTGTCACCAACATCAAAGTTTGTTGAAACACTTGTCTCAACCGTTGAAGCACTTATCTTCCACCCCTAATTTTTTCTCCAATTTTTAGAGAAGATGTTCTTTCTTCTTGTGATATATTTGCTTGCACCTCTTTAAACTTGATATTTTTGTCAATTAATGTCAATTATTTTTCATGCATACATCATTGGCACGACGTTTGCCAACATAATCAATGGACAGACGGGCCGCCTTCCAACATGAAGCTTTGTTATTCTCTATCAAAATTGTAGAAGCTCTTATGATTTTTTGAATGCTCTATACAATCTTCACATTATATCTCGTTATGAAAATAACTAGCAGCATCTTTATTTTTAATAGTATGAAACATACTTTAACTTAAAACAGAAAATTTTATTTCTATATAAATTAGACTATAAGTGTTGACTAGACATGAATTAAAATACTAATTTTAATTTCCTACGACTTTTAATTATTCCCTAAAAAGAAAAAGCTCAAGATTTCAGGGGACAAGTGTTACAAAATTATACGTCTTTTTTTGACGGCTCATTTAGATTTCTTGAATTAAAGCTAATGCAAAATCCTAGAGCCATTATATTTTTCACAGCCCTTATGACCCGATCTCTTCTTATAGTTCATGTACTTGTAGTATCTTTTCCTTTTTGACTTTTTTCTTAAAAGAGAAATTAAGTCGTTAAACAAAAAGTCAACAAACTTTGCAATTCAGATCTTAATTAATTTTTATCAATTTTAGTTTTAAAAAACTTCTTTTAGCTAAGGCAACTGTTACATGAATTAAATGTTAAACATTATTCTATAGACAATATTGACATTTGGAAAGAATGGCGTCTTTTTATCGATGGAGTATATCGATTAAAGTATTATAATATACTTGCACTGTCTCATAATACTTTTAATTCAAAAAATAAATCTAAACCATCAATATCGAGTGAACAAATAAGATCTCCATGCAATGCCAAAAAATCTTGTCATCAGAACTTTGAGAGTCAGTATATGAGCTTTGTTAATATTTTAAGCTATATTTTATCATATTAATATGAGAAAAATTACAACTTATAGTGTTTTTAAATGCAGTTCTGAATATCTAAATTTTAATTTTAAAATATTGAATTAATATAATATAATTTAACTTTGAAATTTAGAATAGAGGTAAGATCTATGTACACTCTATCTTCTCTAGACCCCATATTGTGGGACTTCACTGAATATGTTATTATTATTGTTGTTAACTTTTTTTTAAAAAAACATGATAAATATTTTGGGACAAAGAAAGTATAAAAAAGAAGTTTAAGTTGATGTTTAGGAAAAAGAGTGATTTTTGCATAACCCAAAACAGGAAATGAAAAGTCACTTTCATTAAAAAGGTAAAAAGAAAAATTAATGATTACTTTTTCAGTTATTTTTAATAAATTCTTTATTCTATACATTATAGGCTTATTTTGTGGCCCTTTTATGTCAAATCAAAGTACAAAAGTTATTCATTTTTTGAAAAAGGGTAAAAAATGCACTTAACCTACCAGGAATATCTCAAACATTTCCTTCTTCCACCTATTGAGATTAAAAATATCCTTCGCCTATTATAAATGGCTCAAAAATATCTCTTCTTTCATCTATTTAATTAAATTTGTCCATAATATTATTTTCAAACTTAAAATTATCTTTCATTAATGACATAATTATATGACTTTAATTAAATTTTAATTAAACACATAAACTTTATTTATCGATCCATATAAAATTTTGATCCAATTGCAAAAGAAGCAAGCCCATCCATGACCAAATACAAAATCCATTTTGATTTAACACAACTAAGCGATTATATAATTTTTTTCACCTCCTTTTTTCAAATTAGTTTCTATATCTTCTTGTTATGTATTATAATTTAATTCTGGAGTACTCATTTTGAAACTGCGAATATATGCCTCTTTTCATTTTTAGATGAAGCATGATTAACTATCAATTGTTATAACAACAAGATTTACGTAAAGATAAACACAAGCGACTTAATTTCAATTATTAATTTAACAGCGATATTGCGTGAATCTGAGAAATAAATTCATACTTTGAACATAAACTAATTGTAGAATGTAAGACATTTTTTAGTCTTTTCAAAATAGTTCATTTCTAGCCCATTTTAACTATTTTTAGCATATGTATAGAAATTGTGTAATTGTTGTATAGAAAATCTATCATTATTGTATAAAATATGTATTCCTACAATATGTTCTTAGAAATTGTATCATTATTGTATAATTTTTATTTAATAATTGTATAATCAACTTATACTTACTAATTATACACACATTTTACATGTTTTGGAATATTTCTTGAAGACTCAATCAACATATACTTACTAATTATACATATTTTAGGATATTTTGTTGAAGGCTCAATATAATTTTCGTTAACCTTTAGTGGCGACTTTTGATCTTTTGTAGGTGAGCCTTTAATGACGACTTTTGATCTTTTGAAGTAACAAGAAAAGTCAATGGGCTGGTGGGCTAGCGCCCGAAATAGTTTGGGTCAAAGGTCATATTGCAGTATTAAGCCCAAACATAGGCCCAACAAATTCCAAATGGCTAGGTAGTGCCCTTTTCCCTTTTTTTTATTTATGTTAAAGTTTCTTACATTAGTGGAGTCATGGAACTGTAAAAATAACGGGGTCATTTGCACAAATGTCCCTATTTAGGGTGGTCTTTATTTTTGTCTTGTACTCTTTAATTTTCCTTTAACACTTTTCATGCGACATAACTTTAAATTTCGCTCGGGATAGTTTAGATTATATCACACAAGTTATGTCGTACACTTTCAAACTTCACATCAAACTCCAAGAAAAATAGAACATCTTGAGTGAGCTTAATTCTCTGAGAAGCTTATGTCGAGCGAGCAAACGTTTAATTTCCGAAGATAAATATTACAGAACTTATGTCGAGCGGAGCAGATATTGATATTTTCAAATGAGTACCAAGGGTTAAAATTAAAGACCTGTGCGTTTGAAGGAAATCCGTGCTAAAAAATTAAAATAGTGGATCAAATTGGCGAATTAGAAAATGATCGGTTGTTTAGTTTATTTTTGCCCATCTAAACTTTGGATATAATTTGATAGTTCTTATTTTTAAGCTCAACTCATTTTAAGCTCATCAAATTCAGTTAAGCCGAACTCTCACCTTATTGGTGAGGATCGATTCCCCAACATCTATCTCCTTCCACATTTCCCTTCCCCTACCTGCTATGTAATAAAAATATTTTTACAAAAAAAAAACTCGTCAATTTGTCACCCTAAGTGTAGGAGGGTCCTCTTTAGTCATTTAGTCTGCAGAAGAGGATATACTCATAAATATAATGCGCACTAGTAGTAAGACTGAAGGTGGTCCGGTCTAGTTAATTATTACTCATATTGTCGATTGAAATCATGAAAGTTCTCATAGCATTGATTGCTTCAGAACAATAGTGGTCCTACTACTACAAAAATAAGTTGTTTCTTGTCACGATCAATATGCATGAGTTATTAGCTGAAAACCTAAATCCTCGGTAAGATTTCGAACATGAGTGTTTTTACTAGAAAATACTAGCATGGTGAAAATGATCGATCGATGCATCATTTTTTAATAGTAGCACTAGTCAGTGATCCATAGGAATTCCAGGACAACGACTCCTTGCTAGCAGTGGCAGTGGCAGATGGACAATAAAAGTAATGAGTTCATATTATCATATAAATCCAACGTTTTCGACCACACGTACTCGCCGAGCCCAACAAAAGAGGCTCTCGAAAGAGAGCTTTCGATCTTTCTTTCTTCCTTTGGAAATAGGGATGTTAGAAACATATGTGAAAAAAATTAAAATTTCAAAAAATAATAGATTTTGAATTGATAATTTCAAATTAGTAATAGATCTAGTAAGCGTTTGGACATGCGATGAAATCACAAATCATCCAAAAATGTATGATTTGGGATTCCAAATCATGATTTCAAAATTTTAAAATATAAAAGTCACTCATAAGTTTATATTTTTGTAAAAATAGATTTATAAATTGATAGATATATTTACCGTCGTGTTTACCAACTATTTATATAAAATATTAAAATTACAGAGTTGGTTAGTACATTTATAACAAACTACTCTTATCAGTAATGCTTGATGATTATATTAAGTACTTATACTACAACATATTCAATTTTCCATTTAATTAAACTAAATTAATCGAGTTGATGTTGTATTTTTAGAAAGGCATTCTAGTAGCGTTAATTTTGTTATGAACTATAATTTGCTCATTTGGTATGATTGTGTAAGAATTGAGAAAGTTTTGATAGTTTTCACAACTTATGGATTTTTATATCATGAAAGAAATAATCCAGCGATTATTTTCATTAATGAAAGACAATATATACAATTTACAATTTTCATAATTGGAAAATCCTATTCTATTCTAATCCAAAACCCTATAGTAGTACATGACTCATATAATTATGGTAAGTGTGCAATCTTAGTGTCTGATATTATCACTATATAGGAACTAAGCGATTACAAAATATGTCCCATGACAGTGATATACACTTCATAAAGGAAAGTGTATATCACGGTATATTATCATATTTAACCTCCTGATCATGGCGGAGGCGGTGCACGTGCGTTGAGGTATCTGCAAATCTTCAAAAGGGCCAGGAAGCGCTGTAAAGATGTGCAATTTGATCGCGAAAGGACATGGCGAGCGTCTTTATCGCGGCGACCTTTTCGCGAATAAAGTGAATGTCCGTCTCGATATGTTTAGTGTCTTTGATCTTGGCGATTCTGAAAGGTAGATGTGTGACATTTTCGCGATAAATCAAGGTAACTTTACGAATAGGACAATGAAGCTCAAAGAAGATGCGTGTAGCGTGATTCGGAAGATCACGTTGGCTACCTGCGATGCTCGAACACGCGCATCAGCGTTATAAAGTCAGTGACACTGCGAATCGTGAGACAAAGTTATTATCAAAACACACGATAGTTAGGCATGGCGTCGGTATGCGGGCGGTCGCCTGTCTGCATTTATATCGAGACAAGTGTAGATGTCGACAAAGGATATAGATGTAAGTCGTAGTCGAAGTGTCGTGGATGTATCGAAGAATGCGTTTGAGCGCGTGTGTGACCACAGGATCATGCGTGAACAAATACACGATGATATGCGTATGTATTATGCAGTGCCGTGAACGTAAGATACTGAAGGAAAGTGTATATCACGGTATATATTACCATATTTAACAATCTATAAGAAAACAAAATATAATTTAAAAAATTCAAATTCCATGTATAAATAAAATTCCAAATTCAAATCATTATAATTCCGATTTTAGATTATGTCAAAATGACTCTTTAGTAGTAAGAATCTAAAGAATGAAGCAATCAAATTAAAATCGTGGATCTGTATCTACTAAATCTTGGAGTAGGCTGGTACTATCACACAGTATAAAAGCGACCACACAAAAATTACATAAAGAAAACGAAAAGGCAACTATATATCTAAATGGTCTCGTTTTAGATCTTACTAATATTGAGATGTGTAGATTTGACCTGTTTTTTTTTGTTTTTGTGAAGGCAGAAATTTGTATGATAGTCTGTCAGTTTGACTGTTCTAACACTATATATGTTGGTGTAGTTATTTTCATTCCCTAAGCTTGACCTTGGGAATTTTCACCTAACTGGAACTACTTCACCATAGGCTTGTGAATATGTTGGTCAGCCAATTATAACAAAATAAAGAAAGTGAACCCAAATTGCTGGAATAGAAGGGTTAAAATTTATAGAAATGTAAAACTATCTGAAGCAAGACAGACCACCTCAACTAATATTTCTGTGGCTTGTCTTTAGAGATGAAAATGGGTTTTGTCAGAAGCCAACCACTCAAAAGAAGGAAGAAATTAAAGTAGGCTTCTTTGTGATTGCCTAAGATTGGGTTCAAACTTAAAACAGCCCAAACACCACCTTGTGTAACATGCCTTCAGCCTAATCTCATAGTGGGACCCATGAACAGATCATCTTTATTGGTACTAAACAGTCCATTATTTGGCCCTTGCATTCAATTACCGGGGCCACCTTAGCCTAATTAACTTCAAGTATGCTACACTGCTAGAGTAGCTAACCTTGGTTTATTTATTTATTTGAAGACAAAATTTATATGAGAAATTCGTACGAGCTAGGGTTTATGGTCACTGTCTTCATGACCAATCGACATGAATATTAATTGATCAATACAAAGAGTGGAATAGTTTAACAGAGAGCAAGACAAAGAAACCATTGTGAGGTCACTTCTTCATGACATGTCCTAATTACTCCGTATAATCTATTACCTGTCAGCTACCCCAGCATACTAGTCACCATTTGCTTTTCAAAATTAAGAAGAAACAAAACGCAAAATCTCTTAGGAAAAAGTAGTACTACTTACTCACTCTCTCTCTCTCTCTCTTATTCATAATAAGTTGTTTATAGTTTAAAAATATCTCTCTAAAGAAAATTAATCACTTCTAGAAAGTAAGTGGTGTTTTATTAATTTATTCTTAATCAAATGTGTTGAAAAGAAGTAAATTTTTAATACTTTCTTTGGTCATCTGAAACTATTGTTATTTAAATAAAGGGTATTATTGTTAGAAAAATAATAATACCTTTTTGATTTAATGAAACACCAATTATTTTAAATAAATTAAAAAGTAAGGCGATATCCGCCCAGCGACACCATCAGCGTCTCGGAGTATGGGCGTGGTGTGCGAGGCGGCGTGCCCTCGAACTAATGGCGAGCACAACTGCGTTCAAAAGCTTCGATGGTTGCGTGATTACGCAATTCACATCAAGTATCACATTTCGCTATGTTCTTCATCGATGCGAGAGCCGATATATTTGTTGCCTAGGTCGTTTTGTTTCAATAAAGCACATGTCCTCCCCCAGGCACCACGGACGAGGCACGAGAGACAAGCTAAAATACCACTTATGTTTCAAAGGAGGATTATTTTCAATTTCATCTTACTTTTAATTTTTTTAAAAGAAAGTATTATTTTCTACCTTCAATAACTTTTTAATTTCAACTTTACCTATGATATATTTAAGACAACATCATTCTAAAAAAATCTTGTATACCCCACACATATTTAGTTTAAAATTACAAGAATTAAAAGATCAGTTTTCTTACCTTCTTAAACTTCATGCGCTCACTCATACTAATATATATAAAATGGAATAGAGGAAATATACTCTTGGAAGTTTCATTTTTATGGACATCTTATCTTCTTAATATGTCCTAAAAAGAATAGGTTCACTTTATATTTTACAGGTAATGACATGCTTTTATTGCTATAGAAATTATGATATGTAATAAATTACAAGTTTAAATATACTTTTTAAACATAACAATTTTTGTTTACTACTATTTCTTAATTCAATTCTGGGTGTCTAGTCAAATACCGTAAAGGAGGAGTAATGAAGTTCAGAAGGATGTTTTAAATTTTGATGGTCAATATTATAATCAATGCATGGTGGACCTAGCTAGGGTAAAAAGCTGCTTTGGAGTTAACATCCAGACGACAACCGTACTACAATTACAGGAGACAAATTCAAGTAGTTTACCTAAATGCATCTATATTTAAATCCTAAAAAGATTTACTGTACACATTTGTGAAAGCAGTTAATTATCTGGAGACTGGACTAAGAAAGCATTGATCAGAACTGATGACTGAGCTAAGTAGCTATATGAGAAAACCTCATATATCTTCCTACCAAACACATACAATAAATGTAGGAAATGTAGATGCCAATGCAATGCCAATTGCATTTTATTACTCGAAAATGACATTTCCTGAAATGGCCAGTAGATGGGGACACTCTTAGCATAAGTAGACAAAATCTTCTTCCAAGCATTTTGAGTGTTACTTGCTAGTTCATACTAATGAGTCTGACATATCACCTTATTGTAAAGACAGAACTGCTCTGCAAAAAAAAAATAAAAAAAGGAATTAGGTGAAGGGTGATTGTAGCTTTGTATCTAATTATGTTGGAATCTTAAGAAAAGGGGAGAAGGTGTAAGTTGGACAAAATTGGCAACATATCCAACTCACCAGAACTATATAGCCCAAGACAAAAGTTAAGAAATAACACTATTTGCTATAATATTGGCAATTAAGATATTTATTTATAATGATTTTGCTCACAGAAAACTTCTGATAATACTCTAAAATAATAGAGATTGATAATAATTGAGGAATAATCTTTTGCATGAAAAGTTTTCTAGCTACCTTATGATTGCATTCTATTAGTTCCCTCATATATCCATTTCTCCTCTTTGTAGATCTGCATAGTTGTGGGGCTAGGCAGGTAAGGCGGATATTTTGATTGACATGTTCTCTAGCTAGTAGCTCCCCAACCCACAAAAGAAAAGCCTTATCAGGATTAGGTTCTAGGCATGAAAATTTTAGATCAATTATTAATGTGTATGAGTTCTATAAACCATCGTCAAGGGTACTTTTACATAATCTGACACTAAATGTGTTTTTAAGTCACATATATACACTATGAGTTTATACTCTGAAACAGATGATGAAGATAGCATGTACTAATTATCTATGTAGTTCATATATAAAGCCTAAATTCAATGCAAAAACATATTCTTTCTATTACTAGTATTTTACTAATTAAAGATTTTTATATAAATGAAGTAGACATGGTTTTTTGTTTTGGTATGAGCCTTTTAAATCTCTACACAACGATGGAAAAGTTAGGCAGAAACGAGGCAGGAAAAGCTTTTTAAGATAAAAGGAAGAAACAAAAAGATAAGAACAATGAGAGTACTGTGTATGAGTTTTGTACGCTTCTATGAAGATTCCAAACCCAATAAATAAACCTAAAAGACAAGAAATACTGAAGGTGTTTACGTCGGGTTAAATCTGTATGTGAATTTGAAATTTTATATTTGGTAGAAAGCGATCGAAGCTGAGTATGATATGGAATGTAAAATATAAACACAAAGTAAATGTAAAACTTGACGAAGACTTACATTTTAGGCGATCGGCAGCAGTTGAATCTTTAATCTTTGTGTAGTGCGAGGCTGCGCAAGCGTCCGCGATTTGTAAGTTGAGGAAGAAATGTGATGTAATTTGCTAAATCGGGAATCTTTAGGGATTACGGTGAGGCTTTAGAAGAGATTGACCTCTCTTAGGTTTTGGTGTATTGAAATGAGAAGAGAGCCTCTGTTTATAGGATAAAATAAACTCGAGGTTTGATGGGGCAGGCCAGTGAGAAATGGCGGCGAGTGGTGCCGAGCCACGTCACAATGCATGATCCTCGATAAGCGCGCGGTGTTATCGCGTGTTTACGCGCGTATCACCCGAATCGAACACCATGATTCCGTCTATTCTTTCCAACTTTCCATTTTAATGTCTGGTCGTCAGCGAACATTTAGGTATCTCTTTCTAATTACGTCCTTGATCGTGAACATTTGACTTAGAGTTACCATTCGGGCCTTTACGTATATCGTCGCTAATTACATTAGGATCTTGCGGAACTCACCAAAAATGGGTTGGCCAGGAAAGCGAACGATATGTAAAGTTTAGCTACGCAAAATATGTGAACTAAACATATGTAAGAAGATAAAATCCGCCGTTCATGACCACGCTCAATCGAGCAGGATTTGTCAATTAATACATCAAAATGACTTGATCATTATAACTCATCATATTAGTTGACAGCGGGACCGTTTCATGAACGTGTCCATTGCGTTGTGATGACTTAGTCAACCTAATACCGTATAGTACACGAGTGTTGATCGAATATAAATTCAAGGAATGAATCAGTTCTTGGCTCATCCACGCTGTAATCTTGCGTGTGCACCCAAAACAAGCGGCGTCTCGACGCATAAGGCGTTTGAGCTTGGGCGAGATCAAGTGCATTACTCGTAACAAGATGATATTGACCTCGAGTCTAAGAGGATCTCGCGTCGATGACATTATAGACATATAACAAAATAATACATCGTGGCGTACGATAATTCAACAGTATCCGCGTGTCCGTGCGAGTTTTCATAACTTCGTAGCAAGTGAAGACATCACTACGTCCGCCCAGGATATGATGCGGACCGCGTGTCGGCGTATCGCGTATCGCCGATATCGATTTCGATGATCGTTAGTCGAGGTAATTTAAGGTTGCGTTATAACGTTAATTCTCGCGTCATTTAATAAACACGTAACATCTGGAATGCATTTATAGAATATTATAAACAATCGACTAACTATTGACAAATACAAATTGCCATAATATTAATCATCGTTAATATAAATACGAATGTGTATAAAGTACATTGTGTCTGTCTGATTGTCTGCAGGGCATACGTATACTTCGATCTCCCAGCAACTAAAGTCGATCACCAGCACGTCTAATACCCGTATTCTCAAAATTACCATTATGCTTACGCGAGCTTAATGGTTTAGTAACAGTCTCTTTAGATTATTATGCGTAGAATATAATCTATCTTGATATCTTGATTTCCACGTCTCTCTCGGGATGTGATCTTTCTTGAGTACGTCTTTGTTTACGTTTGTTGATCTTGGTTCCTTTGCAATGCGATAGCACGAGTGTTGTCTGAATAAATGGTTATTGGACAACGGCCTGGAAACGACCCTGATTCGCCCGGGAACTTCGAAATCGCGACGAACTTCAGCGACCTCAGATCCGAAATGTACTCGCCCGATGATCGGTATCGATGTGCTTTGTTTGGAACTCTTCCACCTCATTGCTCATCTGTTGAAAATGAAAGTGTAACTAGCGAGATTTGAAATCCTCAGCGTCATGCGGAAACTAGCATCGGTATACCCGATGGCAACCGTCCATCGACTCGCGTAGACTAAGTAATCTTTAATGCGCTGGTGCTTGAGAATACTCTTGGCGCTCGATGTTTCGTCGAGTTCTGTTTGGAACTTGCAAGTCATACTAAGTCTGAAATGCCATCGGCCTAAATGCAGGTCATGACATCGTGATTGATCCTTAAATGGAAGCATCGTAATCTTTTTTAAATGCGCTCGAGTTGATAGCATTAGAAAGGCGTCCGCTGCTTTGATAACTTGATGCTTTGACCCGTTGGAAGACGGCTTTCGTTAAATTCTCCGTTGAAAAATGTCTAAGCACTTTGTCTGTGGTATTGTGACAACCCAATGAAATCTATTACGTGCATATCGGTAGATCTAATTCTAGAATGTAGTGGCTTTACCTAAATCGCGTCGTGAAGGTCTTGAATGACGATCCTTGGTATTGCGTGAAAGGTCTTGTTATCTCCAGCTATCGATATGTATCAACATATATAATAATGAAAACAATGCCACGTCCTTGCGTTTGGAATAAGCGCGAGGATCTCTTTATACGGCGAAATCAAAAGATTTGATAGCATTGTCAAAGCAAATGTTCCAGCTCTAGAGAGCTCTTAAGCCAGTAAATGGACTTGATACTGTGAGTTGTTTCTCGATTTCACATAAACTCGCCGAACTTCTCAAAGCCTCGGTTGTGTCTCATAAGATACGTATCGAAACCTTGATAAGTCGTGCGTGAAAGTGATGAAGTAAGAGAAACCTCTCTTGCTGGTAAAAAATGGTCCATCGTCGTATGTACCAACTCAGCTGCACTCTTTGCGCAGATCCCTTTTCGAGAAAAGGGTTTAATGGTCATCTTACCGCTTGAATAAATTCCACGATTACCGTAAGATTGTAAGTCAAATGGTTGAGGTAATTTAATTAAATCAGTTATCCTTGTTTGATTGATATGACTAAATCTGTGATGCCGTAAGTAGGTAGAATTTCTTTCATTTAACTTAGCCACTTTTATTTTGTACATTGAAAATTTCCTGTGGCGGTTTAATGTATACAATCCATTCCTGAGGCAGCGATTCCATACCAGACGTTATCTAAAGTTAAAATCATATTTCCGTTAAACGTGTTTGAGGAAAAACCCTCTGAATCAAATCTGATAATGTAAATAATATTCATTGTCAAAGAAGGAACATAAAAACAATTGTTCAACATTAAAACTTTGCCAAAGGTAAATCTATCTATAAGTTCCCGTGCTCTGCGGTAACTAGGTGCTCCGTTTAAAGCGCGAGTCCGCCGCGAGGCGACCCTCTGCTATCGATTTAGCCCGTGCACATTTGTACAAATGTGTGAGCCTGGCGATATCAAGTACGAATGAGAATCATTTATAGATAGATTAATTTTAATTACAAGCATACCTTGCACATTGCTTTGGTGTCGTTCCTCGCTTTGGGCGGTCGCGATCCTTTATCAATGCCGCCGCCATTGCAATTCATGCAAATATCGATCACGACAATTTCTTCTTAACCTTGCCCCTCTTGGAAGCCATTGCGGTATGGGACAATGATTTTGCCGCTTCCCGCTACATTGTCCGCCGCTTCGGTTTGGGCGACTAGAGAAACAACCGTTAGAATAGGATTAGTCTTAGAGGTCGAAGATTAATCTTTCAATATATTATGTAACTCGGCAATGTAAGCTTTAGTCCCGTTCGTATTATATTAACAATGAAACTCTCAAGCGACTTAGGAAGTGAGTGTAGGATGAGGAGGTGGCGACTCTGTCATGAAACCTTATGTCGATGAAGCTAACCTCTCGATCAGCTCGATCATCCTCGACACGTGAAGTGAAACTTGACCCCTTTATTTAACCTACCTTGAAAATTCTATGAGCAAGTCATATTCCATTGTGTGACTCGTGAATCGTAAAGACTCTTGAATAGGCTAACATTTACGTTAGGCCTCGTAGTTTCATCTTGTCTTTACAATGTAGGAGACATAAAATACATCATCAAGCATAGAAGCGGAGGTGGCGTCCTTATAATGTTTCATGTAAGCAACTGGTCAAAATTGCATACTACGGAGAGTCTCCATTTGGGCGGTTGAGAATACTGTCTAATGTATACTCAATTTATTCCGATCTTAGAACAATTCTAACATTTCTTAACGATCAATGAAGTTGGGTCGGTGAGTCTGTTTGACTCGTGAGCATTTTCGACAAAAAGTTTGACATTTACGAAGATCGAAGATAATAGACAAAGCAGGAAAATGCAATCAAAATCCGCTCTCACAAATTATACACATTCGTAATAAACTAATTTAACATGACGCTTTTAGTTAATTGGCTCACCATTATTTTGCATATACGACCCCGAGGTAGAATACGGACCTAAATCAACGTAAGGTCATAGTTGGCCAAGATCGAACATATGTTATATCGCGTTTTTCTTTGGTGATAACTGATAACGCAGCTTTGGTAGGTCCTCGACCAATTGTAAAGCAGCTCGAGAAAATCTTGGTTTGATTAAATATCTTTCATTTTAATCTTCGTCTTTAGACTAGTCAGGCACTTTGGCGCCAAGATTAAATCTAAACAAGGCAACCTTACGTGTAATTGCGTTTAAATGCCTAAGTAAATTTAGTCTTTGCAAGCAAACACTTTGGTGTAAATACTTACAAAGTTTATTATCTTTCGTTTAACACATACATGAAAAAGTCTTGGTCTCTTAGACTTAGAGCAAATGCTTTGGCATAAATACCTTTATCGTAGAAAGGACTTAGCACTAACAATTATAATGGGCGGCAGCGTTATAATTAGACTTGTATTGATATTTGGAAATTTTTAGTTTTAGTGGATTACGTTCGAATCAGCAATCAAGTCCTACGTCATATGACGTTATCATGTCATTTCTAAACACAATTAGATGAAACCATGAGCCAATGGCGTGATAAAAGATGGTTTTAATCACATCTTGGCGCCATACTGAGCGATTATAAGCGGTCGTTTGAATTTAAACAATTATTGGCGTAGCACTGCCAGACAATAATTGCGGGCTATCTTATCACGCCCTTTTAGTAGCGACATTTTCTAAAATAAAAAGCTCCTGCTTCGAAACAAGATGTTAGGAAATAAATAAATGCTAAAAAAAATGCTAAAGTGCAAAAGAATGCTAAAATGTTAGATAGTGCTTAAAAGGGTGCTAAATGCCAAGGGGGTGCTTAAAAGTGCTAAGGGTTCGCGGAGTCGCCACCTAATTAATTGGGTGAATTAGGACACCTAAATGTCAACTTAGGTTAAAGTCGACATTAACTCCATTTTTAATGATCTGCTAAACTTAATGAGATTAGGTAGAGCTCTTTTATTAATCTAGAGGAAGGGTTAGGCACCCTCTAAGATCCGCTAACTTGCGGTTGTCCTGCCAAACCTAGGGTTGATTATTATGCTAATGAAATACATATTTGAGAGTTATTTAAACAGGGCATATAAAAAAAAACTATGAGATTTGTTTAAAATATAAGGGCTAGTTTCAAAAGTGGCAAATGTATTCCTGGAGTAAGCATTATGCAAGTATTCCTTTAAGAGGTATATATTGCTTAGCATGATAATGTGAGACTATTGTGACAAAACGTATCAACAGAAGTATTTATTATTTTTTGGTATTAATAGGGATTTATAACACAGTTTTAAAATATCTCGACTAACAATATTTATTATGCTAGTATAGAGTATTAAGCGGTTTATTATAACTTATTAAACAAGGCGGCCCGAGCTAAAGTAATTAACAAGGTAAGCCAAGTCAAAATTAATTTCTAGCTATTGATTGAGGTTTAACTATTCAAAGTGCTAATTAATTAGTATAGCGTTAGACAATTGCTTTACAACAAATAAATGGCGAGTAAAGAACAGTAAAGATGACTCGAAGGAAAGCGATGTCTTTTACGGCGATTTAGGATTTCGGGCGGAGATGAAGATGCGCCTGGATGTAGATCCTTGTTTTGTTATAGCTCGCTGATGAGTCTACATGATGATAGACTCTTACGTTTGCTCGGCGTGCCGTGTAAAGAAAGGAAATAAAGATTAGTATATATCTAAATTATTTGAATCATAAGAGAATCTACACGCGTGATCTATGCTTATCTGTGACGATTACGAAGGTATAAGTCGATCGACCGCCTTTGAGGCCGTCTGCAGCGATCGTGGCGAGCCGTCGACGATGAAATACATAGGCATAATCTAAATCGCGATGTACTTGAGCGTTAACAATCGGATCGTATAGTAGGTAGATGGCGAATCATAATTCCGCTTTAAGCATGTGTTATGGCGTGACAAGAAATGCGGATAGTCAAAACAACGCGGTGGGCGGTTTGACAATCAAAACAAGCGTTAAATCGAGCGGAGAATTGCAGTATCACGAGAGATTATAGGATGTACCACCGCAGTGAATGTAGAATGATTATGCATAGCTTAAAATATAAATAGAGATGGATAGGAAATGGTGCAAAGCATGCATATTTCCGACTTATTTGAAAGCAGTAGATGGCGTTTTTAGGATGGAATGAGGCGTGTATGCCCGGCACCGTGGTTTAGATTTTCGGCGTAGAGAAGTGTTCGCCAAGAAACTAATGGGTGATTTAGTAAGCATGCTGAACCGCTTAACAATCAAATAGATCATTCAAATAGTATTTAGCGGGCTTAGCGCGACGTATATGCAAGACCCGACTAGGCTAACCGCAGTTTCCTTAAGCGGTGGCGCGAGTGCAAGTCAGAAGTACATATATTGGCGATATAAACTCATATAATCTCGGTAGTACACCGTCGTGCTAGAAGCAAGCGGGGACCAAATATCCGTTGATTTATATCGCTAAGGCTTCGATAGACATCTTGGGATATTTGCCTAGTTTGAACAATCTGCGTCTGGTCATAATCGACATTGACTATCGGCTCGCGAGTTTGGACGTTGGTTTGGAAAAGGCGTTGGTAGCTCGCGCGGACTAAACTAGTGCGCCTATGCGAGCTAACGCGGCTTGGCTTATATCAAACACGTAAACGCATGCTGCGAGCCTCGCGTGGCGTATTAGTGAAAGATCCGTCTGGTAATAGTCGTCGACCACGTCTCGAATAACTTCGACAAAATCAAGCCGGCATGGATTGTGACGTATAATCGCTGCGCGTATCATGAAACGCAAAATCGGACTAGAATACGAAAGGAAGCGAGTTTACATTCTCGGACAACTGGGCAAGGCGTATCAGTCGATCGGTCATCGGCTCGGAAGGCTTGCTAATGCGATGGAAAAAAGGAAGGGTTTTGCGAGAATGATTGACTATTAAAGATTGTGTTAACACTGCAGAATTTCGATTGGACTCACCTTTCTTGAATCTGGTCTACTGCTTTTGTGATACTAAAGGATACCCGCTTTTTAATAAATCGGTTGCCACTATTGATTTTTGATCGTTTCTGAATGCCTATTAATGCATCGCCATGATTCTGTATTTATAGCTAGGATTTTGGGTTCTAAGTTGGTAAGTGTCGAGTGCGATTTTGGCTAATATTTGGTCTTGATTAAGTAGGCGATTTGAGTTGATTTATTCTTGATTTTGAAGTAAGATTTGGGTCTTGGTTATGATAAGAAATTGT
>JAQGDG010000293.1:200000-201841 GCA_029844215.1 Przewalskia tangutica | reverse complement strand
GTGACGGTTATGAGAGCGGCCCGGCGAGGCGTGGGCATGGAATGGGTCGGTTGGCTCGGCGGCGCGGGCTGGTGAGGCCAAGTGATGGCGAGCGAAGGCAAGACATGGCGAGCAGCGAGAAATGAGCCCAAGTGTTGGGGCAAAACCGCCTGGTGGTGGGCCGAAAATCATGGCGGCAGTGAGGTGGGCCCGAATAGGCGAGCAATGCGGCGCATATGCGTGAGATAGCGGCGCGGATCGATAACTGGTGGCGCGGATCGCTGAGATGGCAGCGGTTGTGCCCGTCGCCCGCCTGAGGCGGCAGTTATGCAGCGTCGCCCGCCTGAGCCGGCGATTACGCCAGCGTCGCGCCGCGAGCGGCAGTTATGCCAGTGCGCGCCGCAAGCGACGGTTGCGGGTAGTTGCGGGCATTTGCGGGTGAAATGCTGAAGTGGGGCGATGTGGCCCTCATTGTGGGCGAACTGTTCCTTGAATTACGGCGGTGGTGCACAGCACGTGATCTGTCCCTTTATAGCGCCTTGGCAGATTTCTCCCCTATTTAAGAAGCCTTTGGGCTAAGGCTTTGTTATTCACGTTTTGAGAGATAAATTCACTAAGGGAGGCATTGTAGAGAGTCAAGAGTGTTGGCTAGTCTATAGGCCAAGAGTGAAGTTCGATTTGCTAAGGAGCCGACTTGTGGCTTGGCTAGAAATCGAACCGTGAGTCTGTTTTGTAAGCCATCTTTGTAGAGTGGAGTCCTTTTATATTATTACGGAATAATAAGAAAAGGTTGGGCAATTGGTGCCCGTAAATTGCTTGTCTCGTTCTTGATCACTTTCTGCCCCTAAATTATTCTAAGTGTTGGAAAATATTCTAAGTGTTGGTGAAACGAGTTGGTGTTGAAGGCTGAAGTTGGCTAAGGTTGCTGGCTGCCGTGCAGGGGCAACTCGAAAAAAAAAAATCACCCCTGTAACACCTACCATGGTGGTGACGGGTGACGGAGAATTAGGGTTCGATTCCGGAGAGGGAGCACGGCGGCTACCACGTCGAGGAAGGCGGCGGCGCAAATTACCCAATCGACACGCGGGAGGTAGTGACAATAAATAACAATCAGGGCTCTTTGAGTGCAGTAATTGGAATAGTACAATCTAAATCCCTGCGAGGATCCATTGGAGGGCAAATGCGGTGCCCGGTAGCGGTAATTCGGCTCGATAGCGTATATTTAAGTTGTTGCAGTTAAAAAGCTCGTAGTTGGACTTTGGGATGGGTCGGCCGGTCCGCCTCGCGGTGTGCATCGGTCGTCTCGTCCCTACTGCCGGCGATGCGCTCCTGGCCTTAATTGGCCGGGTCGTGCCTCCGGCGCTGTTACTTTGAAGAAATTAGAGTGCTCAAAGCAAGCCTACACTCTGTATACATTAGCATGAGATAACATTATAGGATTTCGGTCCTATTACGTTGGCCTTCGGGATCGGAGTAATGATTAACAGGGACAGTCGGGGGCATTCGTATTTCATAGTCAGAGGTGAAATTCTTGGATTTATGAAAGACGAACAACTGCGAAAGCATTTGCCAAGGATGTTTTCATTAATCAAAGCGAAAGTTGGGGGCTCGAAGGCGATCGGATACCGTCTAGTCTCGACCATAAGCGATGCCGAGCCGAGGATCGGCGGATGTTGCTTTTAGGACTCATGGCACCTTATGAGAAATCAAAGTTTTTGGGTTAGGGAGTATGGTCGCAAATTTGAAACTTAAAGGAATTGTGGAAGGGCACCACGGGAGTGGAGCTGCGGCTTAATTTGACTCAACGGAAACTTACGAGTCGGACATAGTAAGGATTGTGGTGAGAGCTCTTTCTTGATTCT
>JAQGDG010000293.1:175000-185000 GCA_029844215.1 Przewalskia tangutica | reverse complement strand
ATATCCAAAATGGGGCGACATAGGCCGACGACATAGGCCAAGCGTCCAGCGACATAGGCCGACTGGCAGCGACATGGGCCGACGCGCTGAAAATAGGCCGACGGGCAGGGCCAAAATGGGGCGACATAGGCCGACATGCAAAGTGAACATGCTCGTGCTTGACTTGTTAAGCATACATTCACAATCAAAGAATGTATAATATGAAAAATGAGGTTTTTCAGTCCACATGCGCCCAACAAAGAACTTGAGACATGAACCAAATAGTCGCGCCGTCTATTATGAACGTTTTGACCAATGAGTGATCCCCATTAGTTTTTTTATATAAAAATGTTGCCTTCAACGCTTCTAAGTCATTTATGAACGAATCGGTTCCCTTTCGGTGCATGTTGGCACACAGAACGCCCATTATGATTCTCTGGCATAAACATGTCTGGTCCTGTCACTTGGATTTTTTTTTTTAAAGCATATATAAGGGGGTAGAGGTGTTGAAGGCACTTGAGGGCGACTTTCGATTTTGGTGGTCATGTCTTCGGCGCATAGTAGGGGGCACACTTGTGGCACGCATGGGCTCGTCCCATGCTACGCTATCGGCGTCCTCAGCGCGCCGGCGGCGGCGACTCGCCGGCGGAAGCGGGCGTGGTCGATCGTGGCGGATTATTGGCCAGGACAAAGCGGCGCTTTCGTGTTGTGCGGTGAGTTCTAGTCGCTGCTCCTCGTGGCAAGCTCTGGCGCCAGCGCCGCGAGCTCGCCGGCGACCGTCGGCGTCGATGCGGCCGGGCGGTCGAGTGCCTTCTTCTTCTCTACCCCGCGGAGGCGGGCTGCGGGTTATCTATCGTGTCTAGCGGGACTTGCTCGACTGACTGCGTCGGCATTAGCGGCGTGGCGCTCGGCATCTGATGTCGGCGTCGGGGCGGTGTTGGCAGCAGCGGCGATAGAGCATTTGGGCGTCTGGCGCGTGAGTGGTGTTCGGCGTGTGCGGTTAGGTTGGATCCTGCTCGGCGGCGACCTCCTCGCCGCGTGCCATCTCGATTGTGAGGCGGCGCGCTTGGGCTCGCTTCGGTCGGTTTCTGTCTTTGCATACCTAATGCCCGGCATTATGGCGTCTGTCGGTTGCCTTCGGCCTCGCATTCCGTGTGCGGGCTGAACGAAGCCGCCCTCGCGTCCGCGTCGTCCTCGCTTCGGTCGAGGCGATGGCGCGGCCTTGGCGGCGGTCGGACCCTCAGTTCGATAAGCGCAGCGGGCATGGGGTCTCGCGGCTCTGTCTGCGCCCGAGCGAGCAGCGCTCGCTACGGACGGCGGTCGCTCGCGTCGACCGGCGCGCCACTGGGCGGAGTCGGGTTCGTCTTGCGCGACGCCGATGAGGATGCTACGGTTGATCCTGCCCGGTAGTCATATGCTTGTCTCAAGATTAAGCCATGCATGTGTAAGTATGAACAAATTGGTGTGAAAGCTGCGAATGGCTCATTAAATCGATTATAGTTTGTTTGATGGTATCTACTACTCGGATAGCAGTAGTAATTCTAGAGCTATCGTGCAACAAACCCGACTTACGGAAGGGCGCATTTATTAGATAAAAGGTCGGCGGGCTCTGCGCGTTCTTTGCGATGATTCATGATAACTTTCGGCGGATCGCGCGGCCGTCGTGCGGCGGCGCATCATTCAAATTTACGCCTATCAACTTTCGATGGTAGGATAGTGGCCTACCATGGTGGTGGCGGGTGACGGAGAATTAGGGGTTCGATTAGGAGAGGAGCACGGCGGCTACCACGTCGAAGGAAGGCGGCGGTAGCGCAAATTACCCAATCGACGCGGGAGGTAGTGACAATAAATAACAATCAGGGCTCTTTGAGTGCAGTAATTGGAATAGTACAATCTAAATCCCTTAACGAGGATCCATTGGAGGGCAAATGCGGTGCCGGTAGCGGTAATTCGGCTCGATAAGCGTATATTTAAGTTGTTGCGATTAAAAAGCTCGTAGTTGGACTTTGGGATGGGTCGGCCGGTCCGCCTCGCGGTGTGCATCGGTCGTCTGCGTCCTGCTGCCGGCGATGCGCTCACGGCCTTAATTGGCGGAGTCGTGCCTCGTATTTGTTACTGAAGAAATTAGAGTGCTCAAAGCAAGCCTACGCTCGTATACATTAGCATGGGATAACATTATAGGATTTCGGTCCTATTACGTTGGCGCCGGGATCGGAGTAATGATTAACGAGGGGCGATCGGGGCATTCGTATTTCATAGTCGGTGAAATTCTTGGATTTATGAAAGGCGAACAAGCTGCGAAAGCATTTGCCAAGGATGTTTTCATTAATCAAGAACGAAAGTTGGGGGCTCGAAGACGATCAGATACCGTCCTAGTCTCAACCATAAACGATGCCGACCAGGGATCGGCGGATGTTGCTTTTAGGACTCCGCCGGCACCTTATGAGAAATCAAAGTTTTTGGGTTAGGGAAGTATGGTCGCAAAGTGAAACTTAAAGGAATTGACGGAAGGGCACCACCAGGAGTGGAGCCTGCGGCTTAATTTGACTCAACACGGGGAAACTTACCAGGTCCAGACATAGTAAGGATTGACAGACTGAGAGCTCTTTCTTTTTTTTTTTGGGTAAATAAATGATATATTGCAAAAATCAGCTGATAACATCGTTCATTGAGGGGTCTCAAGCCTCAACGTGGAAAATAACAATAAGTAATAAACTTCGAGAATGGGTACACTCGATGGTGTATGTACATGTGGGAAATAATCTGTAAATAACACGATAAGTAGCTAGCTTTATTCTAGCTATAACATCCTCCTCAGTCACGGAAGTCTCGTCGAATATCAATGCATTCCTGGCCTTCCAGATCTCAAACACCACAACGCAAAAGGCAAGGAGTACAACCTTTGATCTCATCCTCGTTCCGCGGTGCTCCTTCTTTATCCAGCGAGCACTCTCAACTGTGGACATCTCACGTCGGATTCCCAGCCATGCCCGAATATGCGTCCAAATCCTGCCTGAGAACGCGCATTCAAAGAACAAATGAGGCCGTGTCTCAGCCACCTGCTTGCAGAACCCGCAACTCACATCCTCAAGATTGAGATACGAGAGCGTATCTCTAGTAGCTAGACGTCTCCGACAAGTAAGCCATCAGTGAAAGAATACTTGGGCGGGATGTATCCTTTCCAAATCACGAGACATCGGGGCTTGCGTTCCCTCTTGGAGCGTAGGACATCATAGACAAGCCCGTATCGATGCGCCGTCAACACGGCACCTCTCTAGTCCATCAATAACCGCCTCATGTTGCCAAAAATCTGCGTGAACTGTCGGATACGCGTAACTTCTTGAGCGATGTGAGTCCTCGTACTGACGGTATAGCTCCGTATGGAATGTCCCCTCAAATATCACGAATTCACCCACTTCACCCGTAAAGAATCCGGCGTTCTTGTGAAATAACCAAATGGGCCGTGATAGTAAGGCGCGGTTCCATGCTGATATCCATGAGGCCGAGACCACCCTCGCTTGCGGAACACAAACATCATCCCAAGCGACACGGGCTAGTCTCCCCCCCCACAAGAACTGAAGACATGTTGAACGTACCTTGTTAAGCACCGTGGTATGAAGCGGAAAGGCTCGGAACCAAAATCCTTCCACTCCCTGAATGACGGACCGAATGAGCTCAAGCTTCCCGGCATAGGATAGTGAATGATGCCCCCATTTCCGTATGTACCCGGAGATGGCATCGATGAAGGTGGCCGACCAGCTGAAGCGAAAGTGGAGCCAAAGGTACCCCTAGGTAACGAACGGGAAACGAACCCTCCGCAAATCCAACCCTGTCAATGATCACATCGCGGCTAACACCGTGTACTCCTGCCAAATAAATAGAAGACTTGGCGGGGTTCAAGGACAGCCCCGAAACCGCCTCCAAGTTCTCAAGACTCTCCATTAGTACATGGCCAAGCGTAGCATCCCCCCTGGCAAATAGCATGAGATCATCCGCAAAGGCAAGATGTGTAATGCCCAAACTGCCGCACTTAGGATGGAAATTAAATCCGGAGTTTGTAGTCTTCAACCTCAGCATCCTAGAAAAGTACTCAATACAAAGGATGAACAAAGTAGGGGACATAGGATCACCTTGCCTCAGGCCGCGTTCACCCTTGAAATAGCCGTGGAGTTCACCATTTATGGATATAGAAAATGATGGTGTAGTGACACATTCCATGACCCATCTCACAAATCTGTCAGGAACCCAAGACCCGCAAAACCGAATCGAGAAAACCCCGAATCTGATGTCAAATGCCTTCCGGAGATCAACCATTAGCATACACCTTGGTGAAGTCCGCTTCCTGTTGTACCCCTTGACAAGTTCCTGAGCAATGAACACGTTGTCTACCAAGTTCCGTCCTTGTACAAACGCACCTTGGCACTCATTTACAATAGTGGGCATGAAGGCAGACATGCGATTTGCAAGAATTTTTGTAATGATCTTATAAACCACATTAGTAAGGCCGATTGAATGAAATCACTAACGCCGGATTCGTATCCGTCTTGGGAAGAAGTGCAATGATGGTGTGATTTAGTTGTTTCAATAGGACACCCGTCGAGAAGAACTCCCGAACACCCCGAACTACATCCGCGTCAGGCCTCTCTCCAACGTGTCTTGAAAAATGCAGACTAAAAAGCATCAGGTCACGTAGCCTTGTCATTAACAATATCAAATATAGCATCACGGACCTACTCCTCAGTCAAGGACTGTATTAGAGTATCACGGTCATCATCACCAAGTTTCGGCCCGAATCAGGGCGTGAGGTCAATAGGCTCCGAATTCCGCGAAGTACCAAGCAGGTTCTTGTAGAAATCAACAAGCAAATCGGCCACTTCCTCGTGAGATGAAGTGCACGTGCCATCCTCCTTGACAAGATAAGAGATAGCACTCCTCACATTGTTCGCCTTAATCATCTTTGTGAAAGTACTTGGAGCTTATCACGCTTCCACAAGTGCCTACATCGAGCCTTTTGTTGCAAGAAATGCCTTTCTGCTTCAAGTAATACCGCGGCCTTAGCTCTCAAATCACCAACCTTAGCTTTCAAATTTTCATTCAACGGATCATTCATGTGCTCCTCTACAGCTTGCTTGAACTCCAAATTTGCCGCATTGGCCTTTTGAGCGATACCCCGTAAGCGTTAGCATTGAATTCCCTTAGCGGCTTTTCAAAGACTTTAACTTCATAACCAAACCGTCTTGCGCGGTCCGTCCACATATTGATTCCAGCGAAGTCGGTATGCTATCAAAGAAGGATGAGTAAGCCACGTATTGAAACTTAAGCGGACGATTACCTGCGGCGAGAAGATGTGATCACGGAAGTTATCGCGAGCGATGGTCGAAACGGTTCCATAGGCAAATAAGTGGCTTAACATTCCAAGCTCAAATCACTCCAATCTTTGGTTCATCAAGACCTATCGGTTTGGACCAAATGGAACCATTCGTCCAAGTGAAATCGACCACGAAGCGGGAGCATCGGACGATCCATGCGCCAACATAAAATCACTAAGATCTTTGAACATAGGCCGAGAGGGGCGGACCTCCTACCTTGTCCTGAGTAGAGCAATAAGAGTTAAAGTCACCAAGTATCATCCATGGCTCAACCATACCCGTACCCAGCTGAGTGAGATGGTCCCATAGCTTCCTTCTTGCCGTGACACTATACAGGATACACAAATGTGGCAAAGCGATACGAGTCACGGTACATCGATGCGTGAACATGGACATCTTTGTGAATCCATACCAATCACCTCGCGACTTACTGCGGGCGGATCCCAAAGTAATAGCATTCTACCACCATCAATGAAGTCAATATTGAACAAGATTTCCAAGCGGGAAATCTTTGAAGCGAGAAAAGTCTTAAGTCTTGCTCGAGTGAACTTAGTCTCTATCAAACATCCTATAGCCACGAGTGTTCTTTGAGCAATCCTACACACGATGATTGTGTGGCTGCTCTATCGAGCGTCGCAAAGACCGGACATTCCAACATAGTACCTTCGTGAAAGCGAGAGGAGGATGTGGCTCCTCCGCGCCACTGGTGGCGGATTTACCTCTATTCTTACGTGAAGTGACCTCGCTGCCACCCTTCCTTCTCGCGTTAGCACAGTCACAAATGTCCATGCTTGTCACGCCATCCACGGCTCGGATCTGCACTGTAGTAACCGGGTAGAAGTCTATTAGAACCCATACGGCACGGTCGTAGTCACCCTCTCTTGTCCCTAACACCACTAATGGTGGTATTAGCATCATTCTGTCCACGCACTCATGAGCTAGTGTTACCTTCGACCAGCCGTGAGGACTTATGCGGAATCGGAGCTTTGCGTACCTCGGGCTGATCGGTGAGTCACGACTTGTGGAAGCGATCTGTTAGCGACTACATTCATGGAACCTGTGGTATGAAGAGAGGATTGAAACAACCTCCATTCTGTCAGTGACCCCAACAACAACTTATGCGATTACGCAAAGTGCAGTGAATGTACAATTTCCATGACTCCTCTTAGGTAACAACTTCTTGCACTTCAAGTGGTTATGTCAGAACATAGAACAATGATAGCAATAGTCAGGATAATTCTCATACTTAACATACGAGCGTCGTCCTGTTATCGAGCATACAAACTCCAAACTCCGTGACAGGCTCCTTGCTCACGTCAATCTCAATCAAAACACGTGCATAGTTCATCTTTGTTTTGTCCTTAGTAAACTGATCCGTATAGAGGGGTTTGCCTATCTGGCGCAATTTTACTAAGTCGAGGCACTCAAGCGATAGCGGGACATCTTTCAACTCTACCCAAACCGGAATGATAGTGAACATGTCATCAGTTAGCATCGTACCTTTTTCAACCAGCTTCAACATCAAGGTCTTGCCATAGACCATATATGGTCCACCATGGAATACCTTGATCATATCCTCCTCTGCATGAACGAAAGATGGTCAACCCGCCCGTAAGGAATGATTCTACACTTAACTCCCCACTTCTTGACAATGGAGTTGAGTGCATCTCTACTGAAGCGGACGGTGAAACAACCCGATGAGACAATGGCCCCAGTTTCAACAAAGGGAACCGTCGGTGGTGTCAAGCTTAACATACTCATCCCTCTGCTCAATGAATTCAAGTTTCATACCCTTCTCCTCTAACCTCGAACCCGCAAACATACCGGCATACGTTTTCTTAGTCTTGCCCACATTTGCATCAATAGTAGCCTTAGGAATATTCGTCACATCTATAGCCATATCAGTGAGTTGATCATCCTTATTAAGTGTAGAATGATCCATGTTCTGCTCCTGGGCTTGAACCGACCCGCCACGACCCGACTGACCCGATGTGGGCCCAATGGGGCCGAAGCGGCCCATAGCTGCCTTCACCGTGTTGGGCCCAAGACCAGTGGCATCCCGCCCCGGCCCAACCCCCTTCTCCTGGCCCAGATTCATCACCCCGCTACGGTCTGCGCCCGACCCGCCTTCCGCTGACCGGCACGGCCCGCGAGCCGATGTGGGCGGAATTTCCTCCATGGCTGGGCCCGGCAACCTTATCCTCGCTCGGCCCAACACCATTCCACGGCCCAAGCTCACCTACGACCCGTGACCACCCTCGCCCGGAATCACACAGGCCTGGCGTAGCGCGCTGACCACAGGGTTTACTGCGCGCCGCCTCAAACCACTAGAGCCTCGGCGCCGCCGCCTCCGTACCATCGCTAATTCCGTCGATCTAACTCCGGCAAGTTCAAGAATAGCATTCTTGATATTAGAATCAATCAATTTGTCATTGCCATTGATAGGAACGTTAATGGCATCAAACTGCAATATTTTCGTGATTGCACCATCGCGTGAGCATTAACGTTGTCTACACCCCTTTCCACCACAACACCATCAATTCCTTGCATATTCTCATCATTAACTTCCTGAATAACCATGCTATTTGTCGGAGCATGACTTGGAGCAAAGAACACGGTGCGATCGCGTCGTCGTCGAAAGATCACGATTAAGACACGCCTTCAACGTTGTTGATATGCATAATCTCTACCCCTTTGCCCCACTCATGAATCATCTTGAGCTTAGTATCATCGACAACCTGTTCAAGAACAACACGTCGGTCCGTATGGCGTGCACCATGGCCGTCGGATCCATGACACGAGCGTTAAATTCTCACCCACAATCGTATGATATGTGCTTATTTTCTTCTTCTTCTTAATGGACTTCACCTTCATCGACGTACCCCCTTCATTAGCACCGGATACACCCTTAGTCTTGCCCATGACATGAGACAAGGTAAGAACGTATCAAACGTGACCACGGAACCAAACAAAGGACGAAACACAAGAATCTTGAACTTCTTGAATATTTAGTGATTATCACGATGAATATTGTTAAAGATGGACAATAAACAACGTAAATAACCACAAAATAAACTTCAAATAACCGCAACAACAAGCAAGAGACCGTGTTCTTGATTTCTTGAAATAATTCTTGAATCTTGAATTACTTCTTGAATCTTGAACACCTAACAACCACGGAAATTTCAAACAACAACAAGGACGGTATTAACCACTTCTTGAATCTTGATTCTTGGCCGAAATCTTGAACCCTAAAATTCAACAACTTCCGCCGCAAACCTCACCAAAACGTGACCAAATTAAACAAGGAAAGTTCTAACAATCAATCACGCGTTCAATCCCGTGATGAAGGGAAGGAAAGCATGAAGATTACGTGACAAATTGATAGGAAAATCAAAGGAAAGAGACAATTTTCGTGTAAGCCCTAGGCAAAAACGTTGAGAGCGTTTTGTCTAGTGAGAGGAACTTCTCTCTAACTTACTGAGAGCTCTTTCTTGATTCTATGGGTGGTGGTGCATGGCCGTTCTTAGTTGGTGGAGCGATTTATGCAGTTAATTAGTTAACGAGCGAGACCTCGACTGCTAACTAGCTATGCGGAGGTATCCTCCGTGACGACTTCTTAGAGGACTACGGCCTTTTCGGCCGCGGAAGTTTGCGGCAATAGCAGTGCGTGATGCCGCTTAGATGTTACGGGCGCCGCGCTACTGCGATGTATTCAGCGAGTTTATAGCCTTGGTAAGCGGGCGGGTAATCTTTGACATTTCATCGTGATGGGGATAGATCATTGCAAGTGTGGGTCTTCAACGAGGAATTCCTAGTAAGCGCGAGTCATCAGCTCGCGTGGACTACGTCCACGCCGCTTTGTACACGCGCCCGTCGCTCCTGCCGATTGAATGATCGGTGAAATGTTCGGATCGCGGCGGCAGCGGCGGTTCGCTGCCATGACGTCGCGAAGTCCATTGAACCTTATCATTTAGAGGAAGGAGAAGTCGTAACAAGGTTTCCGTAGGTGAACCTGCGGAAGGATCATTGTCGAAACTGCGCGTGAAGCGACCAGCGAACACGTTTTAGCGGGGCAGCGGCGGCGAGGCGGTCGCCCTCGCCCGCGCGTTCCCCCTCCGTCCGGCCTTGTGCGGCGGCGACAACGAACCCGGCGCGAAGCGCCAAGGAATAAATTGAGGGCGGCGCCTCTCGCGAGGAGGCGCGTGCTTCTTTGGCCCGAAGCGACTACCGGCAGCGGATATCTCGGCTCGCGCCGATGAAGAGCGTGGCGAAATCACGATACTTGGTGTGGTGCGAGAATCCGTGAACCATCGAGTCTTTGAGCGCAAGTTGCGCCCGGCCGTCGGGCGAAACACGTCTACTGGCGTCACGCATCCGTCGCCCCGCGCGCGCGCCCGCTCGAGGGCAGCGGCGCGGCGAATGCGGCCTCCGTGCGCCCGGGCTCGCGGCTGGCCTAAATCACGAGTCACGTCGGCGGGCGTCGCGGCATGTGGTGGTTGTGACCCGGCTACCGTAGTCTGCGCGGCCCGTCGCGCGTTCGGACTCCCGGACCCTCTTTGCGCTCGCGGCGCCTCCGGCCGCGACCAGTCGGCGGGACTACCGTGAGTTTAAGCATATCAATAAGCGGAGGAAAAGAAACTTACAAGATT
>JAQGDG010000293.1:167500-170000 GCA_029844215.1 Przewalskia tangutica | reverse complement strand
GGCAACATAGGCGGCGTCGACATATCAAAATGGGCGACATAGGCGGCGACGCCGACCAGCGTCAGCGTGACATGGCGTGGCCGGCGACATGGGCGGCGGCGAAAATAGGTGACAGGCGGGGCGAAATGGGGCGACATAGGCCGACATGCAAAGTGAACATGCTCGTGCTTGACTTGTTAAGCATACATTCACAATCAAAGAATGTATAATATGAAAAATGAGGTTTTCGGTCCACGTCGCCAACAAAGAACTTGAGACATGAACCAAATAGTCGCGTAGTCTATTATGAGCGTTTTGACCAATGAGTGATCCCGTTAGTTTTTATATAAAAATGTTGCCTTGGCGCTTCTAAGTCATTTATGAGCGAATCGGTTCCCTTTCGGTGCATGTTGGCACAGAGCGCCCGTTATGATTCTCTGGCATAAGCGTATGCAGTCTGTCACTTGGATTTTTTTAAAGCATATATAAGGGTAGAGGTGTTGAAGGCACTTGAGGCGACTTCGTTTTGGTGGTCATGTCTTCGGCGCATCGTAGGGGGCACACTTGGTGCCCGCATGGGCTCGTCCCATGCTACGCTATCGGCGTCCTCAGCGCCGGCAGCGGCGACTCGCGGCGGCTGAAGCGGCGTGGTCGATCGTGGCGGATTATTGGCAGGACAAAGCGGCGCTTTCGTGTCGTCGCGGTGAGTTCTAAACAGCTGCTCCTCGTGGCAAGCTCTGGCGCCCGGCGCCGCGAACTCGCCGGCGACCCGTCGGCGTCCGATGCGGCCGGGCGGTCGAGTGCCTTCTTCTCTACCCCGAGGCGGGCTGCGGGTTATCTATCGTGTCTAGCGGGACTTGCTCGACTTCAGCTTGTCGGCATTAGCGGCGGCGCTCGGCATACGATGTCGGGCGTCGGGGCGGTGTTCAGCAGCGGCGATAGAGCATTGGGCGTCTGGCGCGTGAGTGGTGTTCGGCGTGTGCGGTTAGGTTGGATCCTGCTCGGCGGCGACCTCCTCGCCGCGTGCCATCTCGATTGTAGAAGCGGCGCGCTTGGGCTCGCTTCGGTCGGTTTCTGTCTTTGCATACCTAATGCCCGGCGTTATAGCGTCTGTCGGTTGCCTTCGGCCTCGCATTCGTGTGCGGGCTGAACGAAGCCGCCCTCGCGTCCGCGTCGTCCTCGCTTCGGTCGAGCGATGGCGCGGTAGCGGCGGCGGTCGGACCCTCGGTTCGATAAGCGCAGCGGGCATGGGGTCTCGCGGCTCTGTGCCCGAGCGAGCAGCGCTCGCTACGGACGGCGGTCGCTCGCGTCGACCGGCGCGCCACTTTGGGCGGAGTCGGGTTCGTCTTGCGACGCCGATGAGGATGCTACGGTTGATCTGCCCGTAGTCATATGCTTGTCTCAAACATTAAGCCATGCATGTGTAAGTATGAACCAATTGATGAAGCTGCGAATGGCTCATTAAATCGATTATAGTTTGTTTGATGGTATCTACTACTCGGATAGCAGTAGTAATTCTAGAGCTATCGTGCAACAAACCCGACTTACGGAAGGGCGCATTTATTAGATAAAAGGTCGGCGGGCTCTGCCGTTCTTTGCGATGATTCATGATAACTCGGCGGATCGCCGCGGCCGTCGTGCGGCGGCGCGTCATTCAAATTTACGCCTATCAACTTTCGATGGTAGGATAGTGGCCTACCATGGTGGTGACGGTGACGGAGAATTAGGGTTCGATTAGGAGAGGAGCACGGCGGCTACCACGTCGAGGAAAGCGGCGGTAGCGCAAATTACCCAATCGACACGGGAGGTAGTGACAATAAATAACAATCACAGGGCTCTTTGAGTGCAGTAATTGGAATAGTACAATCTAAATCCCTTAACGAGGATCCATTGGAGGGCAAATGCGGTGCCCGGCGCGGTAATTCGGCTCGATAGCGTATATTTAAGTTGTTGCAGTTAAAAAGCTCGTAGTTGGACTTTGGGATGGGTCGGCCGGTCCGCCTCGCGGTGTGCGTCGGTCGTCGTCGTCCTGCTGCCGGCGATGCGCTCACGGCCTTAATTGGCGGAGTCGTGCCTCGTATTTATTACTGAAGAAATTAGAGTGCTCAAAGCAAGCCTACGCTCGTATACATTAGCATGGGATAACATTATAGGATTTGGTCCTATTCGTTGGCGCCGGGATCGGAGTAATGATTAACAGGGACAGTCGGGGGCATTCGTATTTCATAGTCAGAGGTGAAATTCTTGGATTTATGAAAGTCGAACAACTGCGAAAGCATTTGCCAAGGATGTTTTCATTAATCAGAGCGAAAGTTGGGGGCTCGAAGGCGATCGGATACCGTCTAGTCTCGACCATAAGCGATGCTGAGCCGAGGATCGGCGGATGTTGCTTTTAGGACTCATGGCACCTTATGAGAAATCAAAGTTTTTGGGTTAGGGAAGTATGGTCGCAAGGTGAAACTTAAAGGAATTGTGGAAGGGCACCACGGGAGTGGAGCCTGCGGCTTAAATTGACTCAACA
>JAQGDG010000293.1:127500-162500 GCA_029844215.1 Przewalskia tangutica | reverse complement strand
GGCGGCAACATAGGCGGCGACATAGCCAAAATGGGGCGACATAGGCGGCGACATAGGCCAGCGTGCGGCGACATGGCCCGGCGGCGACATAGGCGGTAGCGGCGACTTGCGGCGACATAGGCCAAGCGTGCGGCGGCGACATAGGCGGCGAAGCGGCGACATAGGCCAAGCGTCGCGGCGACTTAGGCGGCGGGCGGCGACATAGGCGGCGTCTGAGCCAAAATGGGCGGCCAGCGAAAATAGGCGGCCAGGCGAGCTCGGCGTCGCGGCGACATAGGTCGACGTGCTAGGCCAAAATGGGCCGACGGGCAACAACATGGCCGGCGGGCGGCAACATAGGCGGCGTCGACATAGCCAAAATGGGGCGACATAGGCGGCGACGCCAAGCGTGCGGCGACATAGGCGGCCCAGCGGCGCCGACTTGCGGCGACATAGGCCAAGCGTGCGGCGACATAGGCGGCGAGGCGACATAGGCCAAGCGTCGCGGCGACTTAGGCGGCGAAGCGGCGACATGGCCGGCGTCTAGGCCAAAATGGGCGGCAGCGCGAAAATAGGCGGCCAGGCGAGCTCGGCGTCGCGGCGACATAGGTCGACGTGCTAGGCCAAAATGGGCCGACGGGCAACAACATAGGCGGCGAGCGGCGGCAACATAGGCGGCGTCGACATAGCCAAAATGGGGCGACATAGGCGGCGACATAGCCAAGCGTCGCAAGCGTGCGGCGAGCGACATGGCGGTAGCGTGGGCCAGCGGCGACATAGGCCGGCGTGCTAGGCCAAAATGGGCGGGCGTGCTAGGCCAAAATGGGCGGCAGGCCGGGCTCGAAAATGGCGGCGGCGGCAACATAGGCGGCGTCGACATAGCCAAAATGGGGCGACATAGGCGGCGACATAGGCCAAGCGTGCGACATAGGCCGTGGCGGTAGCCGACTTGCGGCGACATAGGCCAAGCGTGCGGCGACATGGCCGGCGAAGCGGCGACATAGGCCAAGCGTGCAGCGACTTAGGCCGACGGGCAGCGACATAGGCCGACGTCCTAGGCCAAAATGGGCGGCCAGCGAAAATAGGCGGCCAGGCGAGCTCGGCGTCTGGCGACATAAGCCGGCGTGCTAGGCCAAAATGGGCCGGCGAAGCGCAACATAGGCGGCGAGGCGGCAACATAGGCCGGCGTCGACATATCAAAATGGGGCGACATAGGCGGCGACGCCCAGCGTCGGCGACATGGCCCGTAGCGACATGGGCGGCCTTGAAAATAGGCAGGCGAGCGGGCGAAAATGGGCGACATGGGCATGCAAAGTGAACATGCTCGTGCTTGACTTGTTAAGCATACATTCACAATCAAAGAATGTATAATATGAAAAATGAGGTTTTTCAGTCCACATGCGCCCAACAAAGAACTTGAGACATGAACCAAATAGTCGCGCCGTCTATTATGAACGTTTTGACCAATGAGTGATCCCATTAGTTTTTATATAAAAATGTTGCCTTGGCGCTTCTAAGTCATTTATGAGCGAATCGGTTCCCTTTCGGTGCATGTTGGCACCTGAGCGCCCGTTATGATTCTACGGCATAAACGTATGCAGTCTGTCACTTGGATTTTTTTAAGCATATATAAGGTGGTAGAGTTGTTGTAGGCTCTTGAGGGCTACTTTCGTTTTTGGTGGTCATTTATTCGGCTCTTTGTAGGGGGCAGACTTGTGGCACGCATGGGATAGTCCGATGCTACGCTATCGGCGTCCTCAACGCCCGGCGGCGGCGACTCGCCGGCTGGAAGCGGCGTGGTCGATCGTGGCGGATTATTAACAGGACAAAGCGGCGCTTTCGTGTCGTCGCGGTGAGTTCTAAACAGCTGCTCCTCGTGGCAAGCTCTGGCGCCGGCGCCGAAGCTCGCCGGCGACCGTCAGCGTCCGTCTGGCCGGGCGGTCGAGTGCCTTCTCTACCCCGCGAGGCGGGCTGCGGGTTATCTATCGTGTCTAGCGGGACTTGCTCGACTTCCAGCTTGTCGGCATTAGCGGCGCTCGGCATCTGATGTCGGGCGTCGGGGCGGTGTTCAGCAGCGGCGATAGAGCATTTGGGCGTCTGGCCAGCGTGAGTGGTGTTCGGCGTGTGCGGTTAGGTTGGATCCTGCTCGGCGGCGACCTCCTCGCCGCGTGCCATCTCGATTGTGAAGCGGCGCGCGCTTTGGGCTCGCTTCGGTCGGTTTCTGTCTTTGCATACCTAATGCCGGCGTTATAGCGTCTGTCGGTTGCCTTCGGCCTCGCATTCCGTGTGCGGGCTGAACGAAGCCGCCCTCGCGTCCGCGTCGTCCTCGCTTCGGTCGGGCGATGGCGCGGTAGCGGCGGTCGGACCCTCGGTTCGATGCGCGCAGCGGGCATGGGGTCTCGCGGCTCGCTGTCTGCCCGAGCGAGCAGCGCTCGCTACGGACGGCAGTCGCGCTCGCGTCGACCCGGCGCGCCTTTGGGCGGAGTCGGGTTCGTCTTGGCGACGCCGATGAGGATGCTACGGTTGATCCTGCCAGTAGTCATATGCTTGTCTCAAAGATTAAGCCATGCATGTGTAAGTATGAACAAATTGATTGTGAAAGCTGCGAATGGCTCGTTAAATCGATTATAGTTTGTTTGATGGTATCTCTTACTCGGATAGCAGTAGTAATTCTAGAGCTATCGTGCAACAAACCCGACTTACGGAAGGGGCGCATTTATTAGATAAAAGGTCGGCGGGCTCTGCGCGTTCTTTGCGATGATTCATGATAACTCGGCGGATCGCGCGGCCGTCGTGCGTGGCGCGTCATTCAAATTTACGCCTATCAACTTTCGATGGTAGGATAGTGGCCTACCATGGTGGTGACGGGTGGCGGAGAATTAGGGTTCGATTAGGAGAGGAGCACGGCGGCTACCACGTCGAAGGAAAGCGGCGAGCGCGCAAATTACCCAATCGACGCGGGAGGTAGTGACAATAAATAACAATCACGGGCTATTTGAGTCTGGTAATTGGTATGAGTAAAATCTTAATCCCTTAACGAGTATCCATTGTAGGGCAAATGCGGTGCGGCCGTAGCGGTAATTCGGCTCGATAAGCGTATATTTAAGTTATTGCGGTTAAAAAGCTCGTAGTTGGACTTTGGGATGGGTCGGCGGTCCGCCTCGCGGTGTCGTCGATCGTCTGCGTCCTGCTGCCGGCGATGCGCTCTGGCCTTAATTGGCGGAGTCGTGCCTCGTATTTATTACTGAAGAAATTAGAGTGCTCAAAGCAAGCCTACGCTCGTATACATTAGCATGGGATAACATTATAGGATTTCGGTCTATTACGTTGGCGCCGGGATCGGAGTAATGATTAACGAGGGACGATCGGGGCATTCGTATTTCATAGTCGGTGAAATTCTTGGATTTATGAAAGGCGAACAAGCTGCGAAAGCATTTGCCAAGGATGTTTTCATTAATCAGAGCGAAAGTTGGGGGCTCGAAGGCGATCGGATACCGTCTAGTCTCGACCATAAGCGATGCCGAGCCGAGGATCGGCGGATGTTGCTTTTAGGACTCATGGCACCTTATGAAATCAAAGTTTTTGGGTTAGGGAGTATGGTCATGGCTGAAACTTAAAGGAATTGTGGAAGGGCACCACGGGAGTGGAGCACTGCGGCTTAATTTGACTCAACGGGAAACTTACGAGTCGGACATAGTAAGGATTGTGGTGAGAGCTCTTTCTTGATTCTATGGGTGGTGGTGCATGGCGTTCTTAGTTGGTGGAAGCGATTTATGCAGTTAATTAGTTAGCGAGCGAGACCTCGGCCTGCTAACTAGCTATGCGGAGGTATCCTCGCGGCGGCTTCTTAGAGAGGACTACGGCGCTTTTAGGCGCGGAAGTTGAGGCAATAGCAGTGCAGTGATGCCGCCCAGATGTTACGGGCGCCGCGCTACTGCGATGTATTCAGCGAGTTTATAGCCTTGGCGAAGCGGGCGGGTAATCTTTGAAATTTCATCGTGATGGGGATAGATCATTGCAATTGTTGGTCTTGGCGAGGAATTCCTAGTAAGCGCGAGTCATCATTTCGCGTTGACTACGTCCACGCCGCTTTGTACACACGCGCCCGTCGCTCCTGCAGATTGAATGATCGGTGAAATGTTCGGATCAGCGGCGGCGGCGGTTCGCTGCCATGACGTCGCGAAGTCCATTGAACCTTATCATTTAGAGGAAGGAGAAGTCGTAACAAGGTTTCCGTAGGTGAACCTGCGGAAGGATCATTGTCGAAACTGCGCGTGAAACGACCAGCGAACACGTTTTAGCGGGGCAGCGGCAGGCGGTCGCCCTCGCCCGTAGCGTTCCCCCTCCGTCCGGCCTTGGCCTGCGGCGACAACGAACCCGCGGAAAGCGCCAAGGAATAAATTGAGGGCGGCGCCTCTCGCGAGGCGGCGCGTGCTTCTTTAAGCTGAAGCGACTACCGGCAGCGGATATCTCGGCTCGCGCCGATGAAGAAGCGTGGCGAAATCACGATACTTGGTGTGGTGCGAGAATCCGTGAACCGCCGAGTCTTTGAGCGCAAGTTGCGCCCGGCCGTCGGGCCGAGACACGTCTGCTGGCGTCACGCATCCGTCGCCCCGCGCGCGCGCGCCCGCTCGAGGAGCCTTGGCGCGAGCGAATCTAACCTCCGTGCGCCCGGGCTCGCGGCTGGCCTAAATCACGAGTCCACGTCGGCGGACGTCGCGGCGTGTGGTGGTTGTGACCCGGCTACCGTAGTCTGCGCGGCGTCGCGCGGTCGGAGTCCCGGACCCTCTGTGCGCGCTCGCGCGCTCCGGCCCGCGACCAGTCGGCGGGACTACCGTGAGTTTAAGCATATCAATAAAGCGGAGGAAAAAGAAACTTACAAGGATTCCCTAATGCAGGCGAGCAGAACAGCCCGACCTTAGAATCAGGCGGCTCCGTCGTCCGAAGTGTAGTCTGGAGCGTCCTCGTGGCCGGACGGGCCCAAGTCCACTGGAAGAAGCGCGGAGAAAGGTGAGCCGTTGTGCCGGACCACTGTCGCGCCACGCGTATCTGAGTCGGGTTGTTTGGGAATCTGACCCAATCGGGCGGTGAATTCCGTCGAGGCTAAATCTGGGCGAGGCCGATGGCGAACAAATCTGCGAGAGAAAGATGAAAAGGACTTTGAAAAGAGAGTCAAAGAGTGCTTGAAATTGTCGGGAGGAAGCGGATGGGGCGGCGATGCGCCCGTCCGGATGTGGAGCAGCGACTAAGCCGGTCGCCGATCGACTTCGAAGCGCGGACCAGCGTGGATTAGAAGGCGGCCAAAGCCGGGCTCTCGTCGCCGCGAGCGCCGTCCCTCGATTGTGGAAAGCGGCGCGCCTCCGGCGTGCCGGCATCTGCGGCGCTCGGACGGCTGTGGGCTCCCGTTCGACCGTCTTGAAACACGGACCAAAGTCGACATGTGTGCGAGTCAGCGGGCGAGTAAACCGTAAGGCGTAAGGAAGGCGATTGGCGGGATCCGCGAGGGTGCACGCCGACCGACCTTGATCTTACGAGAAGGGTTGAGTGTGAGCATACTGTCGGGACGAAAGATGGTGAACTATGCTGGCGGGCGAAGCGAGAAACTACGGTGGAGGCGCGGCGATCTTGGCGATGCAAATCGTTAAATCGACTTGGGTATAGAGGCGAAAGACTAATCGAGCCGTCTAGTAGCTGGTTCCTCAGAAGTTTCCCTTAGGATAGGCTGGAGCTCGCGTGCGAGTTCTATCGGGTAAAGCCAATGATTAGAGGCCTCGAGGCGCGCCCTCGACTATTCTCAAACTTTAAATAGGTAGGGCCAGTGTTTGCTTTGTTGAGCAGCGCCACGGAATCAAGAGCTCCAAGTGGGCCATTTTTGGTAGCGAGCTAGCGATGCGGGATGAGCCGGAAGCGGGTTCTGATTGCCAAGCTGGCGCTAACCTAGATCCCACAAAGGGTGTTGGTCGATTAAGGCAATGGGGCGGTGGTCATGGAAGTCGAAATCCGCTAAGGAGTGTGTAACAACTCACCTGCCGAATCAACTAGCCCCGAAAATGGATGGCGCTTAAGCGCGCGACCTACCCGGCCGTCGGGGCAAGTGCGAGCCAGATGAGTAGGAGAAGCGCGGCGGTCATTGCAAAACCTTGAAGCGCGAGCGGCGGGCGGCCGTCGGTGCAGATCTTGGTGGTAGTAGCAAATATTCAAATGAGAACTTTGAAGGCGAAGAGGAAAGGTTCCATGTGAGCGGCACTTGCACATGGGTTAGTCGATCCTAAGTCGGGGAACCACGTGAGATAAGCGCGTTGTAGCGTACTCGAAAGGAATCGGGTTAAAATTCTGAGCAAGGATGTGGCGGTTGGCGGCAGCGTTAGGAAGTCGGAGGCGTCGGCGGGAACCTCGGGAAGAGTTATCTTTTACGTTTAACGACTGCCCGCCAGAAGCGGCTCGGTAGGAGGTAGAGTCGGTAGTGGAAGAGCACCGCCGCGTCGCGTGGTGTCGGTGCGCTCCGTGACCGCGAAAATCCGGAGGGCCGAGTGCCGAATCCACACGGTCGTACTCATAACGCGTCAGTCTCGAGGTGAGCGACCTGCAGTCGATGGAACAATGTAGGCAAGGAAGTCGGCAAAATGGATCAGTAACCGGAAAAGGATTGGCTCACGAGAAGTGAGCACGGGGTCGATCCGAACCGTCGGTTGTCGGCGACTGCTCGGCTGCCATGGCGAGGCGGGTCGCCAGCGTCTTGGCCGAGAGCAATTTGAGCAGTTCGCCGGGGCCTTCCGGGCGTCGAGCGATGACTTCGAAGCTGAAATGCGGACAAGGGAATCCATTGTTTAATTAAAACAAAGCATTGCGATGGTCCCAGCGGATGTTTACGCAATGTGATTTACGCGATGCTCACGAATGTCAAAGTGAAGAAATTCAACCAAGCGGAGTAAGCGGCGGGAGTAACTATGACTCTCTTAAGGTAGCCAAATGCCTCGTCATCTAATTAGTGGCGCGTGAATGGATTAACGAGATTCCCATCACTGTCTACTATCAGTGAAACCACGACCAAGAGCGGGCTTGGCGAGAATCGTGAGGAAAGAAGACCTGTTGAGCTTGACTCTAGTCAGACTTTGTGAAATGACTTGAGAGGTGTAGTATAAGTGGGGCCAGAAGGCGAAAGTGAAATACCACTACTTTTAACGTTATTTTACTTATTAGTGAATCGGAGGCGGGGCCTTGCCCTCTTTTTGGACCAGGCTTGCTTTGCGAGCCGATCGAGCGAAGACATTGTCGGTGGGGAGTTTGGTGAGGCGGCACATCTGTTAAAAGATAACGCGGTGTCTAAGATGAGCTCAGCGAGCAATCTCGTGTGGAGCGAAGGGTAAAAGCTTCGTTTGATTACGATTTCCGATGCGAATCTGACGAGTGAAAGCGTGGCCTAACGATCGCTTTAGACGCCGAATTCGAAGCTAGAGGTGTCGAGAAAAGTTACCACGGGGATAAGCGGCTTGTGGCGACCAAGCGTTCATAAGCGGCGTTGCTTTTGATCGCCTTGATGTCGGCTCTTCCTATCATTGTGAAGCGAAATTCACCAAGTGTTGGATTGTTCACCCGCGATAGGGAGCGTGGTGGGTTTAGGCCGTCGTGAGGCGAGTTAGTTTTACCTGCGATGGCGATTATCGCGATAGTAATTCAACCTGAATGCGAGAGGCGGTTGATTCGCACGATTGGTCATCGCGCTTGGTTGAAAAGCGATGTGTGAAGCTACTGATGTCTTTGGATTATGGTGAGCGCCTCTAAGTCGAGAATCAGGGCTAGAAGCGACAACGTCGCCGCCGTCAGCTTGCCGACCAGCGATGGGGCCTCTGGCCCCGAGACGCGATGTCGTTGGCTAAATCGCCTTGGCGGAAGAGTCGCGGCGCCTTGAAGTACAATTTCCATCGGCGGGTAGAATCGCTTTGCGGGCGACTTAAATCTGTGACGGGGTATTGTAAGCGGCGAGTGGCCTTCTTTGCCCGCGATCGTGAGTCAGCCACTGTCGCTCAGATTAAATCCCTCCCCTCCCGTCCATTCCATTTCTAGCTCTTTCGAATAGAGGTTTAGTTGTTGCTTCATTGAGATCGCGCGCTAAGTGTTCGGATCTATACCGTCCTAGGCCAAAATGGACCGGCGGGCAACAACATAGGCCGGCGAAGCGATAACATAGGCGGCGTCGACGCAGGCAAAATGGGCGGCGTCTAGCCAAGCGTGCGGCGACATAGGCGGCGAGCGACATAGGCGGCGTCTTAGGCCAAAATGAGCCGGCAGCTGAAAATAGGCGGCGGGCAAGCCAAGCGTCGCGGCGACGCCGGTCGGCGTCCTAGGCCAAAATGAGCGGCAGCGGCGAAAATAGGCCGGCGGGCAAGCCAAGCGTCGCGGCGACATGGCCGGCGTCTAGGCCAAAGCCCGGCCAGCTGAAATTAGGCGACGGGCAAGCCAAGCGTCGCGGCGACATAGGCGGCGTCCTAGGCCAAAATGAGCGGCAGCGCTGAAAATAGGCGGCGGGCAAGCCAAGCGTCGCGGCGACATGGCGGCGTCTAGGACAAAATGAGCCGGCAGCTGAAATTAGGCGGCGGGCAAGCCAAGCGTCGCGGCGACATGGCCGACGTGCTAGGCCAAAATGGACCGACGGACAACAACATAGGCGGCGGGCGGCAACATAGGCCGGCGGCGACATAGCCAAAATGGGGCGACATAGGCGGCGACATAGGCCAGCGTGCGGCAGCGTAGGCGGCCCAGCGACATAGGCCGGTAGCGGCCGACTTGCGGCGACATAGGCCAAGCGTGCGGCGACATAGGCGGCGAGCGGCGACATAGGCCAAGCGTGCGGCGACTTAGGCGGCGAGCGGCGACATGGCCGGCGTCCTAGGCCAAAATGGGCGGCAGCGCGAAAATAGGCGGCCAGGCGAGCTCGGCGTCGCGGCGACATAGGTCGGCGTGCTAGGCCAAAATGGGCCGACGAACGGGCAACAACGCCGGCGACGGCGGCAACATAGGCGGCGTCGACATAGCCAAAATGGGGCGACATAGGCGGCGACGCCAAGCGTGCGGCGACATGGCCCGTGGCGTAGCCGACTTGCGGCGACATAGGCCAGGCGTGCGACATAGGCGGCGAAGCGGCGACATAGGCCAAGCGTCTGGCGACTTAGGCCGGCGAAGCGGCGACATAGGCGGCGTCTGAGCCAAAATGGGCGGCAGCGCGAAAATAGGCCGGCCAGGCGAGCTCGGCGTCTGGCGACATAGGTCGGCGTGCTAGGCCAAAATGGGCCGGCGGGCAACAACATAGGCAGCGGCGCAGCAACATGGCCGGCGTCGACATAGCCAAAATGGGCGACATAGGCGGCGACGCCAACCAGCGTGCGGCGACATGGCCGGCAGCGTAGCGTGGCGGCGACATAGGCGGCGTGCTAGGCCAAAATGGGCGGCAGCGAAAATAGGCCGGCCAGGCGAGCTCGGCGTCAGCGACATAAGCGGGCGTGCTAGGCCAAAATGGGCCGGCGGGCAACAACAAAGGCCCTACGGGCAGCAACATAGGCGGCGTCGACATAGCCAAAATGGGGCGACATAGGCGGCGACATAGGCCAAGCGTGCGGCGACATAGGCGTAGCGTGGCGCCGACTTGCGGCGACATAGGCCAAGCGTGCGGCGACATGGCCGACGAGCGGCGACATAGGCCAAGCGTCAGCGACTTAGGCGGCAGGCGGCGACATAGGCGGCGTCCTAGGCCAAAATGGGCGGCCAGCGAAAATAGGCGGCCAGGCGAGCTCGGCGTCTGGCGACATAAGCGGCGTGCTAGGCCAAAATGGGCCAAGCGTGCAACAACATAGGCCGACGGGCAGTAACATAGGCCGACGTCGACATATCAAAATGGGGCGACATAGGCGGCGACGCCGACCAAGCGTCGACGCCGACGGCCCAGCGGCGACATGGGCGGCCAGCGAAAATAGGCGAGCAGGCGGGGCGAAATGGGCGACATAGGCGACATGCAAAGTGAACATGCTCGTGCTTGACTTGTTAAGCATACATTCACAATCAAAGAATGTATAATATGAAAAATGAGGTTTTTAGGTCCACGTCGCCCAACAAAGAACTTGAGACATGAACGAATAGTCGCGTAGTCTATTATGAGCGTTTTGACCAATGAGTGATCCCATTAGTTTTTATATAAAAATGTTGCCTTGGCGCTTCTAAGTCATTTATGAGCGAATCGGTTCCCTTCGGTGCATGTTGGCACCTGAGCGCCCATTATGATTCTCTGGCATAAACGTATGCAGTCACATCACTTGGATTTTTTTAAAGCATATATAAGGGGTAGAGGTGTTGAAGGCACTTGAGGCGACTTCGTTTTGGTGGTCATGTCTTGGCGCATAGTAGGGGGCACACTTGGCAGCGCGCATGGGCTCGTCCCATGCTACGCTATCGGCGTCCTCAACGCCGGCAGCGGCGACTCGCCGGCTGGAAGCGGGCGTGGTCGATCGTGGCGGATTATTGGCCAGGACAAAGCGGCGCTTTCGTGTCGTCGTGCGGTGAGTTCTAAAGCGCTCCTCGTGGCAAGCTCTGGCGCCCGGCGCGGGCTCCGTAAACGACCGTCAGCGTCCGTCTGGCCGGGCGGTCGAGTGCCTTCTTCTTCTCTACCCCGCGAGGCGGGCTGCGGAGTTATCTATCGTGTCTAGCGGGACTTGCTCACGACTTCGCAGCGTCGGCATTAGCGTGGCGCTCGGCATACTGATGTCGGGCGTCGGGGCGGTGTTCAGCAGCGGCGATAGGAGCATTTGGGCGTCTGGCCAGCGTGAGTGGTGTTCGGCGTGTGCGGTTAGGTTGGATCCTGCTCGGCGGCGACCTCCTCGCCGCGTGCCATCTCGATTGTAGAGCGGCGCGCTGGGCTCGCTTCGGTCGGTTTCTGTCTTTGCATACCTAATGCCCGGCGTTATAGCGTCTGTCGGTTGCCTTCGGCCTCGCATTCCGTGTGCGGGCTGAACGAAGCCGCCCTCGCGTCCGCGTCGTCCTCGCTTCGGTCGAGGCGATGGCGCGGTAGCGTGGCGGTCGGACCCTCGGTTCGATAAGCGCAGCGGGCATGGGGTCTCGCGGCTCTGTCTGCCCGAGCGAGCAGCGCTCGCTACGGACGGCAGTCGCTCGCGTCGACCGGCGCGCCACTGGGCGGAGTCGGGTTCGTCTTGGCGACGCCGATGAGGATGCTACGGTTGATCACGCGGTAGTCATATGCTTGTCTCAAAGATTAAGCCATGCATGTGTAAGTATGAACAAATTGGTGTGAAGCTGCGAATGGCTCGTTAAATCGATTATAGTTTGTTTGATGGTATCTACTACTCGGATAGCAGTAGTAATTCTAGAGCTATCGTGCAACAAACCCGACTTACGGAAGGGCGCATTTATTAGATAAAAGGTCGGCGCGGGCTCTGCCGTTGCTGCGATGATTCATGATAACTCGGCGGATCGCCGCGGCCGTCGTGCGGCGCGTCGTTCAAATTTACGCCTATCAACTTTCGATGGTAGGATAGTGGCCTACCATGGTGGTGGCGGGTGGCGGAGAATTAGGGTTCGATTAGGAGAGGAGCACGAAAGCGGCTACCACGTCGAGGAAAGCGGCGGTAGCGCAAATTACCCAATCGACACGGGAGGTAGTGACAATAAATAACAATCACAAGACTCTTTGAGTGCAGTAATTGGAATAGTACAATCTAAATCCCTTAACGAGGATCCATTGGAGGGCAAATGCGGTGCGGTGACGCGGTAATTCGGCTCGATAGCGTATATTTAAGTTATTGCGATTAAAAAGCTGCGTAGTTGGACTTTGGGATGGGTCGGCGGTCGCCTCGCGGTGTCGTCGATCGTCTGCGTCCTGCTGCCGGCGATGCGCTCACGGCCTTAATTGGCGGAGTCGTGCCTCGTATTTATTACTGAAGAAATTAGAGTGCTCAAAGCAAGCCTACGCTCGTATACATTAGCATGGGATAACATTATAGGATTTCGGTCTATTACGTTGGCGCCGGGATCGGAGTAATGATTAACGAGGGACGATCGGGGCATTCGTATTTCATAGTCGGTGAAATTCTTGGAGTTATGAAAGACGAACAACTGCGTAAGCATTTGCCAAGGAGGTTTTCCTTAATCTAGTACGAAAGTGGGGGGCTGGAAGACGATCAGATACCGTCTAGTCTCGACCATAAGCGATGCGGAGCCGAGGATCGGCGGATGTTGCTTTTAGGACTCATGGCACCTTATGAGAAATCAAAGTTTTTGGGTTAGGGAAGTATGGTCATGGCTGAAACTTAAAGGAATTGTGGAAGGGCACCACGGGAGTGGAGCTGCGGCTTAATTTGACTCAACGGAAACTTACGAGTCGGACATAGTAAGGATTAATGGTGAGAGCTCTTTCTTGATTCTATGGGTGGTGGTGCATGGCGTTCTTAGTTGGTGGAAGCGATTTATGCAGTTAATTAGTTAGCGAGCGAGACCTCGGCCTGCTAACTAGCTATGCGGAGGTATCCTCGCTGACGGCTTCTTAGAGGACTACGGCGCTTTTAGGCGCGGAAGTTTGAGGCAATAGCAGTGCAGTGATGCCGCCCAGATGTTACGGGCGCCGCGCGCTACTGCGATGTATTCAACGAGTTTATAGCCTTGGCCGACAGGCCCGGGTAATCTTTGAAATTTCATCGTGATGGGGATAGATCATTGCAATTGTTGGTCTTGGCGAGGAATTCCTAGTAAGCGCGAGTCATCGGCTCGCGTTGACTACGTCCACGCCGCTGTACACACGCCCGTCGCTCCTGCCGATTGAATGATCGGTGAAATGTTGGATCAGCGGCGGCGGCGGTTCGCTGCCAGCGGCGTCGCGAAGTCCATTGAACCTTATCATTTAGAGGAAGGAGAAGTCGTAACAAGGTTTCCGTAGGTGAACCTGCGGAAGGTTCATTGTCGAAACTGCGCGTGAAACGACCCGCGAACACGTTTTAGCCCGGGGCAGCGCGGCGAGGCGGTCGCCCTCGCCCGCGCGTTCCCCCTCCGTCCGGCCTTGGCGCGGCGGCGACAACGAACCCGGCGCGAGCGTAAGGAATAAATTGAGGGCGGCGCCTCTCGCGAGAGGCGCGTGCTTCTTTGGCCAGAAGCGACTACCGGCAGCGGATATCTCGGCTCGCGCCGATGAAGAAGCGTGGCGAAATCACGATACTTGGTGTAGTGCGAGAATCCGTGAACCGCCGAGTCTTTGAGCGCAAGTTGCGCCCGGCCGTCGGGCGAAACGCGTCTGCTGGCGTCACGCATCCGTCGCCCCGCGCGCGCCCGCTCGAGGGCGGCCCAGCGGCGCGGCGAATCTTGGCCTCCGTGCGCCCGGGCTCGCGGTAGCCTAAATCACGAGTCCACGTCGGCGGACGTCGCGGCATGTGGTGGTTGTGACCCGGCTACCGTAGTCTGCGGCCGTCGCGCGTTCGGACTCCGGACCCTCTTTCGCGCTCGCTCAGCCGCGACCAGTCGGGCGGGACTACCGTGAGTTTAAGCATATCAATAAAGCGGAGGAAAAAACTTACAAGGATTCCCTAATGCTTGGCGAGCAGAACAGCCCGACCTTAGAATCAGGCGGCTCCGTCGTCCAGTGTAATCTGGAGAAGCGTCCTCGTGGCGGGCCGGGCCCAAGTCCACTGGAAGAAGCGCCGGAGAAGTGAGCCCGTTGTGCCGGACCTGTCGCGCCACAGCGTCTCTGAGTCGGGTTGTTTGGGAATCTGGCCCAATCGGGCGGTGAATTCCGTCGAGGCTAAATCTGAGCGAGAGGCGAATGGCGAACAAATCTGCGAGAAAGATGAAAAGGACTTTGAAAAGAGAGTCAAAGAGTGCTTGAAATTGTCGGGAGGAAGCGGATGGGGCGGCGATGCGCCCGGTCGGATGTGGAGCAGCGACTAAGCGGTCGCCCGATCGACTTCGAAGCGCGGACGGCGTGGATTAGAAGCGGCCAAAGCCGGGCTCGATCGCCGCGAGCGCCGTCCGCCGATTGTGGAAAGCGCGCGCCTCGGCGTGCCGGCATCTGCGGCGCTCGGACGGCGCTGTGGGCTCCCATTCGACCGTCTTGAAACACGGACCAAAGTCGACATGTGTGCGAGTCAGCGGCGAAGTAAACCGTAAGCGTAAGGAAGGCGATTGGCGGGATCCGCGAGGGTGCACGCGGCCGACCTTGATCTTACGAGAAGGGTTGAGTGTGAGCATACTGTCGGGACGAAAGATGGTGAACTATGCTGGCGGGGCGAAGCGGAGAAACTCTGGTGGAGGCCGCGGCGATCTTGGCGATGCAAATCGTTAAATCGACTTGGGTATAGAGGCGAAAGACTAATCGAGCCGTCTAGTATTTGGTTCCTCAGAAGTTTCCCTTAGGATAGGCTGGAGCTCGCGTGCGAGTTCTATCGGGTAAAGCCAATGATTAGAGGCCTCGAGTATGGCGCCCTCGACCTATTCTCAAACTTTAAATAGGTAGGGCCAGTGCGGTGCTTTGTTGAGCAGCGCCACGGAATCAAGAGCTCAAGTGGGCCATTTTTGGTAGCGAGCGCGATGCGGGATGAGCCGGAAGCGGGATTCACGGTGCCAAGCTGCGCTAACCTAGATCCCACAAAGGGTGTTGGTCGATTAAGGCAATGGGGCGGTGGTGATGGAAGTCGAAATCCGCTAAGGAGTGTGTAACAACTCACCTGCCGAATCAACTAGCCCCGAAAATGGATGGCGCTTAAGCGCGCGACCTACGCGGCCGTCGGGGCAAGTGCGAGCCAGATGAGTAGGAGAAGCGCGGCGGTCATTGCAAAACCTTGAAGCGCGAGCGGCGGGCGGCCGTCGGTCTGAGATCTTGGTGGTAGTAGCAAATATTCAAATGAGAACTTTGAAGGCGAAGAGGAAAGGTTCCATGTGAGCGGCACTTGCACATGGGTTAGTCGATCCTAAGGGTCGGGGAACCCTGCGAGATAAGCGCGTTGTGGCGTACTCAAAGGAATCGGGTTAAAATTCTGAGCAAGGATGTGGCGGTTGGCGGCAGCGTTAGGAAGTCGGAGGCGTCGGCGGGAAACCTCGGGAAGAGTTATCTTTTACGTTTAACGACTGCCCACCACAGAAGCGGCTCGGTAGGAGGTAGAATCGGTAGCTGGAAGAGCACCGCCGTCGCGTGGTGTCGGTGCGCTCCGTGACCGCGAAAATCCGGAGGACCGAGTGCGAATCCACACGGTCGTACTCATAACCGCATCAGTCTCGAAGGTGAGCGACCTGCAGTCGATGGAACAATGTAGGCAAGGAAGTCGGCAAAATGGATCGTAACCGGAAAAGGATTGGCTCACGAGAAGTGAGCACGGGGTCGATCCGAACCGTCATTGTCGTGGACTGCTCGGCTAACCGCGGCGAGGCGGTCGCCAGCGTCTTGGCCGAGACGGCAATGAGCAGTTCCTTGAGGGCCTTCCGGCGTCGAGCGACCAACTCGAGGCGAAATGCGGACAAGGGAATCCATTATTTAATTAAAACAAAGCATTGCGATGGTCCCAGCGGATGTTTACGCAATGTGATTTACGCGATGCTCACGAATGTCAAAGTGAAGAAATTCAACCAGCGCGGGTAAGCGGCGGGAGTAACTATGACTCTCTTAAGGTAGCCAAATGCCTCGTCGTCTAATTAGTGGCCAGCGTGAATGGATTAACGAGATTCCCAGCTGTCACTGTCTACTATCGGTGAAACCACGACCAGGAGCGGGCTTGGCGAGAATCGTGAGGAAAGAAGACCTGTTGAGCTTGACTCTAGTCAGACTTTGTGAAATGACTTGAGAGGTGTAGTATAAGTGGGGCCAGAAAGGCGAAAGTGAAATACCACTACTTTTAACGTTATTTTACTTATTAGTGAATCGGAGGCGGAGCCTTGCCCTCTTTTTGGACCAGGCTTGCTTTGCGAGCCGATCGAGCGGAAGACATTGTCGGTGGGGAGTTTGGTAGGCGGCACATCTGTTAAAAGATAACGCGGTGTCTAAGATGAGCTCAGCGAGCAATCTCGTGTGGAGCGAAGGGTAAAAGCTCGTTTGATTACGATTTCCGGTCACGAATCTGAGCCGTGAAAGCGTGGCCTAACGATCGCTTTAGACGCCGAATTCGAAGCTAGAGGTGTCGAGAAAAGTTACCACGGGGATAAGCGGCTTGTGGCGACCAGCGTTCATAAGCGGCGTTGCTTTTGATACTTCGATGTCGGCTCTTCCTATCATTGTGAAGCGAGAATTCACCAAGTGTTGGATTGTTCACCCACGATAGGGAGCGTGGTGGGTTTAGGCCGTCGTGAGGCGAGTTAGTTTTACCTGCGATGGCGATTATCATGATAGTAATTCAACCTGAATGCGAGAGGCGGTTGATTCGCACGATTGGTCGTGGCGCTTGGTTGAAAAGCGATGTGTGAAGCTCTGAGTGTCTTTGGATTATGGTGAGCGCCTCTAAGTCGAATCAGGGCTAGAAGCGGCAACATCGCCCGCCGTCCGCTTGCCGACCAGCGATGAGGCCTCTGGCCCCGAGGACGCGTGTCGTTGGCTAAATCGCGCGGCGGAAGAGTCGCGGCGCCTTGAAGTACAATTTCCATCGGCGGCGGGTAGAATCGCTGCGAGCGACTTAAATCTGTGACGGGGTATTGTAAGCGGCGAGTGGCCTTCTTTGCCCGCGATCGTGGTCAGCCCTTGTCGCTCAGATTCGTCCCTCCTCCCGTCCATTCCATTTCTAGCTCTTTCGAATAGAGGTTTAGTTGTTGCTTCATTGAGATCGCGCTAAGTGTTCGGATCTATACCGTCCTAGGCCAAAATGGACGGCGGCGACAACATAGGCGGCGAAGGCGATAACATAGGCGGCGTCGACATAGGCAAAATGGGCGGCGTCTAGCCAGCGTGCGGCGACATAGGCGGCGAGCAGCGACATAGGCGGCGTCTTAGGCCAAAATGAGCGGCAGCTGAAAATAGGCCGGCGGGCAAGCCAAGCGTCGCGGCGACATAGGTCGGCGTCCTAGGCCAAAATGGTAAGCGGCAGCTGAAAATAGGCGGCGGGCAAGCCAAGCGTCGCGGCGACATGGCGGCGTCTAGGCCAAAGCGGGCCGGGCGCTGAAATTAGGCCGGCCGGGCAAGCCAAGCGTCGCGGCGACATAGGCGGCGTCCTAGGCCAAAATGAGCCGGCCAGCGCTGAAAATAGGCGGCGGGCAAGCCAAGCGTCGCGGCGACATGGCGGCGTCCTAGGACAAAATGGTAAGCGGCCTGAAATTAGGCGACGGGCAAGCCAAGCGTCGCGGCGACATAGGCGGCGTGCTAGGCCAAAATGGACCGGCGGACAACAACATAGGCCGGCGGGCGGCAACATAGGCGGCGGCGACATAGCCAAAATGGGGCGACATAGGCGGCGACATAGGCCAGCGTGCGGCGACATAAGCGGCCCAGCGACATAGGCCGGTAGCGGCGCCGACTTGCGGCGACATAGGCCAAGCGTGCGGCGACATAGGCCGGCGGCGACATAGGCCAAGCGTGCAGCGACTTAGGCCGGCGAGCGGCGACATAGGCGGCGTCCTAGGCAAAATGGGCGGCCAGCGAAAATAGGCGGCCAGGCGAGCTCGGCGTCGCGGCGACATAGGTCGGCGTGCTAGGCCAAAATGGGCCGGCGGGCAACATAGGCCGGCGGGCAGCAACATAGGCGGCGTCGACATAGCCAAAATGGGGCGACATAGGCGGCGACGCCGACCAAGCGTGCGGCGACATAGGCGGCCCAGCGGCGCCGACTTGCGGCGACATAGGCCAAGCGTGCGGCGACATAGGCCGCGAAGCGGCGACATAGGCCAAGCGTCTGGCGACTTAGGCGGCGAAGCGGCGACATGGCCGGCGTCCTAGGCCAAAATGGGCGGCCAGCGCGAAAATAGGCGGCCAGGCGAGCTCGGCGTCGCGGCGACATAGGTCGGCGTGCTAGGCCAAAATGGGCCGACGGGCAACAACATAGGCGACGGCGGCAGCAACATAGGCGGCGTCGACATAGCCAAAATGGGCGACATAGGCGGCGGCGACATAGGCCAGCGTGCGGCGACATAAGCGTGGCGGCGTGGCGTAGCGGCGACATAGGCGGCGTGCTAGGCCAAAATGGGCGGCAGCGAAAATAGGCGGCCAGGCGAGCTCGGCGTCTGGCGACATAAGCGGGCGTGCTAGGCCAAAATGGGCCGGCGGGCAACAACAGGCCTACGGGCAGCAACATAGGCGGCGTCGACATAGCCAAAATGGGCGACATAGGCGGCGACATAGGCCAAGCGTGCGGCGACATAGGCGGCGTAGCGGCGACTTGCGGCGACATAGGCCAAGCGTGCGGCGACATGCGGCGAAGCGACGGCGACATAGGCCAAGCGTGCGGCGACTTAGGCGGCGAGCAGCGACATAGGCGGCGTCCTAGGCCAAAATGGGCGGCAGCGGCTGAAAATAGGCGGCCAGGCGAGCTCGGCGTCGCGGCGACATGGCGGCGTGCTAGGCCAAAATGGGCCGAAGCGCAACAACATAGGCGCCGACGGGCGGCAACATAGGCGGCGTCGACATATCAAAATGGGGCGACATAGGCGGCGACGCCAAGCGTCGGCGACATAGGCGGCCGGCGGCGACATGGGCGGCCAGCGAAAATAGGCCCGGCAGGCGGGGCGAAAATGGGGCGACATAGGCCGAGCATGCAAAGTGAACATGCTCGTGCTTGACTTGTTAAGCATACATTCACAATCAAAGAATGTATAATATGAAAAATGAGGTTTTAGGTCCACGTCGCCAACAAAGAACTTGAGACATGAACGAATAGTCGCGGAAGTCTATTATGAGCGTTTTGACCAATGAGTGATCCCATTAGTTTTTATATAAAAATGTTGCCTTGGCGCTTCTAAGTCATTTATGAGCGAATCGGTTCCCTTCGGTGCATGTTGGCACCTGAGCGCCCATTATGATTCTACGGCATAAACGTATGCAGTCTGTCACTTGGATTTTTTTAAAGCATATATAAGGGTAGAGGTGTTGAAGGCACTTGAGGCGACTTCGTTTTGGTGGTCATGTCTTGGCGCATAGTAGGGGGCACACTTGTAGCGCGCATGGGCTCGTCCCGTGCTACGCTATCGGCGTCCTCAACGCCGGCGGCGACTCGCCGGCGGAAGCGGGCGTGGTCGATCGTGGCGGATTATTGGCAGGACAAAGCGGCGCTTTCGTGTCGTCGCGGTGAGTTCTAAACAGCTGCTCCTCGTGGCAAGCTCTGGCGCCCAGCGCCGCGAGCTCCGTAAACGACCGTCAGCGTCCGATGCGGCCGGCGGTCGAGTGCCTTCTTCTCTACCCCACGGGGCGGGCTGCGGGTTATCTATCGTGTCTAAGCGGGACTTGCTCTGACTTCGCCAGCGTCGGCATTAGCGTGGCGCTCGGCATACTGATGTCGGGCGTCGGGGCGTGTTCAGCAGCGGCGATAGAAGCATTGGGCGTCTGGCCAGCGTGAGTGGTGTTCGGCGTGTCGCGGTTAGGTTGGATCCTGCTCGGCGGCGACCTCCTCGCCGCGTGCCATCTCGATTGTGAAGCGGCGCGCTTGGGCTCGCTTCGGGTCGGTTTCTGTCTTTGCATACCTAATGCCGGCGTTATAGCGTCTGTCGGTTGCCTTCGGCCTCGCATTCCGTGTGCGGGCTGAACGAAGCCGCCCTCGCGTCCGCGTCGTCCTCGCTTCGGTCGAGCGATGGCGCGGTAGCGGCGGTCGGACCCTCGGTTCGATAAGCGCAGCGGGCATGGGGTCTCGCGGCTCTGTCTGCCCGAGCGAGCAGCGCTCGCTACGGACGGCCAGTCGCTCGCGTCGACCGGCCGCGCCACTGGGCGGAGTCGGGTTCGTCTTGCGACGCCGATGAGGATGCTACGGTTGATCACGCGGTAGTCATATGCTTGTCTCAAAGATTAAGCCATGCATGTGTAAGTATGAACAAATTGGTGTGAAGCTGCGAATGGCTCGTTAAATCGATTATAGTTTGTTTGATGGTATCTACTACTCGGATAGCAGTAGTAATTCTAGAGCTATCGTGCAACAAACCCGACTTACGGAAGGGGCGCATTTATTAGATAAAAGGTCGGCGGGCTCTGCCGTTCTTTGCGATGATTCATGATAACTCGGCGGATCGCCGCGGCCGTCGTGCGGCGGCGTCGTTCAAATTTACGCCTATCAACTTTCGATGGTAGGATAGTGGCCTACCATGGTGGTGACGGGTGGCGGAGAATTAGGGTTCGATTAGGAGAGGAGCACGGCGGCTACCACGTCGAGGAAGGCGGCGGTAGCGCAAATTACCCAATCGACACGGGAGGTAGTGACAATAAATAACAATCTGGGCTCTTTGAGTGCAGTAATTGGAATAGTACAATCTAAATCCCTTAACGAGGATCCATTGGAGGGCAAATGCGGTGCGGTACGCGGTAATTCCGGCTCGATAAGCGTATATTTAAGTTATTGCGATTAAAAAGCTGCGTAGTTGGACTTTGGGATGGGTCGGCGGTCCGCCTCGCGGTGTGCGTCGATCGTCTGCGTCCTGCTGCCGGCGATGCGCTCACGGCCTTAATTGGCGGAGTCGTGCCTCGTATTTACTTTGAAGAAATTAGAGTGCTCAAAGCAAGCCTACGCTCGTATACATTAGCATGGGATAACATTATAGGATTTGGTCTATTACGTTGGCGCCGGGATCGGAGTAATGATTAACGAGGGGCGATCGGGGCATTCGTATTTCATAGTCGGTGAAATTCTTGGATTTATGAAAGACGAACAACTGCGAAAGCATTTGCCAAGGATGTTTTCATTAATCAAGAACGAAAGTTGGGGGCTCGAAGACGATCAGATACCGTCCTAGTCTCAACCATAAACGATGCCGACCAGGGATCGGCGGATGTTGCTTTTAGGACTCCGCCGGCACCTTATGAGAAATCAAAGTTTTTGGGTTACGGGGGGAGTATGGTCATGGCTGAAACTTAAAGGAATTGTGGAAGGGCACCACGAGTGGAGCACTGCGGCTTAATTTGACTCAACAGGAAACTTACGAGTCGGACATAGTAAGGATTAATGGTGAGAGCTCTTTCTTGATTCTATGGGTGGTGGTGCATGGCGTTCTTAGTTGGTGGAAGCGATTTATGCAGTTAATTAGTTAGCGAGCGAGACCTCGGCTGCTAACTAGCTATGCGGAGGTATCCCTCGCGGCGACTTAGAGGACTACGGCGCTTTTAGGCGCGGAAGTTTGAGGCAATAGCAGTGCGTGATGCCGCCCAGATGTTACGGGCGCCGCGCTACTGCGATGTATTCAGCGAGTTTATAGCCTTGGTAAGCGGGCGGGTAATCTTTGAAATTTCATCGTGATGGGGATAGATCATTGCAATTGTTGGTCTTGGCGAGGAATTCCTAGTAGCGCGAGTCATCGGCTCGCGTTGACTACGTCCACGCCGCTGTACACACGCGCGCGTCGCTCCTGCAGATTGAATGATCGGTGAAATGTTGGATCAGCGGCGGCTCGCTGCCATGACGTCGCGAAGTCCATTGAACCTTATCATTTAGAGGAAGGAGAAGTCGTAACAAGGTTTCCGTAGGTGAACCTGCGGAAGGATCATTGTCGAAACTGCGCGTGAAGCGACCCGCGAACACGTTTTAGCGGGGCAGCGCGGCGGTCGCCCTCGCCCGCGCGTTCCCCCTCCGTCCGGCCTTGTGTGCGGCGAGCGACAACGAACCGGCGGAAGCGCCAAGGAATAAATTGAGGGCGGCGCCTCTCGCGAGGAGGCGCGTGCTTCTTTGGCCAGAAGCGACTACCGGCAGCGGATATCTCGGCTCGCGCCGATGAAGAAGCGTGGCGAAATCACGATACTAGTGTGAATTGCAGAATCCCGTGAACCATCGAGTCTTTGAACGCAAGTTGCGCCCGAAGCCGTCAGGCCGAGGGCACGTCTGCCTGGGCGTCACGCATCCCGTCGCCCCCCGCGCGCCGCGCCCCCGCTCCGGGGACGCGGCGGCGCGGCGGGGCGGAAGCTGGCCTCCCGTGCGCCCCCGGGCTCGCGGTAGCGCTAAATCACGAGTCCACGTCGGCGGGCGTCGCGGCATGTAGTGGTTGTGACCCGGCTACCGTAGTCTGCGCGGCCGTCGCGCGTTCGGACTCCGGACCCTCTTTGCGCTCGCGCGCTCAGCCCGCGACCAGTCGGCGGGACTACCGTGAGTTTAAGCTTATATATAAGAGGAGTAAAAGAAACTTACAAGGATTCCCTAGTAACGAAGCGAGCAGAAGCAGCCCGACCTTAGAATCGGGCGGCTCCGTCGTCCGAATGTAATCTGGAGAAGCGTCCTCGTGTGGGACCGGGCCAAGTCCCTGGAAGAAGCGCGGAGAAAGTGAGCCCGTTGTGCCGGACCACTGTCGCGCCACGGCCATGTCTGGTCGGGTTGTTTGGGAATCTGACCCAATCGGGCGGTGAATTCCGTCGAGGCTAAATCTGAGGCGAGAGGCCGATGGCGAACAAATCTGCGAGGAAAGATGAAAAGGACTTTGAAAAGAGAGTCAAGAGTGCTTGAAATTGTCGGGAGGGAAGCGGATGGGGGCCGGCGATGCGCCCCGGTCGGATGTGGAACGGCGACTAGCCGGTCCGCCGATCGACTCGGGGCGCGGACCAGCGTGGATTAGAAGCGGCCAAAGCGGGCTCTCGTCGCCCGTGAGCGCCGTCCCCTCGATTGTGGAAGGCAGCGCGCGCCTCCGGCGTGCTTCGGCATCTGCGCGCTCCGGACGCTGGCCTGTGGGCTCCCCATTCGACCCGTCTTGAAACACGGACCAAGGAGTCTGACATGTGTGCGAGTCAACGGGCGAGTAAACCGTAAGCGTAAGGAAGGCGATTGGCGGGATCCACGAGGGTGCACGCCGACCGACCTTGATCTTCTGAGAAGGGTTCGAGTGTGAGCATACCTGTCGGGACCCGAAAGATGGTGAACTATGCTGGCGGGGCGAAGCGGAGAAACTACGGTGGAGGCCGCGGCGATCTTGGCGATGCAAATCGTCGTTAAATCGACTTGGGTATATGGGAGAAAGACTATTCGATCCGTCTAGTTTCTGTTTTCCTCCGAAGTTTCCCTTAGGATAGCTGGAGCTCGCGTGCGATTTCTATCGGGTAAAGCCAATGATTAGAGGCCTCGAGCGTATGGCGCCCTCGACCTATTCTCAAACTTTAAATAGGTAGGGCGGCGCGGTGCTTTGTTGAGCAGCGCCACGGAATCAGAGCTCAGTGGGCCATTTTTGGTAGCGAGCGGCGATGCGGGATGAGCCGGAGCGGGTTCACGGTGCCAAACTGCGCGCTAACCTAGATCCCACAAAGGGTGTTGGTCGATTAAGGCAATGGGGCGGTGGTCATGGAAGTCGAAATCCGCTAAGGAGTGTGTAACAACTCACCTGCCGAATCAACTAGCCCCGAAAATGGATGGCGCTTAAGCGCGCGACCTACCGGCCGTCGGGGCAAGTGCGAGCCAGATGAGTAGGAGAAGCGCGGCGGTCATTGCAAAACCTTGGGCGCGAGCCCGGGCGGAGCGGCCGTCGGTGCAGATCTTGGTGGTAGTAGCAAATATTCAAATGAGAACTTTGAAGGCGAAGAGGTAAGGTTCCAGGTGAACGGCTCTTGCACAGGGGTTAGTCGATCTAAGGGTCGGGGAACCCTGCGAGATAAGCGCGTTGTAGCGTACTCGAAGGAATCGGGTTAAAATTCTGAGCAAGGATGTGGCGGTTGGCGGCAGCGTTAGGAAGTCCGGAGACGTCGGCGGGAGCCTCGGGAAGAGTTATCTTTTACGTTTAACGACTGCCCACCACAGAAGCGGCTCGGTAGGAGGTAGAGTCGGTGACTGGAAGAGCACCGCTGCGTCGCGTGGTGTCGGTGCGCTCCGTGACCGCGAAAATCCGGAGGACCGAGTCACGAATCCACACGGTCGTACTCATAACGCGTCAGTCTCAAGGTGAGCGACCTGCAGTCGATGGAACAATGTAGGCAAGGGAAGTCGGCAAAATGGATCCGTAACTTCGGGAAAAGGATTGGCTCACGAGGTGAGCACGGGGTCGATCCGAACCCGTCATTGTCGGCGGACTGCTCGGCTGCTTCAGCGGCGAGGCGGGTCGCCAGCGTCTTGGCGAGAATTTGAGAGCAGTTCGCCGGGGCCTTCCGGCGTCGAGCGACTTCGAGGCGAAAATGCGGACAAGGGAATCCATTGTTTAATTAAAACAAAGCATTGCGATGGTCCCAGCGGATGTTTCACGCAATGTGATTTACGCGATGCTCACGAATGTCAAAGTGAAGAAATTCAACCAAAGCGGCGGGTAAGCGGCGGGAGTAACTATGACTCTCTTAAGGTAGCCAAATGCCTCGTCATCTAATTAGTGGCGCGTGAATGGATTAACGAGATTCCCAGCATCCTGTCTACTATCGGTGAAACCACGACCAAGGAGCGGGCTTGGCGAGAATCGTGAGGAAAGAAGACCTGTTGAGCTTGACTCTAGTCGACTTTGTGAAATGACTTGAGAGGTGTAGTATAAGTGGGGCGAAAGGCGAAAGTGAAATACCACTACTTTTAACGTTATTTTACTTATTAGTGAATCGGAGGCGGAGCCTTTGCCCTCTTTTTGGACCAGGCTTGCTTTTGCGAGCCGATCAGGCGGAAGACATTGTCGGTGGGGAGTTTGGTAGGCGGCACATCTGTTAAAAGATAACGCGGTGTCTAAGATGAGCTCAGCGAGCAATCTCGTGTGGAGCGAAGGGTAAAAGCTCGTTTGATTACGATTTCCGGTCACGAATCTGAGCGAGTGGCGTGGCCTAACGATCGCTTTAGACGCCCGAATTCGAAGCTAGAGGTGTCGAGAAAAGTTACCACGAGGATAAGCGGCTTGTGGCGTGGCGTTCATAAGCGGCGTTGCTTTTGATCGCCGATGTCGGCTCTTCCTATCATTGTGAAGCGAGAATTCACCAAGTGTTGGATTGTTCACCCACGATAGGGAGCGTGGTGGGTTTAGGCCGTCGTGAGGCGAGGTTAGTTTTACCTGCGATGGCGATGTCGCGATAGTAATTCAACCTAATGCGAGAGGCGGTTGATTCGCACGATTGGTCATCGCTTGGTTGAAAAGCGATGTGTGAAGCTCTGAGTGTCTTTGGATTATGGTGAAACGCCTCTAAGTCGAATCAGGGCTAGAAGCGGCATCGCCGCCGTCCGCTTGCCGACCAGCGATGAGGGGCCTCTGGCCCCGAGACGCGTGTCGTTGGCTAAATCGCGCGGCGGAAGAGTCGCGGCGCCTTGAAGTACAATTTCCATCGGCGGCGGGTAGAATCGCTGCGGGCGACTTAAATCTGTGACGGGGTATTGTAAGCGGCGAGTGGCCTTCTTTGCCACGATCGTGAGATTCAGCCACTGTCGCTCAGATTCGTCCCTCCTCCCATCCATTCCATTTCTAGCTCTTTCGAATAGAGGTTTAGTTGTTGCTTCATTGAGATCGCGCTAAGTGTTCGGATCTATACCGTCCTAGGCCAAAATGGACCGGCGGGCAACAACATAGGCCGGCGAAGCGATAACATAGGCGGCGTCGACGCATAGGCAAAATGGGCGGCGTCTAGCCAAGCGTGCGGCGACATAGGCGGCAGGCGGCGACATAGGCGGCGTCTTAGGCCAAAATGAGCCAGCGCTGAAAATAGGCGGCGGGCAAGCCAAGCGTCGCGGCGACATAGGTCGGCGTCCTAGGCCAAAATGAGCAGCGGCGAAAATAGGCGGACGGGCAAGCCAAGCGTCGCGGCGACATGGCGGCGTCCTAGGCCAAAAGCGGGCGGCGCTGAAATTAGGCGGCGGGCAAGCCAAGCGTCGCGGCGACATAGGCGGCGTCCTAGGCCAAAATGAGCGGCAGCTGAAAATAGGCGGCGGGCAAGCCAAGCGTCGCGGCGACATGGCGGCGTCCTAGGACAAAATGAGCGGCCAGCTGAAATTAGGCCGGCGGGCAAGCCAAGCGTCGCGGCGACATAGGCGGCGTGCTAGGCCAAAATGGACCGGCGGACAACAACATAGGCGGCGGGCAGCAACATAGGCGGCGGCGACATAGCCAAAATGGGGCGACATAGGCGGCGACGCCGACAAGCGTGCGTGCGCGACATAGGCGGCGACATAGCCGGCGTGGCGGCGCCGACTTGCGGCGACATAGGCCAAGCGTGCGGCGACATGGCCGGCGGGCGGCGACATAGGCCAAGCGTGCGGCGACTTAGGCGGCGGGCGGCGACATAGGCCGGCGTCCTAGGCCAAAATGGGCGGCAGGCGAAAATAGGCCGGCCAGGCGAGCTCGGCGTCGCGGCGACATAGGTCGGCGTGCTAGGCCAAAATGGGCCGGCGGGCAACAACATAGGCCGGCGGGCAGCAACATAGGCGGCGTCGACATAGCCAAAATGGGGCGACATAGGCGGCGACGCAAACCAAGCGTGCGGCGACATGGCCGGTAGCGGCGCCGACTTGCGGCGACATAGGCCAAGCGTGCGGCGACATGGCCGGCGAAGCGGCGACATAGGCCAAGCGTCTGGCGACTTAGGCCGGCGGGCGGCGACATAGGCGGCGTCCTAGGCCAAAATGGGCGGCAGCGCTGAAAATAGGCCGGCCAGGCGAGCTCGGCGTCGCGGCGACATAGGTCGGCGTGCTAGGCCAAAATGGGCCGGCGGGCAACAACATAGGCGGCGAGGCGGCAACATAGGCCGGCGTCGACATAGCCAAAATGGGCGACATAGGCGGCGACATAGGCCAAGCGTGCGGCGACATAGGCGGCCCAGCGTGGCGGCGGCGACAGCGGCGACATGGCGGCGTGCTAGGCCAAAATGGGCGGCAGCGAAAATAGGCCGGCCAGGCGAGCTCGGCGTCGCGGCGACATAAGCGGGCGTGCTAGGCCAAAATGGGCCGGCGGGCAACAACATGAGCCTACGGGCAGCAACATAGGCGGCGTCGACATAGCCAAAATGGGGCGACATAGGCGGCGACGCAAACCAAGCGTGCGGCGACATAAGCGGCCCAGCGTAGCCGACTTGCGGCGACATAGGCCAAGCGTGCGGCGACATAGGCGACGAGCGGCGACATAGGCCAAGCGTCAGCGACTTAGGCGGCGGGCAGCGACATAGGCGGCGTCCTAGGCAAAATGGGCAGCGGCGAAAATAGGCCGGCAGGCGAGCTCGGCGTCGCGGCGACATAAGCCGGCGTGCTAGGCCAAAATGGGCCGACGGGCAACAACATAGGCGGCGAGGCGGCAACATAGGCGGCGTCGACATATCAAAATGGGGCGACATAGGCGGCGACATAAACCAAGCGTCGGCGACATGGCGGCGGCGACATGGGCGGCCAGCGAAAATAGGCCGGCAGGCGGGGCGAAAATGGGGCGACATAGGGCGACATGCAAAGTGAACATGCTCGTGCTTGACTTGTTAAGCATACATTCACAATCAAAGAATGTATAATATGAAAAATGAGGTTTTCGGTCCACGTCGTAACAAAGAACTTGAGACATGAACCAAATAGTCGCGTAGTCTATTATGAGCGTTTTGACCAATGAGTGATCCCATTAGTTTTTATATAAAAATGTTGCCTTGGCGCTTCTAAGTCATTTATGAGCGAATCGGTTCCCTTTCGGTGCATGTTGGCACACAGAACGCCCATTATGATTATATTGCATAAACATGTCTGGTCCTTTCACTTGGATTTTTTTTTTTAAAGCATATATAAGGGTGTAGAGGTGTTGAAGGAACATGAGGCGACTTCGTTTTTGGTGGTCATGTCTTGGCGCATAGTAGGGGCACACTTGTAGCGCGCATGGGCTCGTCCCATGCTACGCTATCGGCGTCCTCAGCAGCGGCGGCGACTCGCGGCGGCTGAAGCGGCGTGGTCGATCGTGGCGGATTATTGCCAGGACAAAGCGGCGCTTTCGTGTCGTCGCGGTGAGTTCTAAACAGCTGCTCCTCGTGGCAAGCTCTGGCGCCCGGCGCCGCGGGCTCGCCGGCGACCGTCAGCGTCCGATGCGGCCGGGGAGGTCGTGTGCCTTCTTATTCTCTACCCCACAGGGCGGGCTGCGGGTTATCTATCGTGTCTAGCGGGACTTGCTCACGACTTCGCAGCGTCGGCATTAGCGGCGGCGCTCGGCATACTGATGTCGGGCGTCGGGGCGTGTTCGGCAGCGGCGATAGGAGCATTTGGGCGTCTGGCCAGCGTGAGTGGTGTTCGGCGTGTCGCGGTTAGGTTGGATCCTGCTCGGCGGCGACCTCCTCGCCGCGTGCCATCTCGATTGTAGAAGCGGCGCGCTTGGGCTCGCTTCGGTCGGTTTCTGTCTTTGCATACCTAATGCCCGGCATTATAGCGTCTGTCGGTTGCCTTCGGCCTCGCATTCCGTGTGCGGGCTGAACGAAGCCGCCCTCGCGTCCGCGTCGTCCTCGCTTCGGTCGAGGCGATGGCGCGGTAGCGGCGGTGGACCGGACCCAGTTCGATAAGCGCGGCGGGCATGGGGTCTCGCGGCTCTGTCTGCCCGAGCGAGCAGCGCTCGCTACGGACGGCAGTCGGCGCTCGCGTCGACCGGCGCGCCACTGGGCGGAGTCGGGTTAAATCTTGTGACGCCGATGAGGATGCTACGGTTGATCACGCGGTAGTCATATGCTTGTCTCAAAGATTAAGCCATGCATGTGTAAGTATGAACAAATTGGTGTGAAGCTGCGAATGGCTCGTTAAATCGATTATAGTTTGTTTGATGGTATCTACTACTCGGATAGCAGTAGTAATTCTAGAGCTATCGTGCAACAAACCCGACTTACGGAAGGGGCGCATTTATTAGATAAAAGGTCGGCGCGGGCTCTGCCGTTCTTTGCGATGATTCATGATAACTCGGCGGATCGCGCGGCCGTCGTGCGGCGGCGCATCATTCAAATTTACGCCTATCAACTTTCGATGGTAGGATAGTGGCCTACCATGGTGGTGGCGGGTGGCGGAGAATTAGGGTTCGATTAGGAGAGGAGCACGAAAGCGGCTACCACGTCAAGGAAAGCGGCGAGCGCGCAAATTACCCAATCGACACGGGAGGTAGTGACAATAAATAACAATCTGGGCTCTTTGAGTGCAGTAATTGGAATAGTACAATCTAAATCCCTTAACGAGGATCCATTGGAGGAGCAAATGCGGTGCGGCGGACGCGGTAATTCCGGCTCGATAAGCGTATATTTAAGTTATTGCGATTAAAAAGCTCGTAGTTGGACTTTGGGATGGGTCGGCGGTCCGCCTCGCGGTGTGCGTCGATCGTCTGCGTCCTGCTGCCGGCGATGCGCTCACGGCCTTAATTGGCGGAGTCGTGCCTCGTATTTATTACTTTGAAGAAATTAGAGTGCTCAAAGCAAGCCTACGCTCGTATACATTAGCATGGGATAACATTATAGGATTTCGGTCCTATTACGTTGGCGCCGGGATCGGAGTAATGATTAACGAGGGACGATCGGGGCATTCGTATTTCATAGTCGGTGAAATTCTTGGATTTATGAAAGGCGAACAAGCTGCGAAAGCATTTGCCAAGGATGTTTTCATTAATCAGAAGCGAAAGTTGGGGGCTCGAAGGCGATCGGATACCGTCCTAGTCTCGACCATAAGCGATGCCGAGCCGAGGATCGGCGGATGTTGCTTTTAGGACTCATGGCACCTTATGAGAAATCAAAGTTTTTGGGTTAGGGAGTATGGTCATGAAATTTGAAACTTAAAGGAATTGTGGAAGGGCACCACGGGAGTGGAGCACTGCGGCTTAATTTGACTCAACGGAAACTTACGAGTCGGACATAGTAAGGATTGTGGTGAGCTCTTTCTTGATTCTATGGGTGGTGGTGCATGGCGTTCTTAGTTGGTGGAAGCGATTTATGCAGTTAATTAGTTAGCGAGCGAGACCTCGGCTGCTAACTAGCTATGCGGAGGTATCCCTCGTGACGGCTTCTTAGAGGACTACGGCGCTTTTAGGCGCGGAAGTTGAGGCAATAGCAGTGCGTGATGCCGCCCAGATGTTACGGGCGCGCGCGCTTCTGCGATGTATTCAGCGAGTTTATAGCCTTGGTAAGCGGGCGGGTAATCTTTGAAATTTCATCGTGATGGGGATAGATCATTGCAATTGTTGGTCTTGGCGAGGAATTCCTAGTAGCGCGAGTCATCATTTCGCGTTGACTACGTCCACGCCGCTGTACACACCGCGTCGCTCCTGCCGATTGAATGATCGGTGAAATGTTGGATCAGCGGCGGCGGCGGTTATTTGCCAGCGGCGTCGCGAGAAGTCCATTGAACCTTATCATTTAGAGGAAGGAGAAGTCGTAACAAGGTTTCCGTAGGTGAACCTGCGGAAGGATCATTGTCGAAACCTGCGCGTGAGCGACCAGCGAACACGTTTTAGCGGGGCAGCGTGGCGAGCGGTCGCCCTCGCCCGCGTTCCCCCTCCGTCCCGGCCTTGTGCGCGGCGGGCGACAACGAACCGGCGCGAAAGCGTAAAGGAATAAATTGAGGGCGGCGCCTCTCGCGAGGAGGCGCGTGCTTCTTTGGCGAAGCGACTACCGGCAGCGGATATCTCGGCTCGCGCCGATGAAGAAGCGTGGCGAAATCACGATACTTGGTGTGGTGCGAGAATCCGTGAACCATCGAGTCTTTGAGCGCGAGTTGCGCCCGGCCGTCGGGCCGAGAACGCGTCTGCTGGCGTCACGCATCCGTCGCCCCGCGCGCGCGCCCGCTCGAGGGCGGCGGCGGCGAAGCGGCCTCCGTGCGCCCGGGCTCGCGGCTGGCCTAAATCACGAGTCCACGTCGGCGGGCGTCGCGGCATGTGGTGGTTGTGACCCGGCTACCGTAGTCTGCGGCCGTCGCGCGTTCGGACTCCGGACCCTCTTTGCGGCGCTCGCGGCGCTCAAGCCGCGACCAGTCGGCGGGACTACCGTGAGTTTAAGCATATCAATAAGCGGAGGAAAAAAACTTACAAGGATTCCCCTAATGCTTGGCGAGCAGGGAGCATTGACCTTAGAATCAGGCGGCTCCGTCGTCCAGTGTAGTCTGGAAAAGCGTCCTCGTGGGCCGGGCCCAAGTCCACTGGAAGAAGCGCGGAGAAGTGAGCCCCGTTGTGCCGGACCTGTCGCGCCACAGCGTATCTCTGAGTCGGGTTGTTTGGGAATCTGACCCAATCGGGCGGTGAATTCCGTCGAGGCTAAATCTGAGCGAGAGGCCGATGGCGAACAAATCTGCGCGAGAAAGATGAAAAGGACTTTGAAAAGAGAGTCAAGAGTGCTTGAAATTGTCGGGAGGGAATCGGATGGGGTCCGGCGATGCGCCCCGGTCGGATGTGGAACTGCGACTAGCCGGTCCGCCGATCGACTCGGGGCGCGGACCAGCGTGGATTGTGGGGGCGGCCAAAGCCCGGGCTCTCGTTACGCCCGCGGATCGCCGTCCCCTCGATTGTGGAAAGCGTAGCGCGCCTCGGCGTGCCGGCATCTGCGGCGCTCGGACCCGGCACTGGGCTCCCATTCGACCCGTCTTGAAACACGGACCAAGGAGTCTGACATGTGTGCGAGTCATCGGGCGAGTAAACCGTAAGGCGTAAGGAAGATGATTGGCGGGATCCGCGAGGGTGCACGCCCGACCGACCTTGATCTTACGAGAAGGGTTGAGTGTGAGCATACTGTCGGGACCGAAAGATGGTGAACTATGCTGGCGGGGCGAAGCGGAGAAACTACGGTGGAGGCGCGGCGATCTTGGCGATGCAAATCGTTAAGTCGACTTGGGTATAGAGGCGAAAGACTAATCGAGCCGTCTAGTAGCTGGTTCCTCAGAAGTTTCCCTTAGGATAGTTTGGAGCTCGCGTGCGAGTTCTATCGGGTAAAGCCAATGATTAGAGGCCTCGGAGGCGCGCCCTCGACTATTCTCAAACTTTAAATAGGTAGGGCCAGTGCGGTGCTTTGTTGAGCAGCGCCACGGAATCAGAGCTCCAAGTGGGCCATTTTGGTAGCGAGCTAGCGATGCGGGATGAGCAGGAGCCAGATTCTGGTGCCAAGCTGCGCTAACCTAGATCCCACAAAGGGTGTTGGTCGATTAAGGCAGCGGGGCGGTGGTCATGGAAGTCGAAATCCGCTAAGAGTGTGTAACAACTCACTGCCGAATCAACTAGCCCGAAAATGGATGGCGCTTAAGCGCGCGACCTACCCGGCCGTCGGGGCAAGTGCGAGCCAGATGAGTAGGAGAAGCGCGGCGGTCATTGCAAAACCTTGAAGCGCGAGCGGCGGGCGGCCGTCGGTGCGGATCTTGGTGGTAGTAGCAAATATTCAAATGAGAACTTTGAAGGCGAAGAGGAAAGGTTCCATGTGAGCGGCACTTGCACATGGGTTAGTCGATCCTAAGGGTCGGGGAACCCTGCGAGATAAGCGCGTTGTAGCGTACTCAAAGGAATCGGGTTAAAATTCTGAGCAAGGATGTGGCGGTTGGCGGCAGCGTTAGGAAGTCGGAGGCGTCGGCGGGAACCTCGGGAAGAGTTATCTTTTACGTTTAACGACCTGCCCACCACAGAAGCGGCTCGTAGGAGGTAGGGTCGGCCAGCTGGAAGAGCACCGCCGCGTCGCGTGGTGTCGGTGCGCTCCGTGACCGCGAAAATCCGGAGGACCGATGCGAATCCACACGGTCGTACTCATAACCGCATCAGTCTCGAAGGTGAGCGACCTGCAGTCGATGGAACAATGTAGGCAAGGAAGTCGGCAAAATGGATCGTAACCGGGAAAAGGATTGGCTCACGAGAAGTGAGCACGGGGTCGATCCGAACCGTCGGTGTCGGCGGGCTGCTTCGCGGCGAGCGGGTCGCCAGCGTCTTGGCCGAGAAACGGTGAGCAGTTCGCCGGGGCCTTCCGGCGTCGAGCAGCCAACTTCGAGCTGAAATGCGGACAAGGGAATCCGACTATTTAATTAAAACAAAGCATTGCGATGGTCCCAGCGGATGTTTCGCAATGTGATTTACGCGATGCTCACGAATGTCAAAGAGAAGAAATTCAACACAGCGCGGGTAAACGGCGGGAGTAACTATGACTCTATTAAGGGAGCCAAATGCCTCGTCATCTAATTAGTGACGCGCGTGAATGGAGTAACGAAAGTCCCACTGTCCCTGTCTACTATCGGTGAAACCACGACCAAGGGAGCGGGCTTGGCGAGAATCGTGAGGAAAGAAGACCTGTTGAGCTTGAATCTAGTCAGACTTTGTGAAATGACTTGAGAGGTGTAGTATAAGTGGGGCCAGAAAGGCGAAAGTGAAATACCACTACTTTTAACGTTATTTTACTTATTAGTGAATCGGAGCGGGAGCCTTGCCCTCTTTTTGGACCAGGCTTGCTTTGCGAGCCGATCGAGGCGAGAAGACATTGTCGGTGGGGAGTTTGGTGAGGCGGCACATCTGTTAAAAGATAACGCGGTGTCTAAGATGAGCTCAGCGAGCAATCTCGTGTGGAGCGAAGGGTAAAAGCTCGTTTGATTACGATTTCCGATGCGAATCTGAGCCGTGGCGTGGCCTAACGATCGCTTTAGACGCCGAATTCGAAGCTAGAGGTGTCAGAAAAGTTACCACAGGGATAACTGGCTTGTGGCAGCCAAGCGTTCATAAGCGGCGTTGCTTTTGATCGCCGATGTCGGCTCTTCCTATCATTGTGAAGCGAAATTCACCAAGTGTTGGATTGTTCACCCACGATAGGGAGCGTGGTGGGTTTAGGCCGTCGTGAGGCGGGTTAGTTTTACCTGCGATGGCGATTATCGCGATAGTAATTCAACCTGAATGCGAGAGGCGGTTGATTCGCACGATTGGTCATCGGCTTGGTTGAAAAGCGATGTGTGAAGCTCTGAGTGTCTTTGGATTATGGTGAAACGCCTCTAAGTCAGAATCGGGTCTAGAAGCGACGCATGCGCCCGCCGTCCGCTTGCCGACCCGCAGTAGGGGCCTCTGGCCCCCAAGGGCACGTGTCGTTGGCTAAGTCGCCGCGGCGGAAGAGTCGCGGCGACTGCCTTGAAGTACAATTTCCATCGAGCGGCGGGTAGAATCGCTGCGGGCGACTTAAATCTGCGGCGGGGTATTGTAAGCGAGTGGCCTTCTTTGCCACGATCGGTGAATTCGACCGCTGTCGCTCAGGTCGTCCTCCCCTCCCATCCATTCCATTTCTAGCTATTTCGAATATTGGTTTTGTTGTTGCTTCATTGAGATCGCGCTAAGTGTTCGGATCTATACCGTCCTAGGCCAAAATGGACCGGCGAAGCAACAACATAGGCGGCGAAGCGATAACATAGGCGGCGTCGACGCAGGCAAAATGGGCGGCGTCTAGCCAAGCGTGCGGCGACATAGGCAGCGGCGGCGACATAGGCCGGCGTCTTAGGCCAAAATGAGCGGCAGCGCTGAAAATAGGCGGCGGGCAAGCCAAGCGTCGCGGCGACATAGGTCGGCGTCCTAGGCCAAAATGAGCCGGCCTTGGCGAAAATAGGCCGGCGGGCAAGCCAAGCGTCGCGGCGACATGGCGGCGTCCTAGGCCAAAGCGGGCCGGCAGCTGAAATTAGGCGGCGGGCAAGCCAAGCGTCGCGGCGACATGGCCGGCGTCCTAGGCCAAAATGAGCGGCAGCGCTGAAAATAGGCCGGCGGGCAAGCGTCGCGGCGACATGGGCGGCGTCCTAGGACAAAATGGTAAGCGGCTGAAATTAGGCGGCGGGCAAGCCAAGCGTCGCGGCGACATAGGCGGCGTGCTAGGCCAAAATGGACCGACGGACAACAACATAGGCGGCGGGCAGCAACATAGGCCGACGACGACATAGCCAAAATGGGGCGACATAGGCCGACGACATAGGCCAAGCGTGCAGCGACATAGGCCGACGGGCAGCGACATAGGCCGACTGGCAGCGCCGACTTGCAGCGACATAGGCCAAGCGTGCAGCGACATAGGCCGACGGGCAGCGACATAGGCCCAG
>JAQGDG010000293.1:87500-122500 GCA_029844215.1 Przewalskia tangutica | reverse complement strand
CAAGATGTGTAATGCCCAAACTGCCGCACTTAGGATGGAAATTAAATCCGGAGTTTGTAGTCTTCAACCTCAGCATCCTAGAAAAGTACTCAATACAAAGGATGAACAAAGTAGGGGACATAGGATCACCTTGCCTCAGGCCGCGTTCACCCTTGAAATAGCCGTGGAGTTCACCATTTATGGATATAGAAAATGATGGTGTAGTGACACATTCCATGACCCATCTCACAAATCTGTCCGGGAACCCAAGACCACGCAAAACCGAATCCAGAAAACCCCGAATCTGATGTCAAATGCCTTGGGAGATCAACCATTAGCATACACCTTGGTGAAGTCCGCTTCCTGTTGTACCCCTTGACAAGTTCCTGAGCAATGAACACGTTGTCTACCAAGTTCCGTCCTTGTACAAACGCACCTTGGCACTCATTTACAATAGTGGGCATGAAGGCAGACATGCGATTTGCAAGAATTTTTGTAATGATCTTATAAACCACATTAGTAAGGCCGATTGGACGGAAATCACTAACCTTCGGATTCGTATCCGTCTTGGGAAGAAGTGCAATGATGGTGTGATTTAGTTGTTTCAATAGGACACCCGTCAAGAAGAACTCGAACACCCGAACTACATCGCGTCAGGCCTCTCTCCAGCGTGTCTTGAAAAATGCCGGCGAAAAACCATCAGGGCGAACCTTGTCATTACCAATATCAAATAACGCATCACGGACCTCCTTCTCGATCCGCGGCTGTAGTAGAGTATCACGGTCATCATCACCAAGTTTCGGCCCGAATCAGGGCAGGGTCAATAGGCTCCGAATTCCGCGAAGTACCAAGCAGGTTCTTGTAGAAATCAACAAGCAAATCGGCCACTTCCTCGTGAGATGAAGTGCACGTGCCATCCTCCTTGACAAGATAAGAGATAGCACTCCTCACATTGTTCGCCTTAATCATCTTTGTGAAAGTACTTGGAGCTTATCACGCTTCCGCAAGTGCCTACATCGAGCCTTTTGTTGCAAGAAATGCCTTTACGCTTCAAGTATCTGCGACCTTAGCTCTCGAATCACCAACCTTAGCTTTCAAATTTTCATTCAACGGATCATTCATGTGCTCCTCTACAGCTTGCTTGAACTCCAAATTTGCCGCATTGGCCTTTTGAGCGATACCCCCATAAGCATTAGCATTCAATTCCCTTAGCGGCTTTTTCAAAGACTTCAACTTCATAACCAAACCGTCTTGGCGATCCGTCCACATATTGATTCCAGCGAAGTCGGTATGCTATCAAAAGAAGGATGAGTAAGCCACGTATTGAAACTTAAACGGACGATTACCTCTGGCAGAAGATGTGATCACGGAAGTTATCACGGGGCAATGGTCCGAAACCGGTTCCATAGGCAAATAAGTGGCTGCACATTCCAAGCTCAAATCACTCCAATACTGGTTCATCAAGACCCTATCGGTTTGGACCAAATGGAACCATTCGTCCAAGTGAAGTACGACCCTGAAGCAGGAGCATCGGACAGTCCATGCGCCAACATAAAATCACTAAGATCTTTCAGAACATAGGCCGAGAGGGGCGGACCTCCCACCTTGTCCTGAGTAGAGCAATAAGAGTTAAAGTCACCAAGTATCATCCATGGCTCAACCATACCCGTACCCAGCTGAGTGAGATGGTCCCATAGCTTCCTTCTGTGACACTATACAGGATACACAAATGTGGCAAGAAGCGATACGAGTCACGGTACATCGTGCGTGAACATGGACATCTTTGTGAATCCATACCAATCACCTCATGACTTACTGCGGGCGGATCCCAAGTAATAGCATTCTACCACCATCAATGAAGTCAATATTGAACAAGATTTCCAAGCGGGAAATCTTTGAAGCGAGAAAAGTCTTAAGTCTTGCTCGAGTGAACTTAGTCTCTATCAAACATCCTATAGCCACGAGTGTTCTTTGAGCAATCCTACACACGATGATTGTGTGGCTGCTCTATCGAGCGTCGCAAAGACCGGACATTCCAACATAGTACCTTCGTGAAAGCGAGAGGAGGATGTGGCTCCTCCAGCGTACTGGTGACGATTTACCTCTATTCTTACGTGAAGTGACCTCCTGCCACCCTTCGCTTCTCGCGTGCTTTGGTCACAAATGTCCATGCTTGTCACGCCGTCCACGGCTCGGATCTGCACTGTAATGCAGGGGTAGGGGTCTATTAGAACCCTACGGCACAGTCGTAGTCACCCTCTCTTGTCCCTAACACCACTAATGGTGGTATTAGCATCATTCTGTCCACGCACTCCGCAAGCTAGTGTTACCTTCGACCAGCCGTGAGGACTTATGCGGAATCGGAGCTTTGCGTACCTCGGGCGATCGGTGAGTCGACTTGTGGAAGCGATCCTGTTAGCAGCTACATTCATGGAACCCTGTGGTATGAAGAGAGGATTCGAAACAACCTCCATTCTGTCCGTGACCCCAACAACAACATGCGATTACGCAAAGTGCAGTGAATGTACAATTTCCATGACTCCTCTTAGGTAACAACTTCTTGCACTTCAAGTGGTTATGTCAGAACATAGAACAATGATAGCAATAGTCGGATAATTCTCATACTTAACATACGAGCGTCGTCTATTATCGAGCATACAAACTCCAAACTCCGTGACAGGCTCCTTGCTCACGTCAATCTCAATCAAAACACGTGCATAGTTCATCTTTGTTTTGTCCTTAGTAAACTGATCCGTATAGAGGGGTTTGCCTATCTGCGGCGCAATTTTACTAAGTCGAGAGCACTCAAGCGATAGCGGGACATCTTTCAACTCTACCCAAGCCGGAATGATAGTGAACATGTCATCGATTAGCATCGTACCTTTTCAACGGCTTGACATCAAGGTCTTGCCATAGACCATATATGGTCCACCATGGAATACCTTGATCATATCCTCTCTGCGTGAGCAGAAAGATGGTCGAACCCGCGCGTGAGAATGATTCTACACTTAACTCCCGACTTCTTGACAATGGAGTTGAGTGCATCTCTACTGAAGCGGACGGTGAAACAACCCGATGAGACAATGGCCCCAGTTTCAACAAAGGGAACCGTCGGTGGTGTCAAGCTTAACATACTCATCTTTACGCTCAATGAATTCAAGTTTCATACCGCTTCTCCTCTAACCTCGAACATGAACATCTGGCATCGTTTTCTTAGTCTTGCCCACATTTGCATCAATAGTAGCCTTAGGAATATTAAATCAAATCTATAGCCATATCGGTGAGTTGATCATCGCTTATTAAGTGTAGAATGATCCATGTTACGCTCACAGGCTTGAACCGACCGCCACGACGGCCCGGACCCGATGTGGGCCCGATGGGGCGAAGCGGCCATAATTGCCTTCAGTGTTGGGCCCGAAGACGGTGGCATCCGCCCGGACCCGACCCGCTTCTCACGGCGGATTCATCACCCGCTTCCAGTCTCTGCCCGACCGCCTTCCACCGCGACCGGCCACGGCCCATGAGCACCGATGTGGGCCAGAATTTCCTCCGCAAGCCTGGGCCCAGCAACCTTATCACTCCGCTCGGCCCAGCATTCCACGGCCCAGCTCACCCTACGACCCGTGACCACCCTCGCGCCGGAATCACACAGGCCTGGCGTAGCCCGCGCTGACCACAGGGTTTACTGCGCGCCGCCTCAAACCCTAGAGCCTCGGCGCCCGCCGCCTCCATACCATCGCTAATTCGTCGATCTAACTCCGGCAAGTTCAAGAATAGCATTCTTGATATTAGAATCAATCAATTTGTCATTGGCATTGATAGGAGCGTTAATGGCGTCAAACTTGCAATATTTTCGTGATTGCACCATCGCGTGAGCGTTAACGTTGTCTACACCCCTTTCCACCACAACACCATCAATTCCTTGCATATTCTCATCATTAACTTCCTGAATAACCATGCTATTTGTGGAGCATGACTTGGAGCAAGAACACGGTGCGATCGCGTCGTCGTCGAAAGATCACGATTAAGACACGCGCTTCAACGTTGTTGATATGCATAATCTCCACCCCTTTGCCCCACTCATGAATCATCTTGAGCTTAGTATCATCGACAACCTGTTCAAGAACAACACGTCGGTCGGTATGGCGTGCACCATGGCCGTCGGATCCATGACACGAGCGTTAAATTCTCACCCACAATTGTATGATATGTGCTTATTTTCTTCTTCTTCTTAATGGACTTCACCTTCATCGACGTACCCCCTTCATTAGCACCGGAAACACCCTTAGTCTTGCCCATGACATGAGCCAAGGTAAGAACGTATCAAACGTAACCACGGAACCAAACAAAGGACGAAAAACAAGAATCTTGAACTTCTTGAATATTTAGTGATTATCACGATGAATATTGTTAAAGATGGACAATAAACAACGTAAATAACCACAAAATAAACTTCAAATAACCGTAACAAACAAGCAAGAAACCGTGTTCTTGATTTCTTGAAATAATTCTTGAATCTTGAATTACTTCTTGAATCTTGAACACCTAACAACCACGGAAATCTCAAACAACAACAAGGACGATATTAACCACTTCTTGAATCTTGATTCTTGGCCGAAATCTTGAACCCTAAAATTCAACAACTTCCGCCGCAAAACCTCACCAAAACGTGACCAAATTAAACAAGGAAAGTTCTAACAATCAATCACGCATTCAATCCCGTGATGAAGGGAAGGAAAGCATGAAGATTACGTGACAAATTGATAGGAAAATCAAAGGAAAGAGACAATTTTCGTGTAAGCCCTAGGCAAAAACGTTGAGAGCGTTTTGTCTAGTGAGAGAAACTTCTTGGCGCCCCTCTCGGCCTATGTTCTGAAAGATCTTAGTGATTTTATGTTGGCGCATGGACTGTCCGATGCTCCTGCTTCAGGGTCGTACTTCACTTGGACGAATGGTTCCATTTGGTCCCAATGGATAAGTCTTGATGAACCAGTATTGGAGTGATTTGAGCTTGGAATGTGCAGCCACTTATTTGCCTATGGGCAGGTTTGGACCATTGCCAGTGATAACCAGTGATCACATCTTACGCGGTGTCGTCGTTTAAGTTTACGAATATGTGGCTTACTCATCCTTCTTTTGATAGCATCTTTGGACTCTGTTGGAATCAATATGTGGATGGGGCTGCGATGCGGTTTGGTTATGAAGTTGAAGTCTTTGAAAAAGCGCTAAGGAATTGAATGCTAATGCTTATGGAAATTATCGCTCGAAAGGCCAATGCGGCAAATTTGGAGTTCAAGCAAGGTGTAGAACACATGAATGATCAGTTGAATGAAAATTTGAAGGCTAAGGTTGGTGATTTGAGAGCCAAGGCCGCGGTATTACTTGAAGCAGAAAGGCACTTCCTGCAACAAAAGGCTCGATGTAGGCACTTGGTGGAAGGCGATAGAAGCTCCAAGTACTTTCACAGCATGATTAAGGCGAACAATGTGAGTGCTATCTCTTATCTTGTCGAGGAGGATGGCACGTGCGCCGTCTCGAGGAAGTGGCGATTTGCTTGTTGATTTCTCTGAGAACTGCTTGGTACTTAGCGGGTCGAACCTATTGACCTGCATCCTTGATTCGGGGCGAAACTTGGTGATGATGGCCGTGATACTCTACTACGAGGCCGTGGCGAGGAGGAGTCGTGATCGTTATTTGATATTGGTAATGACAAGGCTCGGGCGGATGGTTTCGTCGGCATTTTCAAGACACGTTGGAGAGTCGGACGTGATGTAGTTCGGGGTGTTGGGAGTTCTTCTTGTGGTGTCCTATTGAAACAACTAAATCACACCATCATTGCACTTCTTCCCAAGGCGGATCACGAATCCGAAGGTTAGTGATTTCCGTCCAATCGGCCTTACTAATGTGGTTTATAAGATCATTACAAAAATTCTTGCAAATCGCATGTCTGCCTTCATGCCCACTATTGTAAATGAGTGCCAAGGTGCGTTTGTACAAGGACGGAACTTGGTAGACAACGTGTTCATTGCTCAGGAACTTGTCAAAGTTACGAGAGCGGACTTCACGAGGTGTATGCTAATGGTTGATCTCCGGAAGGCATTTGACACTGTATCTTGGGGTTTTCTGGATTCGGTTTTGCGTGGTCTTGGGTTCCCGGACAGATTTGTGAGATGGGTCATGGAATGTGTCACTACACCATCATTTTCTATATCCATAAATGGTGAACTCCACGGCTATTTCAAGGGTGAACGCGGCCTGAGGCAAGGTGATCCTATGTCCCCTACTTTGTTCATCCTTTGTATTGAGTACTTTTCTAGGATGCTGAGGTTGAAGACTACAAACTCCGGATTTAATTTCCATCCTAAGTGCGGCAGTTTGGGCATTACACATCTTGCCTTTGCGGATGATCTCATGCTATTTGCCAGGGGGGATGTGACGTCGGTTGCGGTACTAATGGAGAGTCTTGAGAACTTGGAGGCGGTTTCGGGGCTGTCCTTGAACCCCGCCAAGTCTTCTATTTATTTGGCAGGAGTACACGGTGTTAGCCGCGATGTGATCATTGACAGGGTTGGATTTGCGGAGGGTTCCTTTCCCGTTCGTTACCTGGGGGTACCTTTGGCTCCACTTTCGGTTTCAGTGGGTCAGTTTTCACCTCTCACTGATGCCATTTCCGGGTACATACGGAAATGGGGGCATCATTCACTATCCTATGCCGGGAAGCTTGAGCTCATTCGGTCCGTCATTCAGGGAGTGGAAGGATTTTGGTTCCGAGCCTTTCCGCTTCATACCACGGTGCTTAACAAGGTACGTTCAGCATGTCTTCAGTTCTTGTGGGGGGGGAGACTAGCCCGTGTCGCTTGGGATGATGTTTGTGTTCCGCAAGCGGAGGGTGGTCTCGGTCTCATGGATATCAAAGTATGGAACCGTGCCTTACTATCACGGTCCATTTGGTTATTTCACAAGAACGCGGATTCTTTATGGGTGAAGTGGGTGAATTCGTATTATTTGAGGGGACATTCCATATGGAGCTATCTGTCGAGCATGAGGACTCATTCTTGTTCAAGAAGTTATGCGGTATCGGGGCGAGTTCCGCAGATTTTTAGCGATCGTAGGCGGTTATTGATGGACTAGAGAGGTCTTGTGTTGATGGCGGTGGATCACGGGGCTTGTCTATGATGTCCTACGTTCGAGAGGAGCATAAGCCACAGATGTCTCGGTTGGAAAGGATACATCCGCCCAAGTATTCTTTCACGGTATGGCTTACTTGTCGGAGGCGTCTAGCTACTAGAGATACGCTCTCGTATCTCAATCTTGAGGATGTGAGTTGCGGGTTCTGCAAGCAGATGGCTGAGACACGGCCTCATTTGTTCTTTGAATGCGCGTTCTCAGGCAGGATTTGGACGCATATTCGGGCATGGCTGGGAATCCGACGTGAGATGTCCACAGTTGAGAGTACTCTGAAGTGGATAAAGAAGGAGCACCGCGGAACGAGGATGAGATCAAAGGTTGTACTCCTTGCCTTTTGCGTTGTGGTGTTTGAGATCTGGAAGGCCAGGAATGCATTGATATTCGACGAGACTTCCGTGACTGAGGAGGATGTTATAGCTAGAATAAAGCTAGCTACTTATCGTGTTATTTACAGATTATTTCCCACATGTACATACACCATCGAGTGTACCCGCCCCCCTTGAGTTTATTACTTATTGTTATTTTCCACGTTGAGGCTTGAGACCCCTCAATGAACGATGTTATCAGCTGATTTTTGCAATATATCATTTATTTACCCAAAAAAAAAAAAAAAAAAAGAAAGAGCTCTCAGTCTGTCAATCCTTACTATGTCTGGACCTGGTAAGTTTCCCCGTGTTGAGTCAAATTAAGCCGCAGGCTCCACTCCTGGTGGTGCCCTTCCGTCAATTCCTTTAAGTTTCAGCCTTGCGACCATACTCCCCCCGGAACCCAAAAACTTTGATTTCTCATAATGTCTGTGAGTCTAAAAGCAACATCCGCCGATCCGCAGTGGCGTCGTTTATGGTTGAGACTAGGGCGGTATCGATCGTCTTGAGCCCCGACTTCGTTCTTGATTAATGAAAACATCGCTTGGCAAATGCTTTCGCGATTGTTCGTCTTTCATAAATCCAAGAATTTCACCTCGACTATGAAATCACGAATGCCCCGTGTCGCATTAATCATTACTCGATCCGAAGGCCAGCGTAATAGGACGAAATCCTATAATGTTATCCCATGCTAATGTATATGGCGTAGGCTTGCTTTGAGCACTCTAATTTCTTCAAAGTACGTGTAGGAGTACGACCCGGCCAATTAAGGCGAGGCGCATCGCCGTGATGGGGCGAGGCGGCCGTGCTGCGGCGAGCGGGCCGACCCGTCCCAAAGTCGAACTCTGAGCTTTTAAGCGCAACAACTTAAATATCGCTATTGGGCTGGAATTACGCGGTGCGGCACGGACTTGCCCTCGATGGATCCCGTTAAGGGATTTAGATTGTACTCATTCCAATTACCAGACTCAAAGAGCCGGTATTGTTATTTATTGTCACTACCTCCCCGTGTCAGGATTGGGTAATTTGCGCGCCTGCTGCCTTCCTTGGATGTGGTAGCCGTTTCTCAGGCTCCCTCTCCGGAATCGAACCCTAATTCTCAGTCACCCGTCACCACCATGGTAGGCCACTATCCTACCATCGAAAGTTGATAGGGCAGAAATTTGAATGATGCGTCGCCGGCACGATGGCCGTGCGATCCGTCGAGTTATCATGAATCATCGCGACAGCAGGCGAGCGCGTCGACCTTTATCTAATAAATCGTCCGCTTCCGAAGTCGGGGTTTGTTGCGCGTATTAGCTCTAGAATTACTACGGTTATCAGAGTAGTAGATACCGTCAAACAAACTATAAGCGATTTAATGAGCCATTCGCGGTTTCACGATGCGAATTTGTTCATACTTACACATCGTGGCTTAATCTTTGAACAAGCATATGACTCTTGGCGGGATCAACGGTAGCATCCTGCCGAAGGCGCGCGCGCGAACCGACCGCCGAAAGAAGCGCGGCCGGTCGAGCAGCAGCGGCCGTCGTCCGTAAGGAGCGTCGTTCGTTCGGGCAGACAGGAGCCGGTGAGGACCCCATGCCCGCTGCGTTTACCGAATCAGAGTCGAACCGCCCGCGCGCGCCATCGCCGGCCGGCGGCGGGCAGCGGGGCGAGCGGCTCTGGTTCGGCCGCGCCACGGAATCACGGCGAAAGGCAGCCGATTATGCGTCATAATGCGGGGCATTAGGTATGCGGCCTGAGAAACCGACTCGGCGAGCCCAGCGGCGCTCGCCCATGGCGAGATGGCAGCGGGCGGAGGTGTTGCTCGGCGAGGATCGACCTAACGCGCCGCGAACACCACTCACGCGCCGTACGTCCAAATGCCCGCTCGTCGCGCGCCGAACACCGGCCCGGCGCGCGACATCGTATGCGGCGCGCTGTAATGCCGGCGTTGCGAGTCGAGGAGCAAGTCGCTGAACCGATAGATAACCGCGGCCCCGCCAGGGTAGAAGAAGAAGGCACTCGACACTGCCGGCGTCGGACGCTCGGCGGGTCGTCGGCGAAGCCCGTCGCTCGGCGCCTAGAGCTTGCCACGAGGCGGCGTCTAGAACTCACCGCCGCGACACAGCGCGCGCTTGTCCGTCGATAATCCGCCCGACCGACCACGCGCTTCGGCGCCGGTGGTCGTCGCCGTCGGCGTTACCGGAGGCCGATGGCGTAGCATGGGGCGAGCCCGTCGTGCCACAAGTGTGCCCCTACTATGCGGCCGAAGACATCAACACCAAAAACGAAAGACGCACTCAAGTGCCTTGACACCTCTACCCCCTTATATATGCTTTAAAAAAAAATCCAAGTAGCGAGGACGGACATGTTTATGCCAGAGAATCATAATGGGCGTTCTGTGTGCCAACATGCACCGAAAGGGAACCGATTCGTTCATAAATGACTTAGAAGCGTTGAAGGCAACATTTTTATATAAAAAAACTAATGGGGATCACTCATTGGTCAAAACGTTCATAATAGACGGCGCGACTATTTGGTTCATGTCTCAAGTTCTTTGTTGGGCGCATGTGGACTGAAAAACCTCATTTTTCATATTATACATTCTTTGATTGTGAATGTATGCTTAACAAGTCAAGCACGAGCATGTTCACTTTGCATGTCGGCCTATGTCGCCCGTTTTGGCCTGCCGTCGGCCTATTTTATTGCGTCGGCCCGTATCATTGCCGGTCGGCCTATGTCATTGGGCGGCAGCCTATGTCGTCGGCCTATGTCGCCCCATTTGGATATGTCGGCGTCGGCCTATGTTCTTGCCGTCGGCCTATGTTGTTGCCGTCGGTCCATTTTGGCCTAACCGCGTCGGCCTATGTCATTTGCGCCGAGCACTGCCGTCGGCCTATTTTATTAGCGTCGGCCCATTTGGCCTAGCACGTCGGCCTATGTCGCTGCCGTCGGCCTAAGTCATTGCAGCTTGGCCTATGTCATTTGCCGTCGGCCTATGTCATTGCGGCAGCTATGTCGGTATTGCGCGATCGACCTATGTCATTGCTGCAGCAGGCTATGTCGTCGGCCTATGTCGCCCCATTTTGGCTATGTCGGCGTCGGCCTATGTTGCTGCCGTAGGCCTATGTTGTTGCCGTCGGTCCATTTTGGCCTAACCGTCCGCCTATGTCATTTGCCGCCGAGCACTGCCCGTCGTCCTATTTTCAGCGTCGGCCCGTTTGGCCTATGCGTCGGCCTATGTCATTGCCGATCGTGCGCGATCGACCTATGTCATTGCTGCAGCTTGGCCTATGTCGTCGGCCTATGTCGCCCCATTTTGGCTATGTCGGCGTCGGCCTATGTTCTGCCGTCGGCCTATGTTGTTGCCGTCGGTCCATTTTGGCCTATGCGTCGACCTATGTCATTGCCGCCGAGCACTGCCGTCGGCCTATTTTGTAGCGTCGGCCCATTTTGGCCTGGGGCGTCGGCCTATGTCATTGCCGTCGGCCTAAGTCATTGCGGCAGCCTATGTCATTGCCGTCGGCCTATGTCATTTGCGGCAGCCTATGTCATTGCAAGTCGTATTGCCGATCTGCCTATGTCGCTGGACGCTTGGCCTATGTCGTCGGCCTATGTCGCCCCATTTGGCTATGTCGGCGTCGGCCTATGTTGCTGCCGTCGGCCTATGTTGTTGCCGTCGGTCCATTTGGCCTAACCGCGTCGACCTATGTCGCTGCCGAACTGCCGTCGGCCTATTTTGTAGCGTCGGCCCATTTTGGCCTGGGGCGTCGGCCTATGTCATTGCCGTCGGCCTAAGTCGCTGCAGCTTGGCCTATGTCATTGCCGTCGGCCTATGTCATTGCAGCTTGGCCTATGTCGGCTGCAAGTCGTATTGCCGATCGACCTATGTCATTGCCGGTCGGCTATGTCATTGCAGCTTGGCCTATGTCGTCGACCTATGTCGCCCCTATTTGGCTATGTCGTCGTCGGCCTATGTTGCTGCCCGTCGGCCTATGTTGTTGTCCGTCGGTCCATTTTGGCCTAGCACGTCGGCCTATGTCGCTGCAACAGCTTGCCGTCGGCCTAATTTGGTAGCGTCGGCTCATTTTGTCCTAGGGCGTCGGCCTATGTCATTTGCTGGCAGCTTGCCGTCGGCCTATTTGTCAGCGTCGGCTCATTTTGGCCTAGGGCGTCGGCCTATGTCATTGCTGCGGCAGCTTGCCGTCGGCCTAATTTCAGCGTCGGCTCGGTTTGGCCTAGGGCGTCGGCCTATGTCGGCTGCAACAGCTTGCCGTCGGCTATTTTCGGTAGCGTCGGCTCATTTGGCCTAGGGCGTCGACCTATGTCATTGCGGCAGCTTGCCGTCGGCCTATTTTGGTAGCGTCGGCTCATTTTGGCCTAAGGCGTCGGCCTATGTCATTGCCGTCGGCCTATGTCATTTGCTGCGCTTGGCTGGGGCGTCGGCCCGTTTGCCTATGTCTACGTAGGCCTATGTTATTTGACGTCGGCCTATGTTGTTGCCCGTCGGTCCATTTTGGCCTAGGACGTGTATAGATCCGAACACTTAGCGGCGTATCTCAATGAAGCAACAACTAAACCTCTAGTCTAAATAGCTAGAAATGGAATGGATGGGAGGGGGAGGGACGAAGCGGAGCGACCAAGGGCTGAATCTCAGCGGATCGTGGCGGCAAGCCACTCTGCGCTTCTGATACCGTCGGCGTATTTAAGTGCGTCTGCAAAGATTCTACCGCGCTCGATGGAAATTGTACTTGGCGATCGCGCGACTCTTCGCCATGGCGACTTAGCGGCGACACGTGCCGCCCGGGGCGAGGCCCTGCTGCGAGTCGGCAAGCGGACGGCGAGCGCGTCGTCGCTCAGCCGGATTACGACTTAGGCGTTGGTCATAATCCGGCCACGGTAACCAGCGCCGCGGCTTTTCAACCAGCGCGATGACGATTGTGTGAATCAGCGGTTCCTACCGTACTAGGTTGAATTACTATTGCGACCTTGTCATCGATAGGGTAAAACTAACTTTGTCTCACGGCGGTCTAAACCCGACTCGCGTTCCTATTGGTGGGTGAACAATCCAACACTTGGTGGTCTGCTTCCTGATGATAGGAAGAAGCGACATCGAAGGATCAAAAGCAGCGTCGCTATGAGCGGCAGGCGCCACAAGCGATTATCCTGTGGTAACTTTTACGACACCTCTGGCCGAATTAGAAGGTCTAAAGGATCGTTAGGCCCGCGCTTTCACGGTTCGTATTATCTTTGGAAATCAGAATCAAGCGAGCTTTTACCGCCATACATTTCCGCGAGATTTACGTTCTCGTTGAGCTCGTCTTAGGACACTGCGTTATCTTTTAACGGATGTGCATGACCAAACTCCCGCTTTGACAATGTCTTGCGGATCGGCTGCAAAAGCAAGCCTTGGGTCCAAAAGAGGCGATGCCGGCTTAGATTCACGGAATAAGTAAAATAACGTTAAAAGTAGTGGTATTTCACTTTCGCCTTCGGCTCCCACTTATACTACACCTCTCGAGTCATTTCACAAAGTCGGACTGAAGTCAAGCTCAGCGGTCTTCTTTCCCGTGATTACGCCAAGCGTTCCCTTGGCGTGGTTTATTTGGATAGTGAAGCGAGGGCGATGGGAATCTCGTTAATCCGTTCATGCGGCGTCACTAATTAGATGGCGAGGCATTTGGCTACCTTAAGAGAGTCATAGTTACTCCGCGTTTACGGCGCTTGGTTGAATTTCTTCACTTTGACATTCAGAGCACTGGGCAGAAATCACATTGCGTAAACATCCGTTGGGACCATCGCGATGCTTTGTTTTAATTAAGCGATCAGTTCCGCTTGTCGTACGATTCTGAGTTGGTACATTCGGCGCGGGAAGGCCGAAGAACCGTTCGATCCGTCCCCGGCGTACGCGGCGACCAGCTCGCCGCGAGCGGCTCAGCGATCGCCGACGGTAAGCGGGTTGGGGCTGGACCCGTGCCCGACCACCGAGCGATCCTTTTCCGAGATTACGGATCCATTTTGCGACTTCCGCCTCGTTGTTCCATCGACGGTGTTCACCTTGGAACTGATGCGGTTATGAGTACGGCCGGGTGTGGGCGGTACTCGGTCCTCCGGATTTTCAAGGGCGGCCTGCCGGACAGCGCGGCGTGCGGTGCTCTTCCGGCCATTGGACCTACCTCGGTGGCCGTTTCGAGTGGGCGGTGCATTAAGCGAAAGATAACTCTTCGAGGCTCGCCCGGCGTCTCGGACTTCTAACGTTGCCGTCAGCGCCACGTCGGTTCGGGAATTTTAACGATTCCACTTTCGGATCTGCAGCTTAGCAGCTATCTGTCGGGGTTCCCGACCGCAGGATCGACTAACCCGTGTGCAAGTGCGTTCACATGGAACCTTTCCTCTTGGCGCCTTCAAAGTTCTCATTTGAATATTTGCTACTACCGCGAATCTGCCGGCGGCGGCGCTCGCGGGCTCGCGCCCGAGTTTCTGCGGCCGCGCGCCTCACTCATCGGGGCTGGCACTTGCCGACGGCCGGGTGTAGGTCGCGGCAAGCGCCATCCATTTCGGGGCTAGTTGATTCGGCGGTGAGTTGTTACACACTCGCCAGCGGTTCGACTTCCATGACCACCGTCTGCTTTGTCTTGTCGACCAACACCCTTTGTGGGATCTAGGTTAGCCTTGATTTGGCCGTAACCCGGCTTAGGTTCATCGCATCGCGATTACGCTTACCAAAAATGGCCCGGCTTGGAGCTCTTGATTAGTGGCGCGGCTCGACAAAGCGGCGCGCCGTCTACTATTTAAAGTTTGAGAATAGGTCGAGGCGTTGCGCCCGAGGCCTCTAATCATTAGCTTTACGATAGAACTTCGCGCGCGAGCTCGGCTATCTAAGAAACCGGAGGAACCGGCTACTAGGCGGTTCGATTAGTCTTCGCCCACATACCCGAAGTCGGACGAGCGATTTGCACGTCGATATCGCTGCGGGCCTCGCGAGTTTCCTCGGCCGCCCGCTTCGAGCATAGTTCACCATCTTTCGGGTCCGGCGGTATGCTCGCGCTTTCGAACCGCTACCGAGAAGATCAAGTCGTCGGCGGTGCACCGCCGGAGATCGCCGTCGGCTCTTCGCGCTACGGGTTTACTCGCGTTGACTTCGCGCACATGTCGGACTCCTTGGTCGTGTTTGAGCGGGTCGAATGAAACCCACGAGGCGTCGGGCGCGCGAATGGCTGCAGCGCGGGCGCGTGGCGCCTTCCTGTCGAGGGCGGCGTTCGCGGCGTATCGAGCCGGGCTGCAGCGCCCCAATCCGCTGGTCGCGCCGAGTCGATCGGCGGACGGTAATCGCCGTTCCACATCCGGCCGGCGCGTCGCGGCCCGTCCGCTTCCCTCGAGCAATTTCAAGCACTCTTTGACTCTCTTTTCAAAGTCCTTGTCATCTTTCCCTCGCGGTACTTGTTACATTATCGGTCTCGCCGTGTTGTAGCCAGGCGAATTCACGCCCGATTTGGTGCATTCCCAAACAACCCGACTTCGTGAAACGGCGCCTCGTGGTGCGGCGGTCCCGAACGCAGAACTCTCACCCTCTCGGCGCCCCTTCCGGGGACTTAGGCGATCGCCGTGAGGCGCTTCTCGGACTGGTCGGACGCCAGGGCGCGCGATTCTAAAGTGAAATTTGTTCGATTAAGCTCGCCGTTACTAGGGAATCCTTGTAAGTTTCTTTTCCTCAGCTTATTGATATGCTTAAACTCGGCGGGTAGTCACTTTGACACAGGGTCGCGATCGGGCCTTGTGGCGCAGAAGTCGAAGTCGAGCGCGCGGGCGCGGCCTTCTGGCTGAGTCTAACCGCCACATGCGCGGCGTCGTCGGCGTGGACTCGCATTTAGGCCAGCCGCGAGCAGGCGCCGGGAGGCCAGCATCCGCCAGCCGCGCCGCGTCCGGGCGAAGCGCGGCAGCGGCGGCGGATGCGTGGCCTTGAGCGAGCGTGCCCTCGGCTTTGGCGGCCGAGCGCAACTTGCGTTCAAAGACTTCGATGGTTCCGCGGGATTACGCAATTCACACCAAGTATCGCGTTTCGCTCGTTCTTCATCGATCACGAGGCGAGATATCCGTTGCGAAAGTCGTTTGATTCAAAAGAAACGCGTCCTCGCCGCGGAGGCGGGCGTCCTCAATTAAGTATTCCTTGGCGCTTTCGCGGCGGGGTTCGTTGATCGCCGCGCGCGCGCTGCAGAGACGGGAGAAACACGGGGCGGCGGAATCGCCCGCCGCGCGTAACCGGCGTTAAGCGTGTTCGCGGTCGTTCTGCTGCGCGAGTTCGACAATGATCCTTCAGCGAGTTCACCTACGGAAACCTTATTCTGACTTCTCGCCTTCTAAATGATAAGGTTGATGGACTTCTCGCGGCGTCGCGGGCGTGAACCGCCAGCGTCGCCGCGATCGAACATTTCAGGATCATTCAATCGGTAGGAAGCGGCGGGCGGTGTGTACAAAGGCGAGGGGCGTAGTCAGCGGTGATGACTTCGCGCTTACTAGGAATTCCTCGTTGAAGACCAGCGATTGCAATGATCTATCCCGTCGCGATGAAATTTCAAAGATTACGGGCACGTCGGCGAGGCTATAAACTTCGTTGAATACATCGATGTAGCGCGTGCGCGACCCGAACATCTAAGGGCATCACGGACTGTATTGCCTCGAACTTCCGCGGCCTAAAAGGCGTAGTCCTAGAAGGTGGCGCGGAGGATACCTCGCGTAGCTAGTTAGCGGTGAGTCTCGTTCGTTAACGGAATTAACGGACAAATCGCTCGCTGACTAAACGGCCATGCGCGCGCGTAGAATCGAAAGAGCTGCCGATGCTGTCGATCCTTACTATGCGGACACGGTAAGTTTCCGTGTTGAGTCAAATTAAGCGCGAGCTCGCTCTGGTGGTGCCGCCAGTCAATTCCTTTAAGTTTGAGCCTTGCGACCATACTCCCGGAACCCAAAACTTTGATTTCTCATAAGGTCTTGCGAGTCTAAAAGCAACATCCGCCGATCCTGGTGGCGTCGTTTATGGTTGAGACTAGGGCGGTATCGATCGTCTTGAGCTGACTTCGTTCTTGATTAATGAAAACATCGCTTGGCAAATGCTTTCGCGATTGTTCGTCTTTCATAAATCCAGAATTTCACCTCGACTATGAAATCGAATGCCCATTGTCGCATTAATCATTACTCGATCCGAAGGCCAGCGTAATAGGACGAAATCTATAATGTTATCGTACTAATGTATATGGCGTAGGCTTGCTTTGAGCACTCTAATTTCTTCAAATGCTGTGTAGGAGGCGACCCGACCAATTAAGGCGAGGCGCATCGCCGGCGGTAGGGGCGAGACGGCCGTGCTGCCGCGGCGGACGGCCGACCCGTCAAAGTCGACTACGAGCTTTTAGCGCAACAACTTAAATATCGCTATTGGGTGGAATTACGCGGTTTGGCGGCACGGACTTGCCCTCGATGGATCCTCGTTAAGGGATTTAGATTGTACTCATTCGATTACGGACTCGAAAGAGCGGTATTGTTATTTATTGTCACTACCTCCGTGTCGAGATTGGGTAATTTCTTGCGCTTTCTTGCCTTGGATGTGGTAGCGTTTCTCGAGCTCCTCTCGGAATCGAACCTAATTCTCGTCACCGTCACCACCGTGGTAGGCGGTTATCCTACCGTGAAAGTTGATAGAGGCGAAATTTGAATGATGCGTCGGCGCGATGGTAGTGCGATCCGTCAGTTATCATGAATCATCGCGACAGGCGAGCGCGTCGACCTTTTATCTAATAAATCGTCCCTTCCGAGTCGGGGTTTGTTGCGCGTATTAGCTGCAGAATTACTACGGTTATCAGAGTAGTAGATACCGTGAACAAACTATAAGCCCGATTTAATGAGCCATTCGCGGTTCCGCGATGCGAATTTGTTCATACTTACACATGCGTGGCTTAATCTTTGAGACAAGCATATGACTCTGGCGGGATCAACGGGTAGCATCCCTCGTGAGCGCGCGCGCGGCGAACCGCCGAAAGAAGCGCGGCCGAAATCGACAGCAGCGGCCGTCGTCCGTAAGGCGTCGTTCGTTCGAGCGACGAGGCCGGTGAGGACCCGTACGCTGCGTTCTGAATCAGGTCGAACCGCCCGCGCGCCATCGCCGCCGGCGGCCGGCGAGGCGGCGGGGCGAGGCGGCCAGTTCGGCCGCGCCACGAATCACGGTAAAGGCAACCGATTATGCGTCATAATGCGGGGCATTAGGTATGCGGCACGAAGCGACTCGGCGAGCCAGCGGCGCTCGCCCACAGCGAGATGGCAGCGGGCGAGGAGGTCGCTTTCGGCGAGGATCGACCTAACCGCGCCCGAACACCACTCGCGCGTGCGTCGAAATGCCCGTCGTCGCGCGCCGAACACCGACCGACGCGACGTCGTATCTTGGCGCATTGCCAATCTGCGGCGTTGCGAGTCGGGAGCAAGTCGCTGACACGATAGATAACCGCGGCCATACGTGGGGTAGAAAGAAGAAGGCACTCGACCTGCGTGCGCGTCGGACGCTCGGCGGTCGTCGGCGAACCGTGCGCTCGGCGCCTAGAGCTTGCCACGAGGGCGGCGTCTAGAACTCACCGCCGACACGAAAGCGCCGCGCTTGTCCGTCGATAATCGCCCGACAAACCACGCCGCTTCCAGCGCCCGGTGAGTCGTCGCCGTCGGCGTTACCGGAGGGCGATGGCGTAGCATGGGGCGAGCCCGTGCGTGCCGCAAGTGTGCCCTACTATCGTAGAAGACATGACCGCCAAAAGCGAAAGTCGCCCTCGAGTGCCTTGACACCTCTGCCCGCTATATATGCTTTAAAAAAAATCAAGTGGCGAGGACGGACGTGTTTATGCGGAGAATCATAATGGGCGTTACGTGTACGCGTCTGCGAAAGAGGAAGGATTCGTTCATAAATGACTTAGAAGCGTTGAAGGCAACATTTTTATATAAAAAAACTAATGGGGATCACTCATTGGTCAAAACGTTCATAATAGGCAGTAGCGACTATTTGGTTCGTGTCTCGAAGTTCTTTGTTGGTAGCGTGTGTTGAAAAACCTCATTTTCATATTATACATTCTTTGATTGTGAATGTATGTAACAAGTCAAGCAGGCATGTTAGCTGCGTATCGGCTATGTCGCTTGTTTTGGCCACCCGTCGGCTATTTTGGTAGCGTCGGCCCGTATACATTTGCCGATCGGCTATGTCATTGGGCGGCAGCCTATGTCGTCGACCTATGTCGCCCCATTTGGATATGTCGGCGTCGGCCTATGTTCTTTGCCGTCGGCTATGTTGTTGCGTCGGTCCGTTTGGCCTAACCGTCGGCTATGTCATTGCCAGCGAAACCTGCCGTCGGCTTTATTTTATTGCGTCGGCCCGTTTTAGCCTAGGGCGTCGGCCTATGTCATTGCCGTCGGCCTAAGTCGCTACCTACATCATTGCCCGTCGGCTATGTCATTGGCGCAGCTTTGTCATCGGCTGCAAATGTTCATTGCCGATCGACTTTCTCATTGCCGCGCTTGGCTATGTCGGCCTATATCGCCCATTTGGCTATGTCGGCGTCGGCCTATGTTCTTGCCGTGACCTATGTTGTTGCCGTCGGTCCATTTGGCCTAACACGTCCGCTATGTCATTCAGTGCCAGCTTTGCCGTCGGCCTATTTTATTAGCGTCGGCCCATTTTGGCCTAACCGCGTCGGCCTATGTCATTGCCGATCAGCGCTGCCGATCGACCTATGTCTTCATTGCTGCAGCTTTATGTCGTCGACTGTGTCGCCCCATTTTAGCTATGTCGGCGTCGGCTTTAATGTTCTTGCCGTCGGCTTTATGTTGTTGCCGTCGGTCCATTTGGCCTAACCGTCGACTATGTCGCTGCGCCGAACCTGCCGTCGGCCTATTTTCAGTAGCGTCGGCCCATTTGGCTGGGGCGTCGGCTATATCATTGCCAAATCAGCCTGAAGTCATTTGCAACAGCTTTATGTCATTGCCCGTCGGCCTACTGTAACCTCTTGGCAGCAGCGCTATGTCGGCTATAATCAGCGTGCGCTGCGATCGGCTTTATCATCATTGCTGCAACAGCATATGTCGTCGACTATGTCGCCCTATTTGGCTATGTCGGCGTCGGCCTATGTTCTTTGCCCGATCGGCCTATGTTGTTGTTCACGTCCCGGTCCGGCTGGCCTAACACGTCGACTGTCATATGGCCCTGGCAACGTGAAACTTCGTAACGATCAGCCTATTTCAGTAGCGTCGGGCCATTTAGCCTAGGGCGTGTCGGCCTATCTGTATCGCTGCTCCGTCCCGGCCTAAATCATTTGCAACAGCCTATCTCGGCGCCGATCGGCCTATGTCGTATTGCAACAGCCTATGTAGCTCTGAAATCGTATTTGCCGATCGCTATCGACGCGATGCGACTTCCATCTTCATTGCCGCAACTATCGTCGACTATATTAACTTCGGCCCCCAGCTATGTCGTCGTCGACACAATATTGCTGCCCGATAGACCTATGTTGTTGTCCGGCGGTCCATTTTGGCCCCTAATACGTCGGCCTGTCTTCATTTGCAACTTAGCTTATACGTCGACCTAATTGGTGGCCCGGCTCATTTGTCCTGGAGCGTCGACCTATGTCGGCCCCACCGCAACCGTCCCGGCCCCTGGCCACTGTGCGTCGGCTCATTTTAGCCTGGGCGTCGGCTATGTCGACCTGCAACAGCTTACTGTCGGCCCTAATTCCGAATGTGGCGTCGCTGGTTTGGCCTAGGGCGTCGACTGCCAATAATACGCTGCTGCCAACAGCTTGCCGTCGGCTGACCCCTGACGCGTCCCGCTCATTTTAGCCCTAGAGCGTGCGACGCTATGTAAACTACTGCGCTGGCTTGCCGTCTAGAGCCTATTTTCAGCGTCGGCTCATTTTGGCCTAAGGCGATGCGACTTAATATTAAGCTGCTAAATGCGGCCTATGTCGGCTGGCGGCAGCTGGGGCAGTAAGCCCCATTTTGCCTATGTCGGCGTGCGGCCTATGTGCGCCCGTCGGCCTATGTTGTTTGCCAGTCGGTCCATTTTGCTTCAGGGCGTGTATAGATCCGAACACTTAGTGGCGTATCTCAATGAAGCAACAGCTAAACCTCATTGAGAGCTAAAAATGGAATGGATGGGAGGAGGGCGAATGGGGCGACAAGGGCTGAATCTCAATGGATCGTGGCAGCCAAAGGCCACTCTGCGCTCAATACCCGTCAGCGTATTTAGAGTGATCTGCGAAAGTTACCATGTTCGTGAAATTGTATCTTAGCGATCGCCAGCGACTCTTCGCCGTGGCGACTTAGCTAACGACCGCGTCTTGAGGCGGGGAGAGGCCCTGCTGCGGTCAGCGGGCCGGCGAGCGCGTGCGTCGCCACAGCTCCGGATTACCGAGCTTAGAAGCGTTCGGTGGCAATCCGGCTACCACGGTAGCGCCGCGGCGGCTTTTGACGAGCGCGATGACGATTGGCGTGAATCAGCGGTTCCTCTGCGTACTGGGACGAAGATTCTTGGCCGACGCATGCATCCGATGAGGTCAAAACCAACTTTTGTCTCGGCCAATTAAACCGATCACGTTCCACGTGGTGGGTAGAACAATCCGACGCGGTGGTCTGCTTGCGTGATGATAGGAAGCCAGGCGTGAAGATTCAGCAGCAGCGTCGCTATGAGCGGCGATGCCTGAAGCGGTTATCACTGTGGTAACTTTTAAACACCTCTGCTTCCGAATTGAAGTGCAAAGGTCGTTAGGCGCTCACGCGGTTCGTATTAAATGCGATAGTCAGGCGAGAACTTTGCCATACATTTCGCGCGGTTACATTCTCGTTGAGCTCATGCCGGACTGCGTTATCTTTAGCGGATGTGCGCCCGGTAAACTCCGCTTTTGACAATGTCTTGCGGATCAGTACATAAAAGCAAACCTTAGGTCAGAGAAGCGTGCCGCTTAGGTCGGAATAAGTAAAATAGCGTTAAAAGTAGTGGTATTTCACTTTCGCCTTCGAGTGGCTGAATCCACTTTCTTACCGGCTCGAAGTCGAAGGTCTTCGGCCTTCGGCGATTATAGTCGGCGGGTTCGATGGTGTTTTACGTTGTTATTTAGTAGGTGTCGGTGGGCTGTATCCGAGTTAATCCGTAGACTCACTGGCAGTCAGCAGGTAATGGTATCAGCGGCGCTCGGGAGAAGATGGCGAGGCAGCCGTTGCGGCGGCGAGATCAGATTCTCATTCCGCCGTTTACGACTGGCTGGCTAGAATCCGAATAAACATGAGTATCATCCGCGGAGCTCGTTTGATTACGATTTCCGGTCACGAATCTGACGAACCGTAAGCGTGGCCTAACGATCTGCTTTACCGAACGCCCGGATTGGCCGAGGTGTCGAAAAATTACCACGCAGGGATAAGCCCGGCAGCATGGCGTGGCGTTCGCGGCGGCGTTGGCTTTTGATCCTTGATGTCGGCTCTTTGCTATCGTTGTGAAGCGAGAATTCCGCACAGTGTTGGATTGTTCTGTGATAGGAGCGTGGTACGAGGTTTAGGCCAGTCGTGAGGAGCAGGAGGTTAGTTTACCTGCGATGGCCGTTCATGGCGTAATTCAACCTAGTCACAGGAGAGAGCGGATTGATTCGCTGATTGGTCGTCGGCGCTTGGTTGAAAAGCCCGATTGGTAAGCCTTGGAAACTCTGAGTGTCTTTGGATTTATGGTAGCCTCTAAGTGCGAATCCGAGGCTGCAAGCGGCGTGTCGCCCGCGTAAATCCGACTGCAAGCCAGCCGATGCGGAGCCTCTGGCCCCCAGACGGCGTGTCGTTAAGCCCCTGAAGTATGCCGTAGCGTGAAAAGTCATGGCGGCCCCACTTGCGAAGTACAATTTCCATCGATGGTGGGTGAGATCATCAGCTGGAGACGACTTAAATCTGTGACGGGGTATTATAAGTGGCCGAGGTGGCCTTCTTTGCCCGCGATCCGCTGAAATTGACCAACAGCTCGCTCGGTCATCAAATTAAATCCCACGCTCCGTAAATTCCATTTCTAGCTCTTTCGAATAGAGAGTTTGAGTTGTTTGCTTCACCGTTGAATCTGCCTTACGCTAAGATGTTGGATCTACTACGTCTACCGCAGCGAAATGGGTAAACGGCAGCGTAACATGAAACCGTGAAACGAAGCGATAACATAAGTGAAACGTCGACGTAAGGCAAAAATGAGCGGCGTCTGCCCAGCGTCACGTGACTTGCCGTAAACGAAGAGCGACATAGAAAGCCGACGTCTTCAGGGCCAAAATAGTAAGCCTTGTTGAAAATGAAGTAGCCAGGCGAAAGCCCAGCGTCTGTGGCGCAGGTGCGACGTCTGGGCCAAAATAGTATAATGCGGCCCTGAAAATAGTGAGTAAACCAGAGCAAGCCATAGCGTCGCAGACATGGAAATGGCGTCTGAAGCCAAAGCGGTAAGCGGCAGCTGGCGAAATGGTAAACCCGGCAAGCCACAGCGTCTGGCGACATGGAGCGGCGTCCTGGGCCAAACAAATAGGCGAACGTGCCGGCGAAAATAAGCCAAGCCGGGACGAAGCCAGCGTCGCGGCTGACATGAAGCGGCGATCACGAGACAAAATGGTGGTAGTAGTGAAATTTGAGCGTGGGCAAACGAAGCCCGAAGCAGCGTCTGGCGACATGGCCAAGCGTCTTTGAGCCAAAATGGGCAAGCGGACAACACGGCAGCGACTGCAGTGGCGAAATAGGCGTATCGTAAACGGCGACATAGCCAAAAATAGAAGCGACATAGGCCGGCGACGCAAACCAAGCGTCACGGCTGACGCCGACTCAAACCGGCCCAGCGGCGTAAAACCCGGCCCAGCGGCCGCCGACTTGCAGCGACATAGGCGACAGCGTGCGGCGCCGTAAGCGAAGCGGCGACATAAATTAGCGTCCGCGGCGAGGCGCGAAGGCGGCCACGCATGGCCAAGCGTCGCAGAAGCCGGGAAATGGGCGGCTTAGCATGGCTGAAAATAGGCGGCGTGACGACTCGGCGTCGTGACATATGCCGTCGGCGTGCTAGGCCAAAAATGGACCGTGCAAGCGTAACGTAATGCCGACCCGAAGCGGCAACAGCCGTGCGTCGGCGTCGCCAGCAAATAGGCGGCATGGTAAGCGACGAAACTCGTGGCGTCTGGCGACATACCGGCCGGCCCGCTGGCGTGCGACTTCACGGCGACATAAACCCAGCGTGCGGCCAAGCAGGCGCGGTAGCTGACGCCGACGGTGCCGCAAACCAAAGCGTCGCAGGCGACTTAAGCCGCGAAGCGGCGGCATAAGCCGGCGTCTAGGCAAATGGTAATAGTGAAAATAAGCGCAGCAAGGCGAGCTCGGCGTCTGGCCCGACATGGAAGTCGGCGTGCTAGGCCAAAATGGGCCGACGGGCGGCAACCCCCTTAAGTGCGTGGCGAAGCGCAGCAAGCGCGGCCGGCGTCCCGGCAGTCAGCGTGGCAAAATCAGGCGACATGGGCCAGTGACGCCGTAAACCAGCGTCTGAAGCGAACATGGCTAGCGGTAGCCGCGGTATGGCCGCGGCAACGACAAATGCGGCGTGCTAGGCCAAATGGGTAGCAGCGAAAATAGGCCAGCCAGGCGAGCTTCAGCGTCGCGGCGACATAAGCGGGGCGTGCTAGGCTGAAAATGGGCCAAGCGACCAGGCGTAACGCATGGACCTCTGAGGCAGCAACGCCGTAGCGGCGTCGGCGCGCTTAGCCAAAGCTCCGGCGACTTTATAGAGGCGGACGTAAGTAGCCCGGCGACATAAACGGCAGCGTGCTGCGGCCCGGCCCAGCATGGCCGCGGCTAGCGTATGGAAACTTGCGGCGACATAAACAGCGATGCGGCAGCAGTGGTAAACGAAGCGACATGGCCCGAAGCACAGCGACGACGCAGCGCTAGCGGCACGAAGCGGCGACATGGCGACGCCGTGACGTCACACAGGCGAAAATGGTAAGCGACAGCCCGGCTGAAAAATAGGCAGCCGAGGCTGGCTCGGCGTCTGTGTGCCGGCGGCTTATAAATGGCGTGCTGAGGCCAAGAAATGGACGTAAGCCAGAGAAGCGACAACGTGGAATGACGGCCGGGAAGGCCCAGCTTATACCTCCCGCCAGCGTCGACATATCAAAATGAGGCGACATGGTAGGCGCGACATAGCCAAGCGTCGAGCATGGGACGTTAGCGGCATGGGCCGGCAACAGCGAAAATGGTAAACGGGCGGGGGCGAAATGGGCGACATGAGCGAGCATGCAAAGTGAACATGCTCGTGCTTGACATTAAGCATACATTCTAATCAAAGAATGTATAATATGAAAAATGAGGTTTTTAGGTCCGTCGTGACAAAGAACTTGAGACATGAACGAATAGTCGCGTAGTCTGTTATGAGCGTTTTGACCAATGAGTGATCCCGAATTAGTTTTTATATAAAAATGTTGCCTTGGCGCTTCTAAGTCATTTATGAGCGAATCGGTTCCACTTCGGTGCATGTTGGCACCTGAGCGCCCATTATGATTCTCTGGCATAACGTATGCGGTCTGTCACTTGGATTTTTTTAAAGCATATATAGGGTAGAGGTGTTGAAGGCGAGGCGACTTCGTTTTGGTGGTCATGTCTTGGCGCATAGTAGGGGCACACTTGTAGCGCATGGGCGCAAATCCGTGCTACGCTATCGGCGTCCTCGCAGCGGCGGCGCGACTCACGGCGGAAGCGGGCGTGGTCGATCGTGGCGGATTATTAAGGACAAGCGGCGCTTTCGTGTCGTGCGGTGAGTTCTAAACGCTTTGCTCCTGCGTGGCAAGCTCTAGGCGCTTAGCGCCTGAGCTCGCGACGACCGTCGGCGTCCGTCTGGCCGGGCGGTCGGTGCCTGCTTCTTCTCTACCCCACGGCGGGCTGCGGGTTATCTATCGTGTCGCGGGACTTGCTCGACTTCTGCTTGTCGGCATTAGCGGCGCTCGGCATACGATATCGGGCGTCGGGGCGGTGTTGGCAGCGCGGCGATAGGCATTGGGCGTCTGGCGCGTGAGTGGTGTTCGGCGTGTCGCGGTTGGTTGGATCCTGCTCGGCGGCGACCTCCTCGCCGCGTGCCATCTCGATTGTAGGCGGCGCGCTTGGGCTCGCTTCGGGTCGGTTTCTGTCTTTGCATACCTAATGCCCGGCGTTATGGCGTCTGTCGGTTGCCTTCGGCCTCGCGTTAGTGTGCGGGCTGAACGGCCGCCCTCGCGTCCGCGTCGTCCTCGCTTCGGTCGAGCGATGGCGCGGCGGCGAGCGGTGGACCGGACCTTCGATAAGCGCAGCGGGCGTAGGGTCTCGCGGCTCGTGCGCGAGCGAGCAGCGCTCGGTACGGACGACGGTCGCGCTCGCGTCTGACCCGGCCGCGCCCGTTCGGGCGGGGCGGGTTCGTCTTGTGGCGACCGATGAGGATGCTACGGTTGATCTGCCAGTAGTCATATGCTTGTCTCAAAGATTAAGCCATGCATGTGTAAGTATGAACAAATTCAGACTGTGAAACTGCGAATGGCTCATTAAATCAGTTATAGTTTGTTTGATGGTATCTACTACTCGGATGCAGTAGTAATTCTAGAGCTATCGTGCGACAAACCCGACTTACGGAAGGGCGCATTTATTAGATAAAAGGTCGGCGCGGGCTCTGCGCCATTCTGCGATGATTCATGATAACTCGGCGGATCGCGCGGCCGTGCGTGCGGCGGCGCATCATTCAAATTTACGCCTATCAACTTTGATGGTAGGATAGTGGCCTACCATGGTGGTGACGGGTGGCGGAGAATTGGGGTTGATTCAGGAGAGGAGCACGAGAAAGCGGCTACCACATCCAAGGAAGAGCGGCGGTAGCGCAAATTACCCGATCGACACGGGGAGGTAGTAATGATAAATAACAATCAGGGCTCTTTGAGTGCAGTAATTGGAATAGTACAATCTAAATCCCGCGAGGATCCGTTGGAGGCAAATGCGGTGCGGCCGCGGTAATTCGGCTCGATAGCGTATATTTAAGTTGTTGCGATTAAAAAGCTGCGTAGTTGGACTTTGGGATGGGTCGGCGGTCCGCCTCGCGGTGTCGTCGATCGTCTCGTCCCTGCTGCCGGCGATGCGCTCACGGCCTTAATTGGCGGAGTCGTGCCTCGTATTTGTTACTGAAGAAATTAGAGTGCTCCGAAAGCAAGCCCTACGCTCGTATACATTAGCGTGGGATAACATTATAGGATTTGGTCTATTCGTTGGCGCCGGGATCGAGTAATGATTAACGAGGGCGATCGGGGCATTCGTATTTCATAGTCGGTGAAATTCTTGGATTTATGAAAGGCGAACAAGCTAAAGCATTTGCCAAGGATGTTTTCATTAATCAAAGCGAAAGTTGGGGGCTCGAAGGCGATCGGATACCGTCTAGTCTCGACCATAAGCGATGCGAGCCGAGGATCGGCGGATGTTCTTTTAGGACTCATGGCACCTTATGAGAAATCAAAGTTTTTGGGTTAGGGAAGTATGGTGCGCAAGGCTTGAAACTTAAAGGAATTGACGGAAGGGCACCACCAGGAGTGGAGCCTGCGGCTTAATTTGACTGACAGGAAACTTACGAGTCGGACATAGTAAGGATTGTGGGTGAGAGCTCTTTCTTTTTTTTTTTGGGTAAATAAATGATATATTGCAAAAATCGGTGATAACATCGTTCATTGAGGTCTCAAGCCTCAGCGTGGAAAATAACAATAAGTAATAAACTTCGAGAAGTGGGTACACTCGATGGTGTATGTACATGTGGGAAATAATCATAAATAACACGATAAGTAGCTAGCTTTATTCTAGCTATAACATCCTCTCGATCCGCGGAAGTCGTCGAATATCAATGCATTCTGGCCTTCGGATCTCAAACACCACAGCGCAAAGGCAAAGTACAACCTTTGATCTAATCCTCGTTAGCGGTGCTCCCTTTATCAGCAGTACTCTCAGCTGTGGACATCTCGCGTCGGATTCGGCCATGCGAATATCGTCCAAATCACTGAGCAGCGCATTCAAAGAACAAATGAGGCGTGTCTCGACCACCTTGCAGAACCGCAACTCGTCCTCAAGATTGAGATACGAGGCGTATCTCTAGTAGCTAGGCGTCTCGAGCAAGTAAGCCATGCAGTGAAAGAATACTTGGCGGGATGTATCGCTTTCCAAATCTGAGACATCGGGGCTTGCGTTCCCTCTTGGAGCGTAGGACATCATAGACAAGCCCGTATCGATGCGCCGTCAACCACCTCTCTAGTCCATCAATAACCGCCTCATGACTGCCAAAAATCTGCGTGAACCTGTCCCGGATACCGCATAACTTCTTGAACAGTAATGAGTCCTCATGCCTGACGGTATAGCTCCATATGGAATGTCCCCTCAAATAATACGAATTCACCCACTTCACCCATAAAGAATCCGCGTTCTTGTGAAATAACCAAATGGACCGTGATAGTAAGGCACGGTTCCATACTTTGATATCCATGAGACCGAGACCACCCTCCGCTTGCGGAACACAAACATCATCCCAAGCGACACGGGCTAGTCTCCCCCCCCACAAGAACTGAAGACATGCTGAACGTACCTTGTTAAGCACCGTGGTATGAAGCGGAAAGGCTCGGAACCAAAATCCTTCCACTCCCTGAATGACGGACCGAATGAGCTCAAGCTTCCCGGCATAGGATAGTGAATGATGCCCCCATTTCCGTATGTACCCGGAAATGGCATCAGTGAGAGGTGAAAACTGACCCACTGAAACCGAAAGTGGAGCCAAAGGTACCCCCAGGTAACGAACGGGAAAGGAACCCTCCGCAAATCCAACCCTGTCAATGATCACATCGCGGCTAACACCGTGTACTCCTGCCAAATAAATAGAAGACTTGGCGGGGTTGAGGACGACCGAAACCGCCTCGAGTTCTCGAGACTCTCCATTAGTACATGACCAAGCGTCCATCCCCCCTGGCAAATAGCATGAGATCATCCGCAAAGGCAAGATGTGTAATGCCCAAACTGCCGCACTTAGGATGGAAATTAAATCCGGAGTTTGTAGTCTTCAACCTCAGCATCCTAGAAAAGTACTCAATACAAAGGATGAACAAAGTAGGGGACATAGGATCACCTTGCCTCAGGCCGCGTTCACCGCGAAATAGCAGTGGAGTTCACCGTTTATGGATATAGAAAATGATGGTGTAGTGACACATTCCATGACCCATCTCACAAATCTGTCAGGAACCCAAGACCCGCAAAGCGAATCGAAAACCCCGAATCTGATGTCAAATGCCTTGGAGATCAACCGTTGCATCGCCTTGGTGAAGTCCGCTTCTGTTGTACCGCCGACAAGTTCTGAGCAATGAACACGTTGTCTACAAGTTCGTCCTTGTACAAGCGCGCCTTGGCACTCATTTACAATAGTGGGCATGAAGCGGACATGCGATTTGCAAGAATTTTGTAATGATCTTATAAACCACATTAGTAAGGCGATTGGGGAAATCACTAACGCCGGATTCGTATCCGTCTTGGGAAGAAGTGCAATGATGGTGTGATTTAGTTGTTTCAATAGGACACCCGTCGAGAAGAACTCCGAACACCCGAACTTCATCGCGTCAGGCCTCTCTCAGCGTGTCTTGAAAAATGCAGCGAAAAACCATCAGGGCGGGCCTTGTCATTACCAATATCAAATAACGCATCGCGGACCTCCTCGCCGATCCGCGGCTGTGGTAAGTATCACGGTCATCATCGCCAAGTTTGGCCCGAATCAGGGCGGCGGTCGATAGGCTCGAATTCGCGAAGTACCAGCGAGTTCTTGTAGAAATCAACAAGCAAATCGGCCACTTCCTCGTGAGATGAAGTGCGCGTGCCATCCTCCTTGACAAGATAAGAGATAGCACTCCTCGCATTGTTCGCCTTAATCATCTTTGTGAAAGTACTTGGAGCTTACATCACCTTCCACGAAGTGCTACGTCGAGCCTTTTGTTGCAAGAAATGCCTTTACGCTTCAAGTAATCTGCGGACCTTAGCTCTCGAATCCTGACCTTAGCTTTCAAATTTTCATTCAGCGGATCATTCATGTGCTCCTCTACACTTGCTTGAACTCCAAATTTGCGCGTTGGCCTTTTGGCGATACCATAAGCATTAGCATTGATTCCCTTAGCGGCTTTTTCAAAGACTTGACTTCATAACCAAACCGTCTTGCGATCCATCCACATATTGATTCAGCGAGTCGGTATGCTATCAAAAGAAGGATGAGTAAGCCACGTATTGAAACTTAAACGGACGATTACCTCTGGCAGAAGATGTGATCACGGAAGTTATCACGGGGCAATGGTCCGAAACCGGTTCCATAGGCAAATAAGTGGCTGCACATTCCAAGCTCAAATCACTCCAATACTGGTTCATCAAGACCTATCGGTTTGGACCAAATGGAACCATTCGTCCAGTGAAATCGACCACAGGCGGGAGCATCGGACAGTCCATGCGCCAACATAAAATCACTAAGATCTTTCAGAACATAGGCCGAGAGGGGCGGACCTCCCACCTTGTCCTGAGTAGAGCAATAAGAGTTAAAGTCACCAAGTATCGTCCATGGCTCGACCATACGTACCCGGTGAGTGAGATGGTCCAGCTTCCTTCTTGCCGTGACACTATACACCGGATACACAAATGTGGCAAAGAACGATACCTGAGTCACGGTACATCGTGCATGAACATGGACATGCTGTGAGTCCATACCAATCACCTCGACTTACTGCGGGCGGATCCCAAAGTAATAGCATTCTACCGCGTCAGTGAAGTCAATATTGGCGGGATTTCCAAGCGGAAATCTTTGGCGAGAAAAAGTCTTAAGTCTTGCTCGAGTGAACTTAGTCTCTATCAAACATCAATGGCCACGAGTGTTCTTTGAGCAATCCTACTGGCGCGATGATTGTGTGGCTGCTCTATCGAGCGTCATGAGACCGGACATTCGGCGTAGTACGCCGTGAGAAGCGAGAGGAGGATGTGGCTCACTCCAGCGCCTGGTGATTTACCTCTATTCTTACGTGAAGTGACCTCACGCCACCCTTCCTTCTCCGCGTGCTTTGGTCGCAAATGTCCGTGCTTGTCACGCCCGTCCACGGCTCGGATGCACTGTAATGCTTAGGAGTAGAAGTCTGTAGAACCCCTCTGGCACAGTCCGTAGTCACCTCTCTTGTCCCAACACTACTAATGGTGGTATTAGCATCGATACATCCACGCGCTCCAAGACTAGTGTTACGCTTCGACCAGCCGGCGAGGACATGCGGAATCGGACTTTGCGTACCTCGGAACTGATGGTGAGTCGACTTGTGGAAGCGATCCTGTTAGCAGCTACATTCATGGAACCCTGTGGTATGAAGAGAGGATTCGAAACAACCTCCATTCTGTCCGTGACCCCAACAACACTTATGCGATTACGCAAAGTGTGAATGTACAACTTCATGACTCCTCTTATTAACAACTTGCACTTCAAGTGGTTATGTCGAACATAGAACAATGATAGCAATAGTCGGATAATTCTCATACCCAACATACGAGCGTGCGTCTGTTAGCGGCATACAAACTCCAAACTCCGTGACAGGCTCCTTGCTCACGTCAATCTCAATCAAAACACGTGCATAGTTCATCTTTGTTTTGTCCTTAGTAAACTGATCCGTATAGAGGGGTTTGCCTATACGCGACGCAATTTTACTAAGTCGAGGCACTCAAGCGATGGCGGGACATCTTTCAACTCTACCCAAACCGGAATGATAGTGAACATGTCATCAGTTAGCATCGTACCTTTTTCAACCAGCTTCAACATCAAGGTCTTGCCATAGACCATATATGGTCCACCATGGAATACCTTGATCATATCCTCCTCCTGCATGAACCGAAAGATGGTCAACCCGCGCGTAAGGAATGATTCTACATAACTCCCGACTGCTTGACAATGGAGTTGAGTGCATCTCTGCACGAAGCGGGCCAGGGTGAAACAACCAATGAGACAATGGCCCCAGTTTCAACAAAGGAACCGTCGGTGGTGTCAAGCTTAACATACTCATCTTTACGCTCAATGAATTCAAGTTTCATACCACTTCTCCTCTAACCTCGAACATGAACATACGGCGTCGTTTTCTTGAAATGCCCACGTTTGCATCAATAGTAGCCTTAGGAATATTAAATCACATCTATAGCCATATCAGTGAGTTGATCATCACTTATTAAGTGTAGAATGATCCATGTGCTCTCTGGAGGCTTGAGCGAAACCCGCCACGACCAGTGACCCGATGTAGGCCCGATGGGGCGAGCGGCCAGCCGCTGCCTTAGCGTGTTGGGCCCGAGACGATGGCGTCACGCCGACCCGACCCCTTCTCGGCAGCGGATTCATCACCCCGCTTCCTGGTCTGCCGACCGCCTTCCACGCGGCCAGCCACGGCGCTGAGCACCGTGTGGGCGAATTTCCTCCATGACTGGGCGCAACGCTTATCACTCGCTCGGCCCAGCGCATTCCGCAGCGGCTCACCTAGGCCGTGACCACCCTCGCCGGAATCACTGGGCCTGGCGTGGCCGCGCACCACAGGGTTCTGCGCGCGCGCCTCGAACCCTAGAGCCTCGGCCTTCGCCGCCTCGATACCGTCGCTAATTCGTCGATCTAACTCAATGAGTTCAAGAATAGCGTTCTTGATATTAAATCAATCAATTTGTCATTACCGTTGATAGGAGCGTTAATGGCATCAAACTTTGCAATATTTTGGTGATTGCACCATCCAAGTGAGCATTAACGTTGTCTACGCCCTTTCCACCACAACACCATCAATTCCTTGCATATTCTCATCATTAACTTCTGAATAACCCATCTTTATTTGGCGGGGCATGACTTGGAGCAAAAGAACACGGTGCGATCGTCGTCAATGAAAGATCACGATTAAGAGCCGCGCCTGCGTTGTTGATATGCGCCAATCTACTGCCCGCTTTTACTTGTTCATGAATCATCTTGAGCTTAGTATCATCAGACAACTGTTCGAGAACAACACGTCGGTCGCGTAGCAGCGTGCCATGTGACCGTCGGATCCATGACACGGCGTTAAATTCTCACCTGATCGTATGATATGTCTTTACATTCTTCTTAACTCTTCTTAATGGACTTCACACTTCGTGGCGTACAGCCCATTGCTTCCCGGATACACCTTAGTCTTGCACTTTGGCGACATGAGGAGCGAGGTAGAGCGTATCAAGCGTGACCACGGAACCAAACAAAGGGCGAAACAGAATCTTGAACAAGATATTTAGTGATTATCACGATGAATGTATTAAAGATGGACAATAAACAACGTAAATAACCACAAAATAAACTTCAAATAACATAATGACGACAAGCAGGGACCGTGTTCTTGATTTCTTGAAATAATTCTTGAATCTTGAATTACTTCTTGAATCTTGAACACCTAACACCGCGGAAATTTCAAACAGCAACAAGGACGGAATAATTATTAACCATTGAATCTTGATTCTTGGCGAAATCTTGAACCCTAAAATTCAACAACTTCGCCGCAAACCTCACCAAGCGTGACCAAATTAAACAAGAGGAAAGTTCTAACAATCAATCACGCGTTCAATCCGTGATGAAGAGGAAGAAGCATAGAAGATTGCGTGACAAATTGATAGGAAAATCAAAGGAAAGTGAATTTCGTATAAGCCACTAGGCAAAAGCGTTGAGGCGTTTTGTCTAGTGAGAGAAGAAACACAGTGCCACTCTCGGCCTATGTTACGAAAGATCTTAGTGATTTTATGTTGGCGCATGGTGTCAGATGCTCCTGCTTGGTCGTACTTCACTTGGGCGAATGGTTCCATTTGGTCCCAAGCTGGATAGTCTTGATGAACGATGTTGGAGTGATTTGAGCTTGGAATGTGCAGCCACTTATTTGCCTATGGAACCGGTTTCGGACCATTGCCCCGTGATAACTTCCGTGATCACATCTTACGCGGTGTCGTCCGTTTAAGTTTACGAATATGTGGCTTACTCGTCCTTCTTTTGATAGCATCTTTGGACTCTGTTGGAATCAATATGTGGATGGGGCTGCGATGCGGTTTGGTTATGAAGTTGAAGTCTTTGAAAAAAGCCGCTAAGGAATTGAATGCTAATGCTTATGGGGTGCTCGCTCAAAGGCCAATGCGGCAAATTTGGAGTTCAAGCAAGTTGTAGAGGAGCACATGAATGATCAGTTGAATGAAAATTTGAAAGCTAAGGTTGGTGATTTGAGAGCTAAGGCGCGGTATTACTTGAAGCGAAGGCATTTCTTGCGACAAAGGCTCGATGTAGGCACTTGGTGGAAGGTGATAGAAGCTCAAGTACTTTCACGACATGATTAAGGCGAACAATGTGAGGAGTGCTATCTCTTATCTTGTCAAGGAGGATGGCACGTGCACTTCATCTCACGAGGAAGTGGCCGATTTGCTTGTTGATTTCTACAAGAACCTGCTTGGTACTTCGCGGAATTCGGAGCCTATTGACCCTGCTGTCCTTGATTCGGGGCCGAAACTTGGTGATGATGACCGTGATACTCTACTACAGGCCGTGACTGAGGAGGAGGTCCGTGATCGTTATTTGATATTGGTAATGACAAGGCTCGGGCGGATGGTTTCGTCGGCATTTTCAAGACACGTTGGAGAGGTCGGACGTGATGTAGTTCGGGGTGTTCGGGAGTTCTTCTTGACGGGTGTCCTATTGAAACAACTAAATCACAACATCATTGCACTTCTTCCCAAGACGGATACGACTCCGAAGGTTAGTGATTTCCGTCCAATCGGCCTTACTAATGTTGTTTATAAGATCATTACAAAAATTCTTGCAAATCGCATTTCTGCCTTCATGCCAACTATTGTAAATGAGTGACAAGGTGCTTTTGTACAAGGACGGAACTTGGTAGACAGCGTGTTCATTGCTCGGGGAACTTGTCAAAGGTCTGACAGAGGCGGACTTCACCAAGGTGTATGCTAATGGTTGATCTCCGGAAGGCATTTGACACTGTATCTTGGGGTTTTCTGGATTCGGTTTTGCGTGGTCTTGGGTTCCCGGACAGATTTGTGAGATGGGTCATGGAATGTGTCACTACACCATCATTTTCTATATCCATAAATGGTGAACTCCACGGCTATTTCAAGGGTGAACGCGGCCTGAGGCAAGGTGATCCTATGTCCCCTACTTTGTTCATCCTTTGTATTGAGTACTTTTCTAGGATGCTGAGGTTGAAGACTACAAACTCCGGATTTAATTTCCATCCTAAGTGCGGCAGTTTGGGCATTACACATCTTGCCTTTGCGGATGATCTCATGCTATTTGCCAGGGGGGATGTGACGTCGGTTGCGGTACTAATGGAGAGTCTTGAGAACTTGGAGGCGGTTTCGGGGCTGTCCTTGAACCCCGCCAAG
>JAQGDG010000293.1:75000-77500 GCA_029844215.1 Przewalskia tangutica | reverse complement strand
AAGAGCTCTCGATGCTGTCGATCCTTACTATGCGGACACAGTAAGTTTCCGTGTTGAGTCAAATTAAGCGCGAGCTCGCTCCTGAGTGGTGCCCTTCCGTCAATTCCTTTAAGTTTGACCTTGCGACCATACTCCCGGAACCCAAAAACTTTGATTTCTCATAAGGTGCGTGAGTCTAAAAGCAACATCCGTAGATCCACAGTGGCATCGTTTATAGTTGAGAATAGGACGGTATCTGATCGTCTTCGAGCCCCGCACTTTCGTTCTTGATTAATGAAAACATCCTTGGCAAATGCTTTCGCAGTTGTTCGTCTTTCATAAATCCAAGAATTTCACCTCTGACTATGAAATCTGAATGCCCCATTAATCATTACTCCGATCCGAAGGCCAACGTAATAGGACCGAAATCCTATAATCTAATCCCATGCTAATGTATATGAGCTTAGGCTTGCTTTGAGCACTCTAATATCTTCAAAGTACTTGGAGGCACGACCCGGCCAATTAAGGCGAGGCGCATCGCCGGCGATAGGGGCGAGGCGGCCGATGCACGCGAGCGGGCCGACCCGTCCCAAAGTCGACTACGAGCTTTTAAGCGCAACAACTTAAATATCGCTATTGGAGCTGGAATTACGCGGTGCTTGGCACGGACTTGCCCTCGATGGATCTCGTTAAGGGATTTAGATTGTACTCATTCGATTACGGACTCGAAAGAGCCGGTATTGTTATTTATTGTCACTACCTCCAGTGTCTGGATTGGGTAATTTGCGCGCTTGCCTTCCTTGGATGTGGTAGCCGTTTCTCGGGCTCCTCTCGGAATCGAACCTAATTCTCCGTCACCGTCACCACCATGGTAGGCCACTATCCTACCGTCGAAAGTTGATAGAGGCGAGAAATTTGAATGATGCGTCGCGGCGCGATGGCGTGCGATCCGTCGAGTTATCATGAATCATCGCGACAGGCGAGCGCGTCGACCTTTATCTAATAAATCGTCCGCTTCCGAAGTCGGGGTTTGTTGCGCGTATTAGCTCTAGAATTACTACGGTTATCGAGTAGTAGATACCGTCAAACAAACTATAAGCGATTTAATGAGCCATTCGCGGTTTCACGATGCGAATTTGTTCATACTTACACATGCGTGGCTTAATCTTTGAGACAAGCATATGACTCTTGGCGGGATCAACGGTAGCATCCCTGCGTGAAGGCGCGCGCGCGAACCCGACCGCCGAAAGAAGCGCGGCGGAATCGAGCAGCAGCGGCCGTCGTCCGTAAGGCGTCGTTCGTTCGGGCGACGAGGCGGTGAGGACCCCATGCCGCTGCGTTTACGAATCAGAGTCGAACGCCGCCCGCCGCGCATATCGCCCGGCCGAGCGGGGCGGCAGCGGGGCGCGGCGGCTCTGGTTCGGCCGCGCGCGGAATCACGAGGGCGAAAGGCAACGATTATGCGTCATAATGCGGGGCATTAGGTATGCGGCCTGAAGCCGACTCGGCGAGCCCAGCGGCGCTCGCCCCAGCGAGATGGCAGCGGGCGAGAGGTGTTGCTCGGCGAGGATCGACCTAACGCGCCGCGCGAACACCACTCGCGCGCCGTGCGTCCAAATGCCCGTCGTCGCGCGCGAACCGACCGGCGCGCGAGCATCGTATCTTGGCGCGCTGCCAATGCCGGCGTTGCGAGTCGAGGAGCAAGTCGCTAGAACCGCGATAGATAACCGCGGCCCATGCAGGGTAGAAAGAAGAAGGCACTCGACTGCGCGGCGCGTCGGACGCTCGGCGGGTCGTCGGCGAACCCGTGCGCTCGGCGCCTAGAGCTTGCCACGAGGCGGCGTCTAGAACTCACCGCCGCGACAGCGCGCGCCTTGTCCGTCAATAATCCGCCACGACCGACCACGCCGCTTCCGGCGCCGGTGGTCGTCGCCGTCGGCGTTACCGGAGGGCCGATGGCGTGGCATGGGGCGAGCCCGTGCGTGCCACAAGTGTGCCCCTACTATGCGCCGAAGACATGACCACCAAAAGCGAAAGTCGCCCTCAAGTGCCTTGACACCTCTACCCGCTTATATATGCTTTAAAAAAAAATCCAAGTAGCGAGGACGGACATGTTTATGCGGAGAATCATAATGGGCGTTACGTGTGCCAACATGCAGAAAGGAACCGATTCGTTCATAAATGACTTAGAAGCGTTGAAGGCAACATTTTTATATAAAAAAACTAATGGGGATCACTCATTGGTCAAAACGTTCATAATAGGCAGTAGCGACTATTTGGTTCATGTCTCAAGTTCTTTGTTGGGCGCATGTGGACTGAAAAACCTCATTTTTCATATTATACATTCTTTGATTGTGAATGTATGCTTAACAAGTCAAGCACGAGTATGTTCACTTTGCATGTCGGCCTATGTCATTTTTGGCCTATGTCATTTTGGCGTCGGCCTTTATGTCGTCGGCCTATGTCGCCCCATTTTGGATATGTCGACGTCGGCCTATGTTGGTGCCGGTCGGCCTATGTT
>JAQGDG010000293.1:57500-70000 GCA_029844215.1 Przewalskia tangutica | reverse complement strand
GCGGTCGGGCCTTGGCCGCGCAAAGAAGTCGAAGTCGAGCAGCGACGGGCGCGGCCTTCGAGGCTGAGTCACAACCGCCACATGCGCGGCGTCGTCGGCGTGGACTCGCATTTAGGCCAGCCGCGAGCCGGCGCCGCGGGAGGCCGGCTTCCGCCCGCCGCGCGCGCGTCCCGAGGCGGGCGCGGCGCGAGGCGGCGGGATGCGTGGCGCCGAGCGAGCGTGCCCTCGGCTTTGGCGGCCGAGCGCAACTTGCGTTCAAAGACTTCGATGGTTCACGGGATTACGCAATTCACACCAAGTATCGCATTCGCTCGTTCTTCATCGATCACGAGCGAGATATCCGTTGCGAAAGTCGTTTGATTTCAAAAAAGCACGCGTCCTCGCCGCGGAGGCGGGCGTCTCAATTAAGTATTCCTTGGCGCTTTGCGCGCAGGGGTTCGTTGGCCGCCCGCGCGCATCGCGCGCGAGCGGGAGAAACAGGCGGGCGGAATCGCCCGCCAGCGCGGCCCGGCGTTAAGCGTGTTCGCGGGTCGTTACTGCTGCGCGAGTTTCGACAATGATCCTTCGCGAGTTCACCTACGGAAACCTTGTTACGACTTCTCCTTCCTCTAAATGATAAGGTTCAATGGACTTCTCGCGACGTCGCGGGCAGCGAACCGCCCGCGTCGCCGCGATCCGAACATTTCACCGGATCATTCAATCGGTAGGAGCGACGGGCGGTGTGTACAAAGAGGCGAGGGGCGTAGTCAGCGCGGTGATGACTCGCGCTTACTAGGAATTCCTCGTTGAAGACCAAGTATTTCATTGATATATACCGTTCTCGTTGTAATTTCATTGATTACCGGGGCCTGTCGGCAAAGGCTATAAACTCGTTTAATAGTTCAGTGTAGGGCGCGTGCGCCCAGAACACATCTAAGGGCATCAGACCTGTTATATTGCCTCACTTCCGCGCGGCCTAAGGCCGTAGTCCCTCTAAGAAGCTGGCCGCGGAGGGATACCTCCGCATAGCTAGTTAGCAGGCTGAGGTCTCGTTCGTTAACGGAATTAACCAGACAAATCGCTCCACCAACTAAGAACGGCCATGCACCACCACCCATAGAATCAAGAAAGAGCTCTCAGTAAGTTAGAGAGAAGTTCCTCTCACTAGCCTAAAACGCTCTCAACGTTTTTTCGGCTAGGGCTTACACAAATCGTCTCTTTCCTTTGATTTCCTACTCAATTTGTCACGTAATCTTCATGTTTTCCTTCCCTTCATCACGGGATTGAACGCGTGTTGATTGATATTATTTTCCTTGTTTAATTTGGTCACGTTTTGGACGAGTTTTGGTGAGGTTTGCGGCGGAAGTTTTGAATTTTAGGGTTCAAGATTTCGGTCAAGAATCAAGATTCAAGAAGTGGTTAATATTGTCCTTGTTGTTAGAGATTTCCGTGGTTGTTAGGTGTTCAAGATTCAAGAAATAATTCAAGATTCAAGAATTATTTCAAGAACTCAAGAACACGGTTTCCTATTGTTTGTTGCGGTTATTTGAAGATTATTTTGTGGTTATTTACGTTGTTTATTGTCCATCTTTAACAACATTCATCGTGATAATCACTAAATATTCAAGAAGTTCAAGATTCTTGTATTTTCGTCCTTTGTTTGGTTCCGTGGTTGAAGTTTGATACGTTCTAAACTTGTCTCATGTCATGGGCAAGTCTAAGGGTGTTGCCGGTGTTAGTGAGGGGGGTACGTCGATGAAGGTGAAGTCCATTAAGAAGAAGAAAAAGGTGAGTACATATCCGGTGATTGTGGGTGAGAACTTGGTGCCCGGAGTTGCGGATCCGACGGTCATGGTGCATGTTGCGGAAGAAGAAGTTGTTCTTGAGAAGGTTGTTGATGATAATACCATCAAGATGATACATGAATGGGGTAAAGGAGTGAAACCATGCGTTAAAAACATGGTTGAAGGTGTGGCGGAACAGCGATCTTTCGGCGATGGCGGTGGCTGCCGGTGGTGTTTGCCCCTAGTTTTGCCCCGTCGAGTAGCATGAATGCTCCGGCAGTTCATGATGAGAATATTCAAGGAATGGAAGTGGTTGTGGTGGGAAAAAACGTGGACAATCTCGTAGTTCACGGCGATGGTGCAATCACGAAAAATATTGCAAGTTTGGATGCCATTAACGTTCCTATCAATGGCAATGGTGAGGTGATTGATTCAAGCATCAAGAATGCAATTCTTGAACTTGCCGGAGTTAGATCGACGGAAATTGGTGTTGGTAAGGTGGCGGCGGCGTCGGAAACCCTAGGGTTTGAGGCGGCGGCGAAACCCTAGGGTTGGAGTGCGGGCCATCTTTGTGGGCCCAGGTGTGCTCACGGGGCAGGTGGGTGGTCACGGGTCAGGTAGGGTGTGTTTGGGCCAGGGTAATGGTGTTGGGCTGGAGCGGAGGGATAAGGCTAATGGGCCCAGACCGGCGGATGAAATTCTGGCCCACATCGGTGTTCATGGGCCTGGGGCGGGTCAGGCGGAGCAAGGCGGGTCGGGGCAGAGACCAGGGAAGGGGGGGATGAATCTGGGCCAGGAGAAGGGGGTTGGGCCGGGGCGGGATGCTACTGGTCTTGGGCCCAACACGGTGAAGGCAGCAATGGGCGCCGGCCCGTTGGGCCAGCCGGTCAGTCGGGTCATGGCGGGTCGGTTCAAGCCCAGCAGCAGAACTTGAATCATTCTACACATAATAAGGATGATCAACTCACTGATATGGCTATTGATTTGACGAATATTCCTAAGGCTACTATTGATGCAAATGTGGGCAAGACTAAGAAAACATATGCCGGTATGTTTGCGGGTTCGAGGTTAGAGGAGAAGGGTATGAAACTTGACTTCATTGAGCAGAAGGATGAGTATGTCAAGCTTGACACCACCGATGAAGTTCCCTTTGTTGAAACTTGGGGCCATTGTCTCATTGGTTGTTTCACCGGTCCGTTTCCAGGCAGAGATGCACTCAATTCCATTGTCAAGAAGTGGGGAGTTAAGTGTAGAATCATACCTTACGGGCGAGGTTGGACCATCTTTCGGTTCATGCAGGAGGAGGATATGATCAAGGTATTCCATGGCGGACCATATATGGTCTATGGCAAGACCTTGATGTTAAAGCTGGTTGAAAAAGGTACGATGCTCACTGATGACATGTTCACTATCATTCCGGTTTGGGTAGAATTGAGAGATGTCCCGCTATCAGTCTGGAGTGCTTCTGGACTTAGTAAAATTGCGTCGCGTATAGGCAAGCCCCTTTATACGGATCAGTTTACTAAGGACAGAACAAAGATGAACTATGCACGTGTTTTGATTGAGATTGACGTGAAGCGAGGGCACATCACGGAGTTTGGAGTTTGTATGCCTGACAATAGGACGTACGTTCAGAAGGTTAAGTATGAGAATTATCCGGACTATTGCTATCATTGTTCTATGTTCGGACATAACCACTTGAAGTGCAAGAAGTTGTTAACGGAGGAGGAGCCTGCGGAAATTGTACATTCACAGACTTTGCAGAATTGTACAAGTGTTGTTGGGGTCACGGACAGAATGGAGGTTGTTTCGAACCCTCTCTTCATACCACAGGGTTCCATGAATGCAGCTGCTAACAAGAATGCTCCACAAGTCGAGGACTCGGCCGTCGATTCGGAGAATGCAGGCAAAGCTCAGATTCGGACAAGTCATTGCCGGCGGGTCAGAAAGGTAACACTAGCTTGCGGGGAGTACGTGGGCAGAATGATGCTAATGCCTCTATTAGTGGTGTTAGGGGACAGGAGAGGATGGCTACGGGCCAGGCCAGAGAGGGTTCTAATAGACCCTGCCCGGTTACTCTGAGCGGTCCGGAGCCGGGGCGGCGTGACAGGCATGGATATTTGTGACCAGGCAGTTACGGAAAAGGAGGGGTGGCAGGAAGTCACTTCAAAGAAGAATAAAGGCAAAGTAGTCAGCTCAGGGCGCGGAGGAGCCACATCCTCCTTTGTTTCTAGATGAAGGTACTATGTTGGAATGTCCGGGGTCTTTGCGGACGCCTGGATAGGGCAGCCACACAATCACTAGTGTGTAGGATTGCTCAGCAACACTCGGTGGCTATAGGGTGTTTGATAGAGACAAAGTTCACTCGAGCTAGACTTACGACGTTTCCTGCTCAAAGATTTCCCGCTTGGAAATCTTGTTCGAATATTGACTTCATAGATGGTGGTAGAATGCTATTACTTTGGGATCCGTCCAGAGTAAGTTGTGAGGTGATTGGTATGGACTCACAGCATGTCCATGTTCATGCACGCGATGTCTGCGTGACTCAGGTATCGTTCTTTGCCACATTTGTGTACCCGGTGTATAGTGTCACAGGACGAAGGAAACTATGGGATCATCTTACTCAGATAGGTACAAGTATTGTTGAGCCATGGATGATTCTGGGTGACTTTAACTCTTATTGCTCCACTCAGGACAAGGTAGGAGGTCCGCCCCTCTCGGCCTACGTTCTGAAAGATCTTGGTGATTTTATGTTGGCGCATGGACTGTCCGATGCTCCTGCTTCAGGGTCGTACTTCACTTGGACGAATGGTTCCATTTGGTCCAAACTGGATAGGGTCTTGATGAACCAGTATTGGAGTGATTTAAGCTTGGATTGTTCAGCCACTTATTTGCCTATGGGCAGGTTTGGACCGTTGCCAGTGATAACCTCAGTGATCCGTCTTACGCGAGTGTCGTCCGTTTAAGTTTACGAATATGTGGCTTACTCATCCTTCTTTTGATAGCATCTTTGGACTCTGTTGGAATCAATATGTGGATGGGGCTGCTTTCGATGCGGTTTGGTTATGAAGTTAAAGTCTTTGAAGAAGCGCTAAAGGAATTGAATGCTAATGCTTATGGGGTATTGCTCAAAAGGCCAATCACGGCAAATTTGGAGTTCAAGCAAGGTGTAGATGAGCACATGAATGATCAGTTGAATGAAAATTTGAAAGCTAAGGTTGGTGATTTGAGAGCTAAGGCCGCGGTATTACTTGAAGCAGAAAGGCATTTCTTGCGACAAAGGCTCGATGTAGGCACTTGGTGGAAGGTGATAGAAGCTCAAGTACTTTCACGGCATGATTAAGGCGAACAATGTGAGGAGTGCTATCTCTTATCTTGTCAAGGAGGATGGCACGTGCGCCGTCTCGCGAGGAAGTGGCGATTTGCTCGTTGATTTCTCTGAGAACTTGCTTGGTACTTGGCGGGTCGGAGCCTATTGATCCTGCTGTCGCTTGATTGGGGCGAAACTTGGTGATGATGACCGTGATGCTCTACTACAGGCCGTGGCGAGAAGGAGGTCCATGATCGTTATTTGATATTGGTAATGACAAGGCTCGGGCGGATGGTTTCGTCGGCATTTTCAAGACACGTTGGAGGAGGTCGGACGTGATGTAGTTCGAGGTGTTCGGGAGTTCTTCTCGTGGTGTCCTATTGAAACAACTAAATCACACCATCATTGCACTTCTTCCAAAGGCGGATCACGAATCAGAAGGTTAGTGATTTCCGTCGATCGGCCTTACTAATGTGGTTTATAAGATCATTACAAAAATTCTTGCAAACCGCGTATGCGCCTTCATGCCCACTATTGTAAATGAGTGCCAAGGTGCGTTTGTACAAGGGCGGAACTTGGTAGACAGCGTGTTCATTGCTCGGGAACTTGTCGAGAAGTACAACGGGCGCGGACTTCACGAGGTGTATGCTAATGGTTGATCTCCGGAAAGCATTTGACACGGTATCTTGGGGTTTTCTGGATTCGGTTTTGCGTGGTCTTGGGTTCCCGGACAGATTTGTGAGATGGGTCATGGAATGTGTCACTACGCCATCATTCTCTATATCCATAAATGGTGAACTTCACGGCTATTTCAAGGGTGAACGCGGCCTGAGGCAAGGTGATCCTATGTCCCCTACTTTGTTCATCCTTTGTATTGAGTACTTTTCCAGGCTGTTGAGGTTGAAGACTACAAACTCCGGGTTCAATTTTCATCCGAAGTGCGGCAGTTTGGGCATTACACATCTTGCCTTTGCGGATGATCTCATGTTATTTGCCAGGGGGGATGCTACGTCGGTTGCGGTACTAATGGAGAGTCTTGAGAACTTGGAGGCGGTTTCGGGGCTGTCGCTTGAATCGCTAAGTCTTCTATTTATTTGGCGAGTGCGGTGTTAGCGAGATATGATCATTAGCGAGGTTGGATTTTGGAGGGTCATTTCCGTTCGTTACCTAGGGGTACCATTGGCTCCACTTTCGGTTTGATGGGTCGGTTGCTCCTCTCGCGATGCCATTTCGAATACATACGGAAATGGGGCATCGTTCACTATCTATCTTGGGAAGCTTGAGCTCATTCGGTCCGTCATTCGAGTGTGGAAGGATTTTGGTTAGGGCTTTTCCGCTTCATACCACGGTGCTTAATAAAATGCGTTGAGCATGTCTTGATTCTTGTGGGGAGGCTGGCGTGTCGCTTGGGATGATGTTTGTGTTCCGCAAGCGGAGGGTGGTCTCGGTCTCATGGATATTAAAGTATGGAACCGTGCCTTACTATCACGGTCCATTTGGTTATTTCACAAAGCGGATTCTTTATGGGTGAAGTGGGTGAATTCGTACTATTTGAGGGGACATTCGATATGGAGCTATACCGTCAGGCATGAGGACTCCTTACTGTTCAAGAAGTTATGCGGTATCCGGGACAGGTTCACGCAGATTTTTGGCAGTCATGAGGCGGTAATTGATGGACTAGAGAGGTGTTGTGTTGATGGCAGACTGGATACGGGGCTTGTCTATGATGTCCTACGTTCGAGAGGAGCGCGAAGCCACAGATGTCTCAGTTGGAAAGGATACATCCGCCCAGTATTCTTTCACGGTATGGCTTACTTGTCGGAGACGTCTAGCTACTAGAGATACGCTCTCGTATCTCAATCTTGAGGATGTTAGTTGCGGGTTCTGCAAGCAGGTAGCTGAGACACGGCCTCATTTGTTCTTTGAATGCGCATTCTCAGGCCGGATTTGGACGCATATTCGGGCATGGCTGGGAATCCGACGTGAGATGTCCACGGTTGAGAGTACTCTGAAGTGGATAAAGAAGGAGCACCGCGGGACGAGGATGAGATCAAAGGTTGTACTCCTTGCCTTTTGCGTTGTTGTGTTTGAGATCTGGAAGGCCAGGAATGCATTGATATTCGATGAGACTCCCGTGACTGAGGAGGATGTTATAGCTAGAATAAAGCTAGCTACTTATCGTGTTATTTACAGATTATTTCCCACTTGTACATACACCATCGAGTGTACCCGCCCCCCTTGAGTTTATTATTTATTGTTATTTTCCACGTTGAGGCTTGAGACCCCTCAATGAACGATGTTATCAGCTGATTTTTGCAATATATCATTTATTTACCCAAAAAAAAAAAAAAAAGAAAGAGCTCTCAGTCTGTCAATCCTTACTATGTCTGGACCTGGTAAGTTTCCCCGTGTTGAGTCAAATTAAGCCGCAGGCTCCACTCCTGGTGGTGCCCTTCCGTCAATTCCTTTAAGTTTCAGCCTTGCGACCATACTCCCCCCGGAACCCAAAAACTTTGATTTCTCATAAGGTCTGGCGTGAGTCTAAAAGCAACATCCTAGATCCACAGTGGCGTCGTTTATAGTTGAGACTAGGGCGGTATCGATCGTCTTGAGCCGACTTCGTTCTTGATTAATGAAAACATCCTTGGCAAATGCTTTCGCGATTGTTCGTCTTTCATAAATCCAAGAATTTCACCTCGACTATGAAATCACGAATGCCCCATTGTCGCATTAATCATTACTCCGATCCGAAGGCAGCGTAATAGGACCGAAATCCTATAATGTTATCCCATGCTAATGTATATGGCGTAGGCTTGCTTTGAGCACTCTAATTTCTTCAAAGTACTTGGCGGGAGTACGACCCGACCAATTAAGGCGAGGCGCATCGCCGCGGTAGGGGCGAACGGCCGTGCACGCGCGGACGGGCCGACCCGTCCCAAAGTCGACTACGAGCTTTTAAGCGCAACAACTTAAATATCGCTATTGGGCTGGAATTACGCGTCTTTGGCACGGACTTGCCCTCGATGGATCCTCGTTAAGGGATTTAGATTGTACTCATTCGATTACGGACTCAAGAGCGGTATTGTTATTTATTGTCACTACCTACAAGTGTCAGTATTGGGTAATTTGAGCGCATGATGCCTTCCTTGCATGTGGTAGCAGTTTCTCAGGCTCCCTCTCCGGAATCGAACCCTAATTCTCCGTCAACCTTCACCACCAAGGTAAGCCACTATCCTACCGTGAAAGTTGATAGAGCGAGAAATTTGAATGATGCGTCGCCGGCACGATGGCCGTGCGATCCGTCGAGTTATCATGAATCATCGCAGCAACGGGCAGAGCCCGCGTCGACCTTTTATCTAATAAATGCGTCCCTTCCAGAAGTCGGGGTTTGTTGCACGTATTAGCTCTAGAATTACTACGGTTATCAGAGTAGTAGATACCATCAAACAAACTATAACTGATTTAATGAGCCATTCGCAGTTTCACAGTCTGAATTTGTTCATACTTACACATGCTTGGGTTAATATTTGATACAAGCATATGACTCTGGCGGGATCAACGGGTAGCATCCTGCGTGAAGGCGCGCCCGCGCGAACCCGCCGAAAGAAGCGCGGCCGAAATCGAGCAGCGCGACCGTCGTCCGTAAGGAGCGTCGTTCGTTCGGGCGACGAGGCGGTGAGGACCCGTACGCTGCGTTTACGAATCAGAGTCGAACCGCCCGCGCGCGCCATATCGCCCGGCCGGCGAGGGCGGCAGCGGGGCGAGCGGCGAGCAGTTCGGCCGCGCCACGGAATCACGGTAGAAAGGCAGCGATTATGCGTCATAATGCGGGGCATTAGGTATGCGGCCACGAAGCCGACTCGGCGAGCCCAGCGGCGCTTCGCCCATGGCGAGATGGCGCGGGCGAGGAGGTCATTTGCTCGGCGAGGATCGACCTAACGCGCGCGCGAACACCACTCGCGCGAATGCGTCGAATGCCCGTCGTCGCGCGAACCCGGCGACCGGCGGCGACGCCGTATCTGCGGCGCTGTAATCTGCGGCGTTGCGAGTCGAGAGCAAGTCGCTGAACCACGATAGATAACCGCGGCCATGCAGCGGTAGAAAGAAGAAGGCACTCGACACGCGGCGCGTCGGACGCTCGGCGGGTCGTCGGCGAACCGTCGCGCTCGGCGCCTAGAGCTTGCCACGAGGCGGCGTCTAGAACTCACCGCCACGACACGAAAGCGCGCGCTTGTCCGTCAATAATCCGCCACGACCGACGCCCGCTTCCGGCGCCGGTGGTCGTCGCCGTCGGCGTTACCGGAGGGCGATGGCGTAGCATGGGGCGAGCCCGTGCGTGCCACAAGTGTGCCCCTACTATGCGTAGAAGACATGACCACCAAAAGCGAAAGTCGCCCTCAAGTGCCTTGACACCTCTGCCCGCTTATATATGCTTTAAAAAAAAATCAAGTGAGGACCGGACATGTTTATGCGGAGAATCATAATGGGCGTTACGTGTGCCAACATGCAGAAAGGAACAGATTCGTTCATAAATGACTTAGAAGCGTTGAAGGCAACATTTTTATATAAAAAAACTAATGGGGATCACTCATTGGTCAAAACGTTCATAATAGACGGCGCGACTATTTGGTTCATGTCTCAAGTTCTTTGTTGGGCGCATGTGGACTGAAAAACCTCATTTTTCATATTATACATTCTTTGATTGTGAATGTATGCTTAACAAGTCAAGCACGAGCATGTTCACTTTGCGTATGTCGGCTATGTCGCCCGTTTTGGCCTGCCGTCGGCTATTTTGGTAGCGTCGGCCCGTATCCATTGCCGATCGGCCTATGTCATTTGGGCGGCAGCTATGTCGTCGGCCTATGTCGCCCCATTTTGGATATGTAGACGTCGGCATATGTTGCTTGCCGTAGGCCGATGTTGTTTCCCGTAGGTCCATTTTGGCCTAGCTCGTCGGCCTATGTCATGCTGCGCCGAGCACTGCCGTCGGCCTATTTTTTGTAGCGTCGGCCCATTTGGCCTAGGGCGTCGGCCTATGTCATTGCCGTCGGCCTAAGTCATTGCTGCGCTTGGCCTATGTCATTGCCGTCGGCCTATGTCATTGCAGCAGCCTATGTCATTTGAAGTCGTATTGCCGATCGGCCTATGTCATTGCGGCAGCCTATGTCGTCGGCCTATGTCGCCCCCTATTGGCTATGTCGACGTCGGCCTATGTTGCTGCCCGTAGGCCTATGTTGTTGCCCGTCGGTCCATTTTGGCCTAGCACGTCCGCCTATGTCATTGCTGCGAGCACTGCCGTCGGCCTATTTTATAGCCAGCCTAAGCTGCCGTCGGCCTATGTCGGCCTTATCGGTCGGTCGGCTGCGATCGGCCTATGTCATTGCGTCAGCCTATGTCGCCCCATTTGGCTATGTCGGCGTCGGCCTATGTTCTTGCCGTCGGCCTATGTTGTTGCCGTCGGTCCATTTTGGCCTAACCGTCGACCTATGTCATTGCTGCGCCGAGCACTGCCGTCGGCCTATTTTGTAGCGTCGGCCCATTTGGCCTAGGGCGTCGGCCTATGTCATTGCCGTCGGCCTAAGTCATTGCGGCAGCCTATGTCATTGCCGTCGGCCTATGTCATTGCCGCTGCAGCAGCTATGTCGGCTGATCGTATTGCCGATCGGCCTATGTCGGCTGCAGCTTGGCCTATGTCGTCGGCCTATATGTCGCCCCATTTGGCTATGTCGGCGTCGGCCTATGTTGCTGCCGTCGGCCTATGTTGTTGCCGTCGGTCCATTTTGGCCTAACCGCGTCGACCTATGTCATTGCTGCGCCGAGAACTGCCGTCGGCCTATTTTATTGTAGCGTCGGCCCGTTTGGCCTAGGGCGTCGGCCTATGTCATTGCCGTCGGCCTAAGTCATTGCTGCAGCCTATGTCATTGCCGTCGGCCTATGTCATTGCAACAGCCTATGTCGGCTATGATCGTCATTTGCCGGTCGGCCTATGTCGATCGGCCTATGTCATTGCAACAGCCTATGTCGTCGGCCTATGTCGCCCCATTTTGGCTATGTCGTCGTCGGCCTATGTTGCTGCCCGTCGGCCTATGTTGTTGTCCGTCGGTCCATTTTGGCCTATGTCGACGTCGGCCTATGTCATTTGCAGCTTGCCGTCGGCTTGCGTCGGCCTATTTGTAGCGTCGGCTCATTTTGTCCTAGGGCGTCGGCCTATGTCATTGCGGCCAACGGCTTGCCGTCGGCCTATTTCAGTAGCGTCGGCTCATTATGGCCTAGGACGTCGGCCTATGTCACAGCTTGCCCCGTCGGCCCTAATTTATTGCGTCGGCTCATTTTGGCCTAGGGCGTCGGCCTATGTCATTGCTGCAGCTTGCCGTCGGCCTATTTTAGTAGCGTCGGCTCATTTTGGCCTAGGGCGTCGACCTATGTCATTGCTTGCAGCTTGCCGTCGGCCTATTTTGGTAGCGTCGGCTCATTTTGGCCTAAGGCGTCGGCCTATGTCATTTGTCGGCTGGCGTATGGCCTTTGCAGCAGCTGGGACGTCGCCCCATTTTGGCTATGTCGTCGTCGGCCTATGTTGTTGCCCGTCGGTCCATTTTGGCCTAGGACGTGTATAGATCCGAACACTTAGTGGCGTATCTCAATGAAGCAACAGCTAAACCTCCATTCGAAAGAGCTAGAAATGGAATGGATGGGAGGGGGAGGGACGAATCGGAGCGACAAAGGGCTGAATCTCAGCGGATCGTGGCGTGAGGCCACTCTGCGCTCTGATACCGTCGGCGTATTTAAGTAAATGCGCAAAGATTCTACCGCGCTCGATGGAAATTGTACTTGAAGCGATCGCGCGACTCTTCGCTTGGCGACTTAGCGGCGACACGTGCCGCCAGGGGCGAGGCCCTGCTGCGAGTCGGCAAGCGGACGGCGAGCGCGTCGTCGCTTAGCCGGATCGACTTAGGCGTTGGTCATAATCCGGCCTACGGTAACCGGCGCCAGCGGCTTTTCAACCAAGCGCGATGACGATTGTGTGAATCAGCGGTTCCTCGTACTAGGTTGAATTACTATTGCGACCTTGTCATCGGTAGGAGTAAAACTAACTTTGTCTCACGGCGGTCTAAACCCGACTCGCGTTCCCTATTGGTGGGTGAACAATCCAACACTTGGTGGTCGCTTCCTGATGATAGGAAGAAGCCGACATCGAAGGATCAAAAGCAGCGTCGCTATGAGCGGCAGTTTGCCACAAGCGATTATCCTGTGGTAACTTTTACGACACCTCTGGCCGAATTAGAAGGTCTAAAGGATCGTTAGGCCGCGCTTTCACGGTTCGTATTAAATGCTGGAAATCGAGAATCAAGCGAGCTTTTACCATACATTTCCTGCGAGAGATTTGTTCTCGTTGAGCTCGTCTTAGGACACTGCGTTATCTTTTAACG
>JAQGDG010000293.1:45000-52500 GCA_029844215.1 Przewalskia tangutica | reverse complement strand
GAATCTGGGCCAGGAGAAGGGGGTTGGGCCGGGGCGGGATGCCACTGGTCTTGGGCCCAACACGGTGAAGGCAGCTATGGGCCGCTTCGGCCCCATTGGGCCCACATCGGGTCAGTCGGGTCGTGGCGGGTCGGTTCAAGCCCAGGAGCAGAACATGGATCATTCTACACTTAATAAGGATGATCAACTCACTGATATGGCTATAGATTTGACGAATATTCCTAAGGCTACTATTGATGCAAATGTGGGCAAGACTAAGAAAACGTATGCCGGTATGTTTGCGGGTTCGAGGTTAGAGGAGAAGGGTATGAAACTTGACTTCATTGAGCAGAAGGATGAGTATGTTAAGCTTGACACCACCGATGAAGTTCCCTTTGTTGAAACTTGGGGCCATTGTCTCATTGGTTGTTTCACCGGTCCGTTTCCAGGCAGAGATGCACTCAATTCCATTGTCAAGAAGTGGGGAGTTAAGTGTCGAATCATACCTTACGGGCGAGGTTGGACCATCTTTCGGTTCATGCAGGAGGAGGATATGATCAAGGTATTCCATGGCGGACCATATATGGTCTATGGCAAGACCTTGATGTTAAAGCTGGTTGAAAAAGGTACGATGCTTACTGATGACATGTTCACTATCATTCCGGTTTGGGTAGAGTTGAAAGATGTCCCGCTATCAGTTTGGAGTGCTTCTGGACTTAGTAAAATTGCGTCGCGTATAGGCAAGCCCCTTTATACGGATCAGTTTACTAAGGACAGAACAAAGATGAACTATGCACGTGTTTTGATTGAGATTGACGTGAGTAAGGAGCCTGTCACGGAGTTTGGAGTTTGTATGCCTGACAATAGGACGTACGTTCAGAAGGTTAAGTATGAGAATTATCCGGACTATTGCTATCATTGTTCTATGTTCGGACATAACCACTTGAAGTGCAAGAAGTTGTTATCGGAGGAGGAGCCTGCGGAAATTGTACATTCACAGACTTTGCAGAATCGTACAAGTGTTGTTGGGGTCACGGACAGAATGGAGGTTGTTTCGAATCCTCTCTTCATACCACAGGGTTCCATGAATGTAGCTGCTAACAGGACTGCTCCACAAGTCAGGACTCAGCCGATCAGTTCCGGAGGTACGGGCAAAGCTCCGATTCCAGACAAGTCTTTGCCGGCAGGTCAGAAAGGTAACACTAGCTTGCGGGGAGTGCGTGGACAGAATGATGCTAATACCACCATCAGTGGTGTTCGGGGACAAGAGAGGGTGACTACGGACCAGGCCAGAGGGGGTTCTAATAGACCCTCTACCCCGGTTACTACAGGCAGATCCGGAGCCAAGGATGGCGTGACAGGCATGGATATTTGTGACCAGGCTAATACGGAAAAGGAGGGGTGGCAGGAAGTCACTTCAAAGAAGAATAAAGGCAAAGTAGTCAGCTCAGGGCGCGGAGGAGCCACATCCTCCTCTGTTTCTAGATGAAGGTACTATGTTGGAATGTCCGGGGTCTTTGCGGACGCCTGGATAGAGCAGCCACACAATCACTAGTGTGTAGGATTGCTCAGCAACACTCGGTGGCTATAGGGTGTTTGATAGAGACAAAGTTCACTCGAGCTAGACTTGAGACGTTTCCTGCTCAAAGATTTCCCGCTTGGAAATCTTGTTCGAACATTGACTTCATAGATGGTGGTAGAATGCTATTACTTTGGGACCCGTCCAGAGTAAGTTGTGAGGTGATTGGTATGGACTCACAGCATGTCCATGTTCATGCACGATGTACCGTGACTCAGGTATCGTTCTTTGCCACATTTGTGTACCCGGTGTATAGTGTCACAGGACGACGGAAACTATGGGATCATCTTACTCAGATAGGTACAAGCATTGTTGAGCCTTGGATGATTCTAGGTGACTTTAACTCTTATTGCTCCACTCAGGACAAGGTAGGAGGTCCGCCCCTCTCGGCCTACGTTCTGAAGGATCTTGGTGATTTTATGTTGGCGCATGGACTGTCCGATGCTCCTGCTTCAGGGTCGTACTTCACTTGGACGAATGGTTCCATTTGGTCCAAACTGGATAGGGTCTTGATGAACCAGTATTGGAGTGATTTAAGCTTGGATTGTTCAGCCACTTATTTGCCTATGGGCGGTTTGGACCGTTGCCGTGATAACCTCGTGATCCGTCTTACGCGAGTGTCGTCCGTTTAAGTTTACGAATATGTGGCTTACTCATCCTTCTTTTGATAGCATCTTTGGACTCTGTTGGAATCAATATGTGGATGGGGCTGCTTTCGATGCGGTTTGGTTATGAAGTTAAAGTCTTTGAAGAAGCGCTAAGGAATTGAATGCTAATGCTTATGGGGTATTGCTCAAAGGCCAATCACGGCAAATTTGGAGTTCAAGCAAGGTGTAGATGAGCACATGAATGATCAGTTGAATGAAAATTTGAAAGCTAAGGTTGGTGATTTGAGAGCTAAGGCGCGGTATTACTTGAAGCGAAGGCACTTCCTGCAACAAAAGGCTCGATGTAGGCACTTGGTGGAAGGCGATAGAAGCTCCAAGTACTTTCACAGCATGATTAAGGCAAACAATGTGAGGAGTGCTATCTCTTATCTTGTCAAGGAGGATGGCACGTGCACTTCATCTCACGAGGAAGTGGCCGATTTGCTCGTTGATTTCTACAAGAACCTGCTTGGTACTTCGCGGAATTCGGAGCCTATTGATCCTGCTGTACTTGATTCGGGGCCGAAACTTGGTGATGATGACCGTGATGCTCTACTACAGGCCGTGACTGAGAAGGAGGTTCATGATGCGTTATTTGATATTGGTAATGACAAGGCTCCGGGCCCGGATGGTTTTTCGTCGGCATTTTTCAAGACACGTTGGAGAGAGGTCGGACGTGATGTGGTTCGGGGTGTTCGAGAGTTCTTCTCGACGGGTGTCCTACTGAAACAACTAAATCACACCATCATTGCACTTCTTCCCAAGACGGATTCGAATCCGAAGGTTAGTGATTTCCGTCCAATCGGCCTTACTAATGTGGTTTATAAGATCATTACAAAAATTCTTGCAAACCGCGTATGCGCCTTCATGCCCACTATTGTAAATGAGTGCCAAGGTGCGTTTGTACAAGGGCGGAACTTGGTAGACAAGCGTGTTCATTGCTCGGGAACTTGTCGAAGGGTACAACGGGGCGGACTTCACGAGGTGTATGCTAATGGTTGATCTCGGAAGGCATTTGACCACGGTATCTTGGGGTTTTACGGATTCGGTTTGCGTGGTCTTGGGTTCGGACAGATTTGTGAGATGGGTCATGGAATGTGTCACTACGCCATCATTCTCTATATCCATAAATGGTGAACTTCACGGCTATTTCAAGGGTGAGCGGCTGAGGCAAGGTGATCCTATGTCCCTACTTTGTTCATCCTTTGTATTGAGTACTTTTCTAGGTCTTTGAGGTTGAAGACTACAAACTCGGGTTTAATTTTCATCTAAGTGCGGCGGTTTGGGCATTACACATCTTGCCTTTGCGGATGATCTCATGTTATTTGCGGGGATGCTTCACGTCGGTTGCGGTACTAATGGAAGTCTTGAGAACTTGGAGGCGGTTTGAGGCTGTCCTTGAATCCCTTAAGTCTTCTATTTATTTGGCGAGTACGGTGTTAAGCGAGATATGATCATTAGCGAGGTTGGATTTTCGGAGGGTCATTTCCGTTCGTTACCTAGAAGTACCATTGGCTCCACTTTCGGTTTGATGGGTCGGTTGCTCCTCTCGCGATGCCATTTCGGGTACATCACGGAAATGGGGCATCGTTCACTATCTATCTTGGGAAGCTTGAGCTCATTCGGTCCGTCATTCGAGTGTGGAAGGATTTTGGTTAGGGCTTTTCGCTTCATACCACGGTGCTTAATAAGATGCGTTCGGCATGTCTTGATTCTTGTGGGGAGGCTGGCAGTGTCGCTTGGGATGATGTTTGTGTTCATGGCGGAGGGTGGTCTCGGTCTCATGGATATTAAAGTATGGAACCGTGCCTTACTATCACGGTCCATTTGGTTATTTCACAAGAACGCGGATTCTTTATGGGTGAAGTGGGTGAATTCGTACTATTTGAGGGGACTTTCGATTTGGAGCTATACCGTCAGGCATGAGGACTCATTACTGTTCAAGAAGTTATGCGGTATCCGGGACAGGTTCACGCAGATTTTTGGCAGTCATGAGGCGGCAATTGATGGACTAGAGAGGTGTTGTGTTGATGGCAGACTGGATACGGGGCTTGTCTATGATGTCCTACGCTCGAGAGGAGCATGAAGCCACAGGATGTCTCAGATTTGGAAAGGATACATCCCGCCCAAGTATTCTTTCACGGTATGGCTTACTTGTCGGAGACGTCTAGCTACTAGAGATACGCTCTCGTATCTCAATCTTGAGGATGTTAGTTGCGGGTTCTGCAGACAGGTTGCCGAGACACGGCCTCATTTGTTCTTTGAATGCGCGTTCTCAGGCAGGATTTGGAGGCATATTCGGGCATGGCTGGGAATTAGACGGGAGATGTCCACGGTCGAGAGTACTCTGAAGTGGATAAAGAAGGAGCACCGCGGGACGAGGATGAGATCAAAGGTTGTACTCCTTGCCTTTTGCATTGTTGTGTTTGAGATTTGGAAGGCCAGGAATGCATTGATATTTGATGAGACTTCCGTGACTGAGGATGATGTTATAGCTAGAGTTAAGCTAGCTACTTATCGTGTTATTTACAGATTATTTCCCACATGTACACACACCATTGAGTGTACCCGCCCCCCTTGAGTTTATTATTTATTGTTGTTTTCCACGTTGAGGCTTGAGACCCCTCAATGAACGATGTTATCATCTGATTTTTGCAATATATCATTTATTTACCCAAAAAAAAAAAAAAAGAAAGAGCTCTCAGTCTGTCAATCCTTACTATGTCTGGACCTGGTAAGTTTCCCCGTGTTGAGTCAAATTAAGCCGCAGGCTCCACTCCTGGTGGTGCCCTTCCGTCAATTCCTTTAAGTTTCAGCCTTGCGACCATACTCCCCCCGGAACCCAAAAACTTTGATTTCTCATAAGGTGCCGGCGGAGTCCTAAAAGCAACATCCGCCGATCCCTGGTCGGCATCGTTTATGGTTGAGACTAGGACGGTATCTGATCGTCTTCGAGCCCCCAACTTTCGTTCTTGATTAATGAAAACATCCTTGGCAAATGCTTTCGCAGTTGTTCGTCTTTCATAAATCCAAGAATTTCACCTCTGACTATGAAATACGAATGCCCCATTGTCGCATTAATCATTACTCCGATCCGAAGGCCAGCGTAATAGGACCGAAATCCTATAATGTTATCCCATGCTAATGTATATGGCGTAGGCTTGCTTTGAGCACTCTAATTTCTTCAAAGTATGTAGCGGAGGCACGACCCGACCAATTAAGGCGAGGCGCATCGCCGTGATAGGGGCGAGGCGGCCGATGCACGCGAGTGACGGCCGACCCGTCCCAAAGTCGACTACGAGCTTTTAAGCGCAACAACTTAAATATCGCTATTGGGCTGGAATTACGCATTTCTTGGCACGGACTTGCCCTCGATGGATCTCGTTAAGGGATTTAGATTGTACTCATTCGATTACGGACTCGAAAGAGCCGGTATTGTTATTTATTGTCACTACCTCCAGTGTCAGGATTGGGTAATTTGCGCGCCTGCTGCCTTCCTTGGATGTGGTAGCCGTTTCTCAGGCTCCCTCCCGGAATCGAACCCTAATTCTCCGTCACCCGTCACCACCATGGTAGGCCACTATCCTACCATCGAAAGTTGATAGGGCAGAAATTTGAATGATGCGTCGCCGTGCGATGGCGTGCGATCCGTCGAGTTATCATGAATCATCGCGACAGCAGGCGAGCGCGTCGACCTTTATCTAATAAATCGTCCGCTTCCGAAGTCGGGGTTTGTTGCGTATTAGCTCTAGAATTACTACGGTTATCAGAGTAGTAGATACCGTCAAACAAACTATAAGCGATTTAATGAGCCATTCGCGGTTTCACGATGCGAATTTGTTCATACTTACATGCATGGCTTAATCTTTGTCACACGCTTATGACTCCTGGCAGGATCAACCCGGTAGCATCCTGCCGTGAAGCGCGCGCGCGAACCCGACCGCCCGAAAAGCGCGGCCGAAATCGAGCAGCAGCGGCCGTCGTCCGTAAGGCGTCGTTCGTTCGGGCGACGAGGCCGGTGAGGACCCCATGCCGCTGCGTTTACGAATCAGAGTCGAACCGCCCGCGCGCCGCGCCGTCGCCCGGCCGGCGAGGGCGGCAGCGGGGCGCGGCGGCTCTGGTTCGGCCGCGCCGGAATCACGGTAGAAAGGCAGCCGATTATGCGTCATAATGCGGGGCATTAGGTATGCGGCCACGAAGCCGACTCGGCGAGCCCAGCGGCGCTCGCCCCTGGCGAGATGGCAGCGGGCGAGGAGGTGTTGCTCGGCGAGGATCGACCTAACGCGCCGCGCGAACACCACTCCGCGCGCCGTGCGTCCAAATGCCCGTCGTCGCGCGCGAACACCGACGCCGGCGACATCGTATCTGCGGCGCGCGCCAATGCCGGCGTTGCGAGTCGGGAGCAAGTCCGCTGAACCACGATAGATAACCCGCTGACCATGCAGGGTAGAAAGAAGAAGGCACTCGACTGCCGACGCGTCGGACGCTCGGCGGGTCGTCGGCGAACCGTGCGCTCGGCGCCTAGAGCTTGCCACGAGGCGGCGTCTAGAACTCACCGCCGCGACAGCGCGCGCTTGTCCGTCAATAATCCGCCACGACCACGCCGCTTCCGGCGCCGGTGGTCGTCGCCGTCGGCGTTACCGGAGGGCAGATGGCGTAGCATGGGGCGAGCCCGTGCGTGCCACAAGTGTGCCCCTACTATGCGTAGAAGACATGACCACCAAAAGCGAAAGTCGCCCTCAAGTGCCTTGACACCTCTACCCGCTTATATATGCTTTAAAAAAAAATCCAAGTAGCGAGGACCCGGACATGTTTATGCGGAGAATCATAATGGGCGTTACGTGTGCCAACATGCAGAAAGGAACCGATTCGTTCATAAATGACTTAGAAGCGTTGAAGGCAACATTTTTATATAAAAAAACTAATGGGGATCACTCATTGGTCAAAACGTTCATAATAGACGGTAGCGACTATTTGGTTCGTATCTCGAAGTTCTTTGTTGGGCGCATGTGGTGAAAAACCTCATTTTCATATTATACATTCTTTGATTGTGAATGTATGCTTAACAAGTCAAGCACGAGCATGTTCACTTTGCATGTCGGCTATGTCGCCCATTTGGCCTGCCGTCGGCTATTTTGTAGCGTCGGCCCGTATCATTTGCCGATCGGCCTATGTCATTTGGGCGGCAGCCTATGTCGTCGGCCTATGTCGCCCCATTTTGGATATGTCGACGTCGGCCTATGTTCTTGCCGTCGGCCTATGTTGTTGCCGTCGGTCCATTTTGGCCTAACGCGT
>JAQGDG010000293.1:32500-40000 GCA_029844215.1 Przewalskia tangutica | reverse complement strand
GTCGCGGTCGGGCCTTGGCCAAAGCAAAAGTCGGGAGTCGAGCAGCGCGGCGCGGCGGCCTTCTGGCTGAGTCACAACCACCACATGCGCGGCGTCCGTCGGCGTGGACTCGCATTTAGGCGGCCCGCGAGCCGGCGCCGCGGAGAGGCATCCGCCCCGCCCGCGCGCGCGTCCGGGCGAAGCGCGGCGCTTGGCGGCGGCGAGATGCGTGGCGCCCGAGCGAGCGTGCCCTCGGCTTTGGCGGCCGAGCGCAACTTGCGTTCAAAGACTTCGATGGTTCCGCGGGATTACGCAATTCACACCAAGTATCGCATTTCGCTCGTTCTTCATCGATCACGAGCCGAGATATCCGTTGCGAAAGTCGTTTGATTTCAAAAAAGCGCGTCCTCGCCGCGGAGGCGGGCCGTCCTCAATTTAAGTATTCCTTGGCGCTTTCGCGCGGGGTTAGATTAGTCGCCGCGCATCGCGCGCGCGCGAGAGCGGGAGAAACAGCGGGGCGGCGGAATCGCCCGCCAGCGCCGGCGTTAAAGCGTGTTCGCGGGTCGTTACTGCTGCGCGAGTTTCGACAATGATCCTTCGCGAGTTCACCTACGGAAACCTTATTCTGACTTCTCCTTCCTATAAATTATAAGTTTAAATGGACTTCTCGCGACGTCGCGGTAAGAGTACCGCCCGCGTCGCAGCGATCCGAACATTTCACCGGATCATTCAATCGGTAGGAAGCGGCGGGCGGTGTGTACAAAGGCGAGGGCGTAGTCAGCGGTGATGACTCGCGCTTACTAGGAATTCCTCGTTGAAGACCAACAATTGCAATGATCTATCCCGTCACGATGAAATTTCAAAGATTACGGGCACATCGGCGAGGCTATAAACTTCGTTGAATACATCGATGTAGCGGCGTCGCGACCCGAACATCTAAGGGCATCACGGACTGTTATTGCCTCGAACTTCGCGGCCTAAAGGCGTAGTCCCTAAGAAGGCGGCGCGGAGGATACCTCCGCATAGCTAGTTAGCGGTGAGGTCTCGTTCGTTAGCGGAATTAACGGACAAATCGCTCCGCTGACTAAAACGGCCATGCACCACCACCCGTAGAATCGAAAGAGCTCTCGATCTGTCGATCCTTACTATGCGGACACGGTAAGTTTCCGTGTTGAGTCAAATTAAGCGCGAGCTCCACTCTGAGTGGTGCCGCCGTCAATTCCTTTAAGTTTGACCTTGCGACCATACTCCCGGAACCCAAAACTTTGATTTCTCATAAGGTGCGGCGAGTCTAAAAGCAACATCCGTAGATCCACAGTGGCATCGTTTATAGTTGAGACTAGGGCGGTATCGATCGTCTTGAGCCCCGACTTTCGTTCTTGATTAATGAAAACATCCTTGGCAAATGCTTTCGCGATTGTTGCGTCTTTCATAAATCCAAGAATTTCACCTCGACTATGAAATCACGAATGCCCCGTATCCTGTTAATCATTACTCCGATCCGAGAAGGCGTAATAGGACCGAAATCCTATAATGTTATCCCGTGCTAATGTATATGGCGTAGGCTTGCTTTGAGCACTCTAATTTCTTCAAAGTATGTGTAGGAGGCACGACCCGACCAATTAAGGCGGAGGCGCATCGCGGCGTGATAGGGGCGAGGCGGCCGTGCACCGCGAGGCGGACGGCCGACCCGTCCCAAAGTCGACTACGAGCTTTTAAGCGCAACAACTTAAATATCGCTATTGGGCTGGAATTACGCATTTCTTGGCACGGACTTGCCCTCGATGGATCCTCGTTAAGGGATTTAGATTGTACTCATTCGATTACGGACTCAAAGAGCCGGTATTGTTATTTATTGTCACTACCTCCAGTGTCGGGATTGGGTAATTTGCGCTGCTTGCCTTCCTTGGATGTGGTAGCCGTTTCTCAGGCTCCCTCTCCGGAATCGAACCCTAATTCTCCGTCACCCGTCACCACCATGGTAGGCCACTATCCTACCATCGAAAGTTGATAGGGCAGAAATTTGAATGATGCGTCGCCGGCACGATGGCCGTGCGATCCGTCGAGTTATCATGAATCATCGCGACAGGCGAGCGCGTCGACCTTTATCTAATAAATCGTCCGCTTCCGAAGTCGGGGTTTGTTGCGTATTAGCTCTAGAATTACTACGGTTATCAGAGTAGTAGATACCGTCAAACAAACTATAAGCGATTTAATGAGCCATTCGCGGTTTCACGATGCGAATTTGTTCATACTTACACATGCTTGGCTTAATCTTTGAGACAAGCATTTGACTATTGGCTGGATAAACCAGGTAGCCTCCCTCATCGAAGCGCGCGCCGCGAACCCGACCGCCGAAAGAAGCGCGGCGGAGTCGAGCAGCGCGACCGTCGTCCGTAAGGAGCGTCGTTCGTTCGGGCGACGAGGCCGGTGAGGACCCCATGCGCTGCGTTTACGAATCAGAGTCGAACCGCGCGCGCGCGCCGTCGCCCGGCCGGCGAGGGCGGCGGGGGCGAGGCGGCACGGTTCGGCCGCGCCACGGAATCACGGTAGAAAGGCAACCGATTATGCGTCATAATCGGGGCATTAGGTATGCGGCCACGAGCCGACTCGGCGAGCCCAAGCGGCGCTCGCCCCTGGCGAGATGGCGCGGGCGGGAGGTCATTGCTCGGCGAGGATCGACCTAACGCGCCGCGCGAACACCACTCGCGCGTGCGTCCGAATGCCCGTCGTCGCGCGCGCGAACACCGACCGACGCGGCGCATCGTATCTGCGGCGCGCTGTAATCTGCGGCGTTGCGAGTCGGGAGCAAGTCGCTGAACACGATAGATAACCCGCTGACCATACGTGGGGTAGAAGAAGAAGGCACTCGACCTGCCGACGCGTCGGACGCTCGGCGGTCGTCGGCGAACCGTGCGCTCGGCGCCTAGAGCTTGCCACGAGGCGGCGTCTAGAACTCACCGCCGCGACACGCAGCGCCGCCTTGTCCGTCAATAATCCGCCACGACCGACCACGCCCGCTTCGGCGCCGGTGGTCGTCGCCGTCGGCGTTACCGGAGGCCCGATGGCGTGGCATGGGGCGAGCCCGTGCGTGCCACAAGTGTGCCCCTACTATGCGTAGAAGACATGACCACCAAAAGCGAAAGTCGCCCTCAAGTGCCTTGACACCTCTACCCGCTTATATATGCTTTAAAAAAAAATCCAAGTAGCGAGGACGGACATGTTTATGCGGAGAATCATAATGGGCGTTACGTGTGCCAACATGCAGAAAGGAACCGATTCGTTCATAAATGACTTAGAAGCGTTGAAGGCAACATTTTTATATAAAAAAACTAATGGGGATCACTCATTGGTCAAAACGTTCATAATAGGCAGTAGCGACTATTTGGTTCGTATGTCTCGAAGTTCTTTGTTGGGCGCATGTGGACTGAAAAACCTCATTTTTCATATTATACATTCTTTGATTGTGAATGTATGCTTAACAAGTCAAGCACGAGCATGTTCACTTTGCATGTCGGCTATGTCGCCCCATTTTGGCCACGCGTCGGCTATTTTAGTAGCGTCGGCCCGTATCATTTGCCGATCGGCCTATGTCATTTGGGCGGCAGCCTATGTCGTCGGCCTATGTCGCCCCATTTTGGATATGTCGACGTCGGCCTATGTTGCTGCCGTCGGCCTATGTTGTTGCCGTCGGTCCATTTTGGCCTAACCGCGTCGGCCTATGTCATTTGCTGAGCACTGCCGTCGGCCTATTTTGTAGCGTCGGCCCGTTTTGGCCTAGGGCGTCGGCCTATGTCGCTGCCGTCGGCCTAAGTCATTGCAGCTTGGCCTATGTCATTGCCGTCGGCCTATGTCATTGCGCGCAACGGCCTATGTCGGCTAGTCGTGCCGATCGGCCTATGTCATTTGCAGCTTGGCTATATGTCGTCGGCCTATGTCGCCCATTTGGCTATGTCGGCGTCGGCCTATGTTGCTGCCGTAGGCCTATGTTGTTGCCGTCGGTCCATTTTGGCCTATGCGTCCGCCTATGTCATTGCGCCGAGCACGCCCGTCGGCCTATTTTGTAGCGTCGGCCCGTTTGGCCTAACCGCGTCGGCCTATGTCATTGCCGATCGTATTGCGCGATCGACTTATGTCATTGCAGCAGCCTATGTCGTCGGCCTATGTCGCCCCATTTGGCTATGTCGGCGTCGGCCTATGTTCTTTGCCGTCGGCCTATGTTGTTGCCGTCGGTCCATTTTGGCCTAACGCGTCGACCTATGTCATTTGCCGAGAACTGCCGTCGGCCTATTTTGGTAGCGTCGGCCCATTTTGGCCTGGGGCGTCGGCCTATGTCATTGCCGTCGGCCTAAGTCATTGCAACGGCCTATGTCATTGCCGTCGGCCTATGTCATTTGCCGGCAGCTATGTCGGCTCAGTCGGTATTGCCGATCGGCCTATGTCATTGCTGCAGCAGCCTATGTCGTCGGCCTATGTCGCCCCATTTGGCTATGTCGGCGTCGGCCTATGTTGCTGCCGTCGGCCTATGTTGTTGCCGTCGGTCCATTTTGGCCTAACCGCGTCGACCTATGTCATTTGCGCCGAACTGCCGTCGGCCTATTTTGGTAGCGTCGGCCCATTTTGGCCTAGGGCGTCGGCCTATGTCATTGCCGTCGGCCTAAGTCATTGCTGCAACAGCCTATGTCATTGCCGTCGGCCTATGTCATTTGCAACAGCCTATGTCTGCAAGTCGTATTTGCCGATCGACCTATGTCATTGCCGATCGGCCTATGTCATTGCTGCAACAGCCTATGTCGTCGGCCTATGTCGCCCCATTTTGGCTATGTCGTCGTCGGCCTATGTCGCTGCCCGTCGGCCTATGTTGTTGTCCGTCGGTCCATTTTGGCCTAACCGCGTCGGCCTATGTCATTTGCGGCAGCTTGCCGTCGGCCCTAATTTGTAGCGTCGGCTCATTTGTCCTAGGGCGTCGGCCTATGTCATTGCCGCAGCTTGCCGTCGGCCTATTTTAGTAGCGTCGGCTCATTTTGGCCTAGGACGTCGGCCTATGTCATTTGCTGCAGCTTGCCGTCGGCCTAATTTCAGCGTCGGCTCAGTTTGGCCTAGGACGTCGGCCTATGTCATTGCAACAGCTTGCCGTCGGCCTATTTCGGTAGCGTCGGCTCATTTTGGCCTAGGACGTCGACCTATGTCATTGCAGCAGCTTGCCGTCGGCCTATTTTCGGTAGCGTCGGCTCATTTTGGCCTAAGGCGTCGGCCTATGTCATTGCCGTCGGCCTATGTCATTGCGCTTGCAGCTGGGGCGTCGGCCCGTTTGCCTATGTCGACGTCGGCCTATGTTACTGGCCGTCGGCCTATGTTGTTGCCCGTCGGTCCATTTTGGCCTAGGACGTGTATAGATCCGAACACTTAGCGGCGTATCTCAATGAAGCAACAACTAAACCTCTATTCGAAAGAGCTAGAAATGGAATGGATGGGAGGGGGAGGGACGAATCGGAGCGACAAAGGGCTGAATCTCAGCGGATCGTGGCAGCAAGGCCACTCTGCCGCTCTGATACCGTCGGCGTATTTAAGTAAATGCGCAAAGATTCTACCGCGCTCGATGGAAATTGTACTTGAAGCGATCGCGCGACTCTTCCGCCGCGGCGACTTAGCCAACGACACGTGCCGCCCAGGGGCGAGGCCCTGCTGCGTGTCGGCAAGCGGACGGCGAGCGCGTCGTCGCTTAGCCGGATTACGACTTAGGCGTTGGTCATAATCCGGCCTACGGTAACCGGCGCCACTGGCTTTTCAACCAAGCGCGATGACCAATTGTGTGAATCAACGGTTCCTCTCGTACTAGGTTGAATTACTATTGCGACCTTTGTCATCGATGAGGTAAAACTAACTTTGTCTCACGGCGGTCTAAACCCGACTCGCGTTCCTATTGGTGGGTGAACAATCCAACACTTGGTGAATTACGCTTCCTGATGATAGGAAGAAGCGACATCGAAGGATCAAAAGCAGCGTCGCTATGAGCGGCAGTTGCCACAAGCTTGATTATCCTGTGGTAACTTTTACGACACCTCTGGCGAATTAGAAGGTCTAAAGGATCGTTAGGCCCGCGCTTTCACGGTTCGTATTAAATCTTGGAAATCGAGAATCAAGCGAGCTTTTACCATACATTCCTGCGAGATTTACGTTCTCGTTGAGCTCGTCTTAGGACACTGCGTTATCTTTTAACGGATGTGCGTGACCAAACTCCCGCTTTGACAATGTCTTCGCCGGATCGGCTGCAAAAGCAAGCCTTGGGTCCAAGAGAGGCGGTGCCGGCTTAGATTCCGCGGAATAAGTAAAATAACGTTAAAAGTAGTGGTATTTCACTTTCGCCTTTCGGCTCCCACTTATACTACACCTCTCAAGTCATTTCACAAAGTCGGACTAGAGTCGAAGCTCAGCGAGGTCTTCTTTCCGTGATTACGCCAAGCCCGTTCCGCTTGGTGTGGTTTATTTGGATAGTGAAGGCGGGGGCGATGGGAATCTCGTTAATCCGTTCATGCGCGTCACTAATTAGATGGCGAGGCATTTGGCTACCTTAAGAGAGTCATAGTTACTCCGCGTTTACGCGCTTGGTTGAATTTCTTCACTTTGACATTGAGCCTTTGGCGAAATCACATTGCGTAAACATCCGTTGGGACCATCGCAATGCTTTGTTTTAATTAAGCGATCGGATTCCGCTTGTCGTACCGATTACGAGTTGGTACATTCGGCGCGGGAAGGCCGAAGGAACCGTTCCCGATCCGTCCCCGGCGTGCGCGGCGACCGCTCTCGCCGCGAGCGGCTTCGGCGATCCGCCGGCGGCCAGCGGGTTGGGGCCCGGACCCCGTGCCCGACCACCGAGCGATCCTTTTCGAGATTCACGGATCCATTTGCCGACTTCCGCCTACGTTGTTCCATCGACGGTGTTCACCTTGGAACTGATGCGGTTATGAAATACGGCCGGGTGTGGGCGGTACTCGGTCCTCCGGATTTTCAAGGGCGCCGGGGCGCCCGGACACAGCGCGGCGTGCGGTGCTCTTCCGGCCATTGGACCCTACCTCGGTGGCCGTTTCGAGTGGGCGGTGTTAAGCGAAAAGATAACTCTTCCGAGGCTCGCCGGCGTCTCGGACTTCCTAACGTTGCCGTCAACGCCACGTCGGTTCGGGAATTTTAACGATTCCGCTTTGAGATGCAGCGGCAGCGCTATCTGTCGAGGTTCCCAGGCCCTTAGGATCGACTAACCCGTGTGCAAGTGCCGTTCACATGGAACCTTTCCCTCTTCGGCCTTCAAAGTTCTCATTTGAATATTTGCTACTACCGCGAATCTGCACAGCGGCGCTCGCCGGGCTCGCGCCCGAGTTTTGCGGCGACCGCGCGCCTCACTACTCATCGGGGCACGGCACTTGCCCAACGGCGGGTGTAGGTCGCGGCTTAAGCGCCATCCATTTCGGGGCTAGTTGATTCGGCGGTGAGTTGTTACACACTCGCTTAGCGGATTTCGACTTC
>JAQGDG010000293.1:20000-27500 GCA_029844215.1 Przewalskia tangutica | reverse complement strand
TAATAGACCCCCTACTCCGGTTACTACAGGCAGATCCGGAGCCAGGGATGGCGTGACAAGCATGGACATTTGTGACCAGGCTAATGCGGAGAAGGAAGGGTGGCAGGAGGTCACTTCACAGAAGAATAGAGGTAAATCAGTCAGCTCAGGGCGCGGAGGAGCCACATCCTCCTCTGTTTCTCGATGAAGGTACTATGCTGGAATGTCCGGGGTCTTTGCGGACGCCTGGATAGAGCAGCCACACAATCATTGGTGTGTAGGATTGCTCAGCAACACTCGGTGGCCATTGGATGTTTGATAGAGACTAAGTTCACTCGAGCAAGACTTAAGACTTTTCCTGCTCAAAGATTTCCCGCTTGGAAATCCTGCTCGAATATTGACTTCATTGATGGTGGTAGAATGCTATTACTTTGGGATCCGTCCAGAGTAAGCTGTGAGGTGATTGGTATGGATTCACAGCATGTCCATGTTCATGCACGATGTACCGTGACTCAGGTATCGTTCTTTGCCACATTTGTGTATCCGGTGTATAGTGTCACGGCAAGAAGGAAGCTATGGGACCATCTCACTCAGCTGGGTACGGGTATGGTTGAGCCATGGATGATACTTGGTGACTTTAACTCTTATTGCTCTACTCAGGACAAGGTGGGAGGTCCGCCCCTCTCGGCCTATGTTCTGAAAGATCTTAGTGATTTTATGTTGGCGCATGGACTGTCCGATGCTCCTGCTTCAGGGTCGTACTTCACTTGGACGAATGGTTCCATTTGGTCCAAACTGGATAGGGTCTTGATGAACCAGTATTGGAGTGATTTGAGCTTGGAATGTGCAGCCACTTATTTGCCTATGGAACCGGTTTCGGACCATTGCCCCGTGATAACTTCCGTGATCACATCTTACGCGAGTGTCGTCCGTTTAAGTTTCTGAATATGTGGCTTACTCATCCTTCTTTTGATAGCATACTGGACTCCTGTTGGAATCAATATGTGGATGGGACTGCGCAGTACGGTTTGGTTATGAAGTTGAAGTCTTTGAAAAAGCCGCTAAGGGAATTGAATGCTAATGCTTATGGGGGTATCGCTCAAAAGGCCAATGCGGCAAATTTGGAGTTCAAGCAAGCTGTAGAGGAGCACATGAATGATCCGTTGAATGAAAATTTGAAAGCTAAGGTTGGTGATTTGAGAGCTAAGGCCGCGGTATTACTTGAAGCAGAAAGGCATTTCTTGCAACAAAAGGCTCGATGTAGGCACTTGGTGGAAGGTGATAGAAGCTCCAAGTACTTTCACAGCATGATTAAGGCGAACAATGTGAGGAGTGCTATCTCTTATCTTGTCAAGGAGGATGGCGCGTGCGCCGTCTCCGAGGAAGTGGCGATTTGCTTGTTGATTTCTCTGAGAACACGCTTGGTACTTCGCGGAATTCGGAGCCTATTGACCCTGCTGTCCTTGATTCGGGGCCGAAACTTGGTGATGATGACCGTGATACTCTACTACAGGCCGTGACTGAGGAGGAGGTCCGTGATGCGTTATTTGATATTGGTAATGACAAGGCTCCGGGCCCGGATGGTTTTTCGTCGGCATTTTTCAAGACACGTTGGAGAGAGGTCGGACGTGATGTAGTTCGGGGTGTTCGGGAGTTCTTCTTGACGGGTGTCCTATTGAAACAACTAAATCACACCATCATTGCACTTCTTCCCAAGACGGATACGAATCCGAAGGTTAGTGATTTCCGTCCAATCGGCCTTACTAATGTGGTTTATAAGATCATTACAAAAATTCTTGCAAATCGCATGTCTGCCTTCATGCCCACTATTGTAAATGAGTGCCAAGGTGCGTTTGTACAAGGACGGAACTTGGTAGACAACGTGTTCATTGCTCAGGAACTTGTCGAGAAGTGACAACGAGCGGACTTCACCAAGGTGTATGCTAATGGTTGATCTCCGGAAGGCATTTGACACTGTATCTTGGGGTTTTCTGGATTCGGTTTTGCGTGGTCTTGGGTTCCCGGACAGATTTGTGAGATGGGTCATGGAATGTGTCACTACACCATCATTTTCTATATCCATAAATGGTGAACTCCACGGCTATTTCAAGGGTGAACGCGGCCTGAGGCAAGGTGATCCTATGTCCCCTACTTTGTTCATCCTTTGTATTGAGTACTTTTCTAGGATGCTGAGGTTGAAGACTACAAACTCCGGATTTAATTTCCATCCTAAGTGCGGCAGTTTGGGCATTACACATCTTGCCTTTGCGGATGATCTCATGCTATTTGCCAGGGGGGATGTGACGTCGGTTGCGGTACTAATGGAGAGTCTTGAGAACTTGGAGGCGGTTTCGGGGCTGTCCTTGAACCCCGCCAAGTCTTCTATTTATTTGGCAGGAGTACACGGTGTTAGCCGCGATGTGATCATTGACAGGGTTGGATTTGCGGAGGGTTCCTTTCCCGTTCGTTACCTGGGGGTACCTTTGGCTCCACTTTCGGTTTCAGTGGGTCAGTTTTCACCTCTCACTGATGCCATTTAAGAATACATCTGGAAATGGGGCATCGTTCACTATCTATCTTGGGAAGCTTGAGCTCATTCGGTCCGTCATTCAGGGAGTGGAAGGATTTTGGTTCCGAGCCTTTCCGCTTCATACCACGGTGCTTAACAAGGTACGTTCAGCATGTCTTCAGTTCTTGTGGGGGGGGAGACTAGCCCGTGTCGCTTGGGATGATGTTTGTGTTCCGCAAGCGGAGGGTGGTCTCGGTCTCATGGATATCAAAGTATGGAACCGTGCCTTACTATCACGGTCCATTTGGTTATTTCACAAGAACGCGGATTCTTTATGGGTGAAGTGGGTGAATTCGTATTATTTGAGGGGACATTCCATATGGAGCTATACCGTCAGGCATGAGGACTCATTACTGTTCAAGAAGTTATGCGGTATCCGGGACAGGTTCACGCAGATTTTTGGCAGTCATGAGGCGGTTATTGATGGACTAGAGAGGTGCTGTGTTGATGGCAGACTGGATACGGGGCTTGTCTATGATGTCCTACGTTCGAGAGGAGCATGAAGCCACAGATGTCTCAGATTTGGAAAGGATACATCCCGCCCAAGTATTCTTTCACGGTATGGCTTACTTGTCGGAGACGTCTAGCTACTAGAGATACGCTCTCGTATCTCAATCTTGAGGATGTGAGTTGCGGGTTCTGCAAGCAGATGGCTGAGACACGGCCTCATTTGTTCTTTGAATGCGCGTTCTCAGGCAGGATTTGGACGCATATTCGGGCATGGCTGGGAATCCGACGTGAGATGTCCACAGTTGAGAGTACTCTGAAGTGGATAAAGAAGGAGCACCGCGGAACGAGGATGAGATCAAAGGTTGTACTCCTTGCCTTTTGCGTTGTGGTGTTTGAGATCTGGAAGGCCAGGAATGCATTGATATTCGACGAGACTTCCGTGACTGAGGAGGATGTTATAGCTAGAATAAAGCTAGCTACTTATCGTGTTATTTACAGATTATTTCCCACATGTACATACACCATCGAGTGTACCCGCCCCCCTTGAGTTTATTACTTATTGTTATTTTCCACGTTGAGGCTTGAGACCCCTCAATGAACGATGTTATCAGCTGATTTTTGCAATATATCATTTATTTACCCAAAAAAAAAAAAAAAGAAAGAGCTCTCAGTCTGTCAATCCTTACTATGTCTGGACCTGGTAAGTTTCCCCGTGTTGAGTCAAATTAAGCGCGAGCTCCACTCTGAGTGGTGCCGCCCGTCAATTCCTTTAAGTTTGACCTTGCGACCATACTCCCGGAACCCAAAACTTTGATTTCTCATAAGGTGCGGTGAGTCTAAAAGCAACATCCGTAGATCCACAGTGGCGTCGTTTATAGTTGAGACTAGGGCGGTATCGATCGTCTTGAGCCCCGACTTTCGTTCTTGATTAATGAAAACATCCTTGGCAAATGCTTTCGCAGTTGTTCGTCTTTCATAAATCCAAGAATTTCACCTCTGACTATGAAATACGAATGCCCCCGACTGTCCCTGTTAATCATTACTCCGATCCCGAAGGCCAACGTAATAGGACCGAAATCCTATAATGTTATCCCATGCTAATGTATATGAGCGTAGGCTTGCTTTGAGCACTCTAATTTCTTCAAAGTACTTGTAGGAGGCACGACCCGACGATTAAGGCGAGGAGCGCATCGCCGTGATAGGGGCGAGGCGGCCGATGCTGCGCGAGGCGGACGGCCGACCCGTCCCAAAGTCGACTACGAGCTTTTAAGCGCAACAACTTAAATATCGCTATTGGGCTGGAATTACGCATTTGCGGCACGGACTTGCCCTCGATGGATCTCGTTAAGGGATTTAGATTGTACTCATTCGATTACGGACTCAAAGAGCCCGGTATTGTTATTTATTGTCACTACCTCCCCGTGTCAAGATTGGGTAATTTGCGCACCTGCTGCCTTTCTTGGATGTGGTAGCCGTTTCTCAAGCTCCCTCTCAGGAATCGAACCCTAATTCTCCGTCACCCGTCTCCACCATGGTAGGCCACTATCCTACCATCGAAAGTTGATAGAGGCGAGAAATTTGAATGATGCGTCGGCCGCGATGGCGTGCGATCCGTCGAGTTATCATGAATCATCGCGACAGGCGAGCGCGTCGACCTTTATCTAATAAATCGTCCGCTTCCGAGTCGGGGTTTGTTGCGCGTATTAGCTCTAGAATTACTACGGTTATCAAGTAGTAGATACCGTCAAACAAACTATAAGCGATTTAATGAGCCATTCGCGGTTTCACGATGCGAATTTGTTCATACTTACACATGCGTGGCTTAATCTTTGAGACAAGCATATGACTCTTGGCGGGATCAACGGTAGCATCCCTCGTGAAGCGCGCCGCGCGAACCCGACCGCCGAAAGAAGCGCGGCCGGAATCGAGCAGCAGCGGCCGTCGTCCGTAAGGCGTCGTTCGTTCGAGCGACGAGGCCGGTGAGGACCCGTATGCCGCTGCGTTTACGAATCAGAAGTCGAACCGCCCGCGCGCGTCGCCCGACCGGCGGGGGCGGCGGGGCAGCGGCGGCACAGTTCGGCCGCGCCACGGAATCACGGCGAAGGCAGCCGATTATGCGTCATAATGCGGGGCATTAGGTATGCGGCCACGAAGCGACTCGGCGAGCCCAGCGGCGCTCGCCCATGGCGAGATGGCAGCGGGCGAGAGGTGTTGCTCGGCGAGGATCGACCTAACGCGCCGCGAACACCACTCGCGCGCCCGTGCGTCCAAATGCCCGTCGTCGCGCGCGCGAACACCGACGGCGCGGCATCGTATGCGGCGCGGCTGTAATCTGCGGCGTTGCGAGTCGGGAGCAAGTCCGCTAGAACCACGATAGATAACCCGCTGACCCGCCGTGGGGTAGAAAGAAGAAGGCACTCGACCTGCCGGCGCGTCGGACGCTCGGCGGGTCGTCGGCGAACCCGTCGCTCGGCGCCTAGAGCTTGCCACGAGGGCGGCGTCTAGAACTCACCGCCGCGACACGAAAGCGCCGCCTTGTCCGTCAATAATCCGCCACGGCCGACCACGCGCTTCAGCGCCCGGTGGTCGTCGCCGTCGGCGTTACCGGAGGCGCCCGATGGCGTAGCATGGGCCGAGCCCATGCGTGCCACAAGTGTGCCCCTACTATGCGTAGAAGACATGACCACCAAAAGCGAAAGTCGCCCTCAAGTGCCTTGACACCTCTACCCCCTTATATATGCTTTAAAAAAAAAAATCCAAGTGACAGGACCAGACATGTTTATGCCGGAGAATCATAATGGGCGTTCTGTGTGCCAACATGCACCGAAAGGGAACCGATTCGTTCATAAATGACTTAGAAGCGTTGAAGGCAACATTTTTATATAAAAAAACTAATGGGGATCACTCATTGGTCAAAACGTTCATAATAGACGGCGCGACTATTTGGTTCATGTCTCAAGTTCTTTGTTGGGCGCATGTGGACTGAAAAACCTCATTTTTCATATTATACATTCTTTGATTGTGAATGTATGCTTAACAAGTCAAGCACGAGCATGTTCACTTTGCATGTCGGCCTATGTCGCCCCATTTTGGCTATGTCGGCTATTTTAGTAGCGTCGGCCCGTATCATTGCCGATCGGCCTATGTCATTTGGGCGGCAGCCTATGTCGTCGGCCTATGTCGCCCCATTTTGGATATGTCGACGTCGGCCTATGTCGCTGCACGTCGGCCTATGTTGTTGCCCGTCGGTCCATTTTGGCCTAGCACGTCGGCCTATGTCATTTGCCGAGCACTGCCGTCGGCCTATTTTATTAGCGTCGGCCCATTTTGGCCTAGGGCGTCGGCCTATGTCATTGCCGTCGGCCTAAGTCGCTGCGCAGCCTATGTCATTGCCGTCGGCCTATGTCATTGCGGCAGCCTATGTCGGCTAGTCGTGTATTGCCGATCGGCCTATGTCATTGCTGCGGCAGCCTATGTCGTCGGCCTATGTCGCCCATTTTGGCTATGTCGGCGTCGGCCTATGTTGCTGCCGTAGGCCTATGTTGTTGCCGTCGGTCCATTTTGGCCTAACCGTCCGCCTATGTCATTGCGCCGAGCACTGCCGTCGGCCTATTTTGTTAGCGTCGGCCCGTTTGGCCTATGCGTCGGCCTATGTCGCTTCGATCGGTATTTGCGCGATCGGCCTATGTCATTGCAGCAGCCTATGTCGTCGGCCTATGTCGCCCATTTTGGCTATGTCGGCGTCGGCCTATGTTCTTGCCGTCGGCCTATGTTGTTGCCGTCGGTCCATTTTGGCCTATGCGTCGACCTATGTCATTGCGCCGAACTGCCCGTCGGCCTATTTTATTGCGTCGGCCCATTTTGGCCTGGGGCGTCGGCCTATGTCATTGCCGTCGGCCTAAGTCATTGCGGCAGCCTATGTCATTGCCGTCGGCCTATGTCATTTGCTTGGCAGCAGCTATGTCGGCAAGTATTGCCGATCGGCCTATGTCAGCTGCAGCAGCCTATGTCGTCGGCCTATGTCGCCCCATTTTGGCTATGTCGGCGTAGGACTATGTTCTTGCCGTCGGCCTATGTTGTTGCCGTCGGTCCATTTTGGCCTAACCGTCGACCTATGTCATTGCAAACTGCCGTCGGCCTATTTCGTGTAGCGTCGGCGTCGGCCATTTGGCCTAGGGCGTCGGCCTATGTCATTGCCGTCGGCCTAAGTCATTGCAGCAGCCTATGTCATTGCCGTCGGCCTATGTCATTGCAGCTTGGCCTATGTCGGCTGATCGTATTGCCGATCGGCCTATGTCGCTGCAGCCTATGTCGTCGGCCTATGTCGCCCCATTTGGCTATGTCGTCGTCGGCCTATGTTGCTGCCCGTCGGCCTATGTTGTTGTCCGTCGGTCCATTTTGCCTATGTCGACGTCGGCCTATGTCATTGCTGCTGCAACAGCTTGCCGTCGGCCTAATTTCTAGCGTCGGCTCATTTTGTCCTAGGGCGTCGGCCTATGTCA
>JAQGDG010000293.1:0-15000 GCA_029844215.1 Przewalskia tangutica | reverse complement strand
ATTAATGAAAACATCCTTGGCAAATGCTTTCGCGATTGTTGCGTCTTTCATAAATCCAAGAATTTCACCTCGACTATGAAATCACGAATGCCCCATTGTCCTGTTAATCATTACTCCGATCCGAAGGCAGCGTAATAGGACCGAAATCCTATAATGTTATCCCATGCTAATGTATATGGCGTAGGCTTGCTTTGAGCACTCTAATTTCTTCAAAGTACTTGTGCGGAGGCACGACCCGGCCAATTAAGGCGAGGGCGCATCGCCGTGATAGGGGCGAACGGCCGTGCACACGCGAGGCGGACCGGCCGACCCATCCCAAAGTCCAACTACGAGCTTTGTAACTGCAACAACTTAATTATACGCTAATGGAGCTGGAATTACGCGGTGCTTGGCACGGACTTGCCCTCGATGCAACCTCCTTAAGGGATTTATATTGTACTCATTCCAATTACCAGACTCAAAGAGCCCGGTATTGTTATTTATTGTCACTACCTCCCAGTGTCAGGATTGGGTAATTTGCGCGCCTGCTGCCTTCCTTGGATGTGGTAGCCGTTTCTCAGGCTCCCTCTCCGGAATCGAACCCTAATTCTCCGTCACCCGTCACCACCATGGTAGGCCACTATCCTACTGTCGAAAGTTGATAAGGCGAGAAATTTGAATGATGCGTCGCGACGCGATGGCGTGCGATCCGTCGAGTTATCATGAATCATCGCGACAGCAGGCGAGCGCGTCGACCTTTATCTAATAAATCGTCCGCTTCCGAAGTCGGTGTTTGTTGCTCGTATTAGCTCTAGATTTTCTACGTTTATCAGAGTAGTAGATACAATCAAACAAACTATAACTTATTTAATGAGCGATTCGCAGTTTCACAGTCTGAATTTGTTCATACTTACACATGCAGGGCTTAATATTTGAGACAAGAATATGACTCTTGGCGGGATCAACGGGTAGCATCCCTGCGTGAAGGCGCGCGCGCCGCGCGAACCCGACCGCCCGAAGCGCGGCGGAAATCGAGCAGCAGCGCGACCGTCGTCCGTAAGGAGCGTCGTTCGTTCGGGCCGACAGGAGCCGGTGAGGACCCCATGCCCGCTGCGTTTACCGAATCCGAGGGTCCGAACCGCCCGCCGCGCGCCGCGCCATCGCCCGGCGAGCGGGGCGGCGGGGCGAGCGGCGGCACGGTTCGGCCGCGCCACGGAATCACGGGCGAAAGGCAACCGATTATGCGTCATAATGCGGGGCATTAGGTATGCGGCCACGAAGCCGACTCGGCGAGCCCAGCGGCGCTCGCCCCTAGCGAGATGGCAGCGGGCGAGGAGGTGTTGCTCGGCGAGGATCAACCTAACCGCACCGCCCGAACACCACTCGCGCGCGTGCGTCCAAATGCCCGTCGTCGCGCGCGAACACCGGCCGGCGCCCGAGCATCGTATGCGGCGCGCTGTAATGCCGGCGTTGCGAGTCGGGAGCAAGTCGCTGAACCACGATAGATAACCCGCAGACCGCCCTGTGGGGGGGTAGAGAAGAAGAAGGCACTCGACCTGCGCGGCCGCTTCGGACGCTCGACGGGTCGTCGGCGGAGCCCCGTGCGCTCGGCGCCTAGAGCTTGCCACGAGGCGGCGTCTAGAACTCACCGCCGCGACCGCAGCGCCGCCTTGTCCGTCAATAATCCGCCCGCGACCGACCACGCCCGCGTCCAGCGCCCGGTGAGTCGTCGCCGTCGGCGTTTGTCGGAGGACGCCGATAGCGTAGCATGGGACGAGCCATGCGTGCCCCAAGTGTGCCCCCTACTATGCGCCGAAGACATGACCACCAAAAGCGAAAGTCGCCCTCAAGTGCCTTGACACCTCTACCCGCTTATATATGCTTTAAAAAAAATCCAAGTAGCGAGGACGGACATGTTTATGCGGAGAATCATAATGGGCGTTCTGTTTGCCAACATGCACCGAAAGGGAACCGATTCGTTCATAAATGACTTAGAAGCGTTGAAGGCAACATTTTTATATAAAAAAACTAATGGGGATCACTCATTGGTCAAAACGTTCATAATAGACGGCGCGACTATTTGGTTCGTATCTCGAAGTTCTTTGTTGGGCGCATGTGGTGAAAAACCTCATTTTCATATTATACATTCTTTGATTGTGAATGTATGCTTAACAAGTCAAGCACGAGCATGTTCACTTTGCATGTCGGCTATGTCGCCCGTTTGGCCACGCGTCGGCTATTTTCTAGCGTCGGCCCGTATCATTGCCGATCGGCCTATGTCATTTGGGCGGCAGCCTATGTCGTCGGCCTATGTCGCCCCATTTGGATATGTCGGCGTCGGCCTATGTTCTTGCCGTCGGCCTATGTTGTTGCCGTCGGTCCATTTTGGCCTAACGCGTCGGCCTATGTCATTGCTGCCGAGCCTGCCGTCGGCCTATTTTGTAGCGTCGGCCCATTTTGGCCTAGGACGTCGGCCTATGTAGCTGCCCGTCGGCCTAAGTCATTGCTGCGCAGCCTATGTCATTGCCCGTCGGCCTATGTCATTGCTGCAGCCTATGTCGGCTGCAAGTCGTGTATTGCCGATCGGCCTATGTCATTGCAGCAGCCTATGTCGTCGGCCTATGTCGCCCCATTTTGGCTATGTCGACGTCGGCCTATGTCGCTGCACGCTTGGCCTATGTCGCTGCCCGTCGGTCCATTTTGGCCTAGCACGTCCGCCTATGTCATTGCGCCGAGCACGCCCGTCGGCCTATTTTATTGCGTCGGCCCGTTTGGCCTAACCGTCGGCCTATGTCATTGCCGATCGTCGGTATTGCCGATCGGCCTATGTCATTTGCCGCAGGCCTATGTCGTCGGCCTATAAGCCCCATTTGGCTATGTCGGCGTCGGCCTATGTTGCTGCCGTCGGCCTATGTTGTTGCCGTCGGTCCATTTGGCCTAACCGCGTCGACCTATGTCATTGCTGCGCCGAGCCTGCCGTCGGCCTATTTTGTAGCGTCGGCCCATTTTGGAATAGGACGTCGGCCTATGTTGCTGCCCGTCGGCCTAAGTCGCTGCAGCAGCCTATGTCATTGCCGTCGGCCTATGTCATTGCTGCAACAGCCTATGTCGGCTGCAAGTCGTATTGCCGATCGGCCTATGTCATTTGCAGCAGCCTATGTCGTCGGCCTATGTCGCCCCATTTTGGCTATGTCGACGTCGGCCTATGTAGCTGCAAGTCGGCCTAGGTTGTTCGCCGTCGCTCCATGTTGGCCTAACCGCGTCGACCTATGTCGCTGCGCCGAGCCTGCCGTCGGCCTATTTTGTAGCGTCGGCCCATTTTGGCCTGGGGCGTCGGCCTATGTCATTGCCGTCGGCCTAAGTCGCTGCACGCTTGGCCTATGTCATTGCCGTCGGCCTATGTCATTGCGGCAGCTTGGCCTATGTCGCTGCAAGTCGGCGCTGCCAGTCGGCCTATGTCGCTGCCAGTCGGCCTATGTCGCTGCACGCTTGGCCTATGTCGTCGGCCTATGTCGCCCCATTTTGGCTATGTCGTCGTCGGCCTATGTTGCTGCCCGTCGGCCTATGTTGTTGTCCGTCGGTCCATTTTGGCCTAGCACGTCGGCCTATGTCGCTGCCCGTCGGCCTAATTTCAGCGCGTCGGCTCATTTTGTCCTAGGACGTCGGCCTATGTCATTGCGGCAGCTTGCCGTCGGCCTATTTTCAGCGCGTCGGCTCATTTTGGCCTAGGACGTCGGCCTATGTCATTGCTGCAGCAGCTTGCCGTCGGCCCTAATTTCGTAGCGTCGGCTCGGTTTGGCCTAGGACGTCGGCCTATGTCATTCTGCAGCAGCTTGCCGTCGGCCTATTTTCAGCGCGTCGGCTCATTTTGGCCTAGGACGTCGGCCTATGTCGCTGCACGCTTGGCTTGCCCGTCGGCCTATTTTCAGCGCGTCGGCTCATTTTGGCCTAAGACGTCGGCCTATGTCGCTGCCCGTCGGCCTATGTCGCTGCGGCAGCTGGGGCGTCGGCCCGTTTGCCTATGTCGTCGTCGGCCTTTGTTACTGGCCGTCGGCCTATGTTGTTGCCCGTCGGTCCATTTTGGCCTAGGACGTGTATAGATCCGAACACTTAGCGGCGTATCTCAATGAAGCAACAACTAAACCTCTATTCGAAAGAGCTAGAAATGGAATGGATGGGAGGAGGGGCGAATCGGGCGACAAAGTGAATCTCGGCGGATCGTGGCGGCAAGGCCACTCTGCGCTACAATACCGTCGGCGTATTTAAGTAAATGCGCAAAGGATTCTACCGCGCTCGATGGAAATTGTACTTGAAGCGATCGCGCGACTCTTCCGCCGCGGCGACTTAGCCAACGACACGTGCCGCCAGGGGCGAGAGGCCCTGCTGCGGTCAGCGGACCAGCGGGCGCGTCGCGTCGCTTAGCCGGATCCGACTTAGGCGTTGGTCATAATCCGGCCTACGGTAACCGGCGCCAGCGGCTTTTCAACCAAGCGCGATGACGATTGTGTGAATCAGCGGTTCCTCCGTACTAGGTTGAATTACTATTGCGACCTTTGTCATCGATGAGGTAAAACTAACTTTGTCTCACGGCGGTCTAAACCCGACTCACGTTCCCTATTGGTGGGTGAACAATCCAACACTTGGTGGTACGCTTCCTGATGATAGGAAGAGCGACATCGAAGGATCAAAAGCAGCGTCGCTATGAGCGGCAGCTGCCACAAGCGATTATCCTGTGGTAACTTTTACGACACCTCTGGCCGAATTAGAAGGTCTAAAGGATCGTTAGGCCACGCTTTCACGGTTCGTATTACGTCTTGGAAATCGAGAATCAAGCGAGCTTTTACCATACATTCCTGCGAGATTTACGTTCTCGTTGAGCTCGTCTTAGGACACTGCGTTATCTTTTAACGGATGTGCGCCCGACCAAACTCCCGCTGACAATGTCTTGCCGGATCGGCCTGCAAAAGCAAGCCTTGGGTCCAATATGAGGGGCAGTGCCCCGGTTCGGATTCACGGAATAAGTAAAGTAACGTTCAAAGTAGTGGTCTTTCTCTTTCGCGTTTCGGCTCCACTTATACTACACCTCTCGAGTCATTTCACAAAGTCGGACTAGAGTCGAAGCTCAGCGAGGGTCTTCTTTCCCGTGATTACGCCAAGCGTTCCGCTTGGCGTGGTTTATTTGGATAGTAAGCGGGGGCGATGGGAATCTCGTTAATCCGTTCATGCGCGTCACTAATTAGATGGCGAGGCATTTGGCTACCTTAAGAGAGTCATAGTTACTCCGCGTTTACGCGCTTGGTTGAATTTCTTCACTTTGACATTGAGCCTTTGGCGAAATCACATTGCGTAAACATCCGTTGGGACCATCGCAATGCTTTGTTTTAATTAAGCGATCGGATTCCCTGTCGTACGATTACGAGTTGGTGTTCGGCGCTTGGGAAGGCCCCGAAGGAACCGTTCCCAGTCCGTCCCCGGCGCGGCGACCAGCTCTCGCCGTGAGCGGCTTCGGCGATCCGCCGACGGTAAGCGGGTTGGGGCTGGACCCCGTGCCCGGCCACCGAGCGATCCTTTTCGAGATTCACGGATCCATTTGCCGACTTCCCTTGCCTACATTGTTCCATCGACGGTACATTCACCTTGGAACTGATGCGGTTATGAAATACGGCCGGGTGTGGGCGGTACTCGGTCCTCGGATTTTCAAGGGCGCGGGGCGCCGGACACAGCGCGGCGTGCGGTGCTCTTCGGCCGGCTGGACCCTACCTCGGTGGCCGTTTCGAGTGGGCGGTGATTAAGCGAAAAGATAACTCTTCCGAGGCTCGCCGGCGTCTCGGACTTCCTAACGTTGCCGGCAACCGCCACGTCGGTTCGGGAATTTTAACGCGATTCCGCTCCGAGATGCAGCAGCAGCGCTATCTGTCGAGGTTCCCGAGGCCTTAGGATCGACTAACCCATGTGCAAGTGCCGTTCACATGGAACCTTCCCCTCTTCGGCCTTCAAAGTTCTCATTTGAATATTTGCTACTACCGCGAATCTGCGCGGCCGGCGCTCGCCGGGCTCGCGCCCGAGTTTTGCGGCGGCCGCGCGCCCTCACCTCATCGGGGCACGGCACTTGCCCGGCCGGGTGTAGGTCGCGGCAAGCGCCATCCATTTCGGGGCTAGTTGATTGGCGGTGAGTTGTTACACACTCGCTTAGCGGTTCGACTTCCATGACCACCGTCCTGCTTTGTCTTAATCGACCAACACCCTTTGTGGGATCTAGGTTAGCGCGTGATTTGTACCGTAACGGCTTAGGTTCATCCGCATCGCGATTACGCTTACCAAAAATGGCCCACTTGGAGCTCTTGATTAGTGGCGGCGGCTCAACAAAGCGGCGGCGCGTCCTACTATTTAAAGTTTGAGAATAGGTCGAGGCGTTGCGCCCGAGGCCCTAATCATTGGCTTTACGGATAGAACTTCGCGCGCGAGCTCCGGCTATCTAAGAAACCGGAGGAACCGGCTACTAGGCGGTTCGATTAGTCTTCGCCCCTATACGAAGTCGAGACGAGCGATTTGCGTCGATATCGGCTGCGGGCCTCCACGAGTTTCCTGCGGCCGCCCGCTTCGAGCATAGTTCACCATCTTCCGGGTCGGCGGTATGCTCACCTCGAACCCTTCTACCGGAAGATCAAGGTCGGTCGGCGGTGCACCCGCCGGGGATCCATGTCGGCTTCCTTACGCGCTACGGGTTTACTCGCGGTTGGCTTCGCGCATGTCGAGACTCCTTGGTCAGTGTTTCAAGGCGGGTCGAATAGGAGCCAGAGCGGCGTCCGGGCGCGCGAATGCGGCTGCCCGGGCGCGGCGCCTTCCTGTCGAGGGCGGCGTTCGCGGGCGTATCGAGAGCCCGGGCTGTGCCCGCCCCCCCCCGCCCCCCTGCGCCGCCCCCCGAGTCGAGCGGCGGACCGGCTAGTCGCCGTTCCACATCCGACCGGGGCGCATCGCCGGCCCCCATCCGCTTCCCTCCCGAGAATTTCATGCACTCTTTGACTCTCGGTTCCAAGTCCGTTTCATCTTTCCGTGGCGGTACTTGTTATTGCTCGGTCTCGCCGTGTTTAGCCTTGGGCGGATTCACGCCCGATTTGGGCTGCATTCCCAAACAACGACTTCGTGAAGCGGCGCCTCGTGGTGCGGCGGTCGAACGCTGTGAGGCTCTCACCCTCTCGGCGCCCCTTCCGAGGACTTAGGCGATCCGCGTGAGGCGCTTCTCGGACTTCTGGTCGGACGGCCAGGCGCGATTCTAAAAATTTGTTCGGTTCATTCGGCTCGCCGTTACTAGGGAATCCTTGTAAGTTTCTTTTCCTCAGCTTATTGATATGCTTAAACTTCGGTGGGTAGTCACTTTGACACAGGAGTCGCGATCGGGCGGCCAGGCGCAAGAAAGAAAGTCGGGAGTCGAGCGCGCGGCGGGCGGCCAACGAGCTGAGTCACAACCACCTGCATGCGGCGTCCGTCGGCGTGGACTCGCATTTAGGCCAGCCGCGAGCCGGCGCCACGGGAGCCAGCCATCCGCCCGCCGCGCCGCGCGTCCCGGGCGAAGCGCGGCGCGGCGGCGGGATGCGTGGCGCCCGGCGAGCGTGCCCTCGGCTTTGGCGGCCGAGCGCAACTTGCGTTCAAAGACTTCGATGGTTCACGGGATTACGCAATTCACACCAAGTATCGCATTCGCTCGTTCTTCATCGATCACGAGGCGAGATATCCGTTGCGAGAAGTCGTTTGATTTCAAAAGAACGCAGCGTCCTCGCCGCGAGGCGGGCCGTCCTCAATTTAAGTATTCCTTGGCGCTTTCGCGGCGGGGGTTAGATCGCGCGCGTCGCGCGCCGCGCGAGACGGGAGAAACGCAGCGGGCGGCGGAATCGCCCGCCAGCGCCCGGCGTTAAAACGTGTTCGCGGGTCGTTCTGCTGCGCAGGTTTCGACAATGATCCTTCAGCAGGTTCACCTACGGAAACCTTGTTACGACTTCTCCTTCCTCTAAATGATAAGGTTCAATGGACTTCTCGCGACGTCGCGGGCAGCGAACCGCCCGCGTCGCCGCGATCCGAACATTTCACCGGATCATTCAATCGGTAGGAGCGACGGGCGGTGTGTACAAAGGGCAGGGACGTAGTCAACGGTGATGACTCGCGCTTACTAGGAAATTCCTCGTTGAAGACCAACAATTGCAATGATCTATCCCGTCACGATGAAATTTCAAAGATTACGGGCACGTCGGCGAGGCTATAAACTCGTTGAATACATCGATTGTAAGCGGCGTCGCGACGGAACATCTAAGGGCATCACAGACCTGTTATTGCCTCAAACTTCCGCGGCCTAAAAGGCCGTAGTCCCTCTAAGAAGCTGGCCGCGGAGGGATACCTCCGCATAGCTAGTTAGCAGGCTGAGGTCTCGTTCGTTAACGGAATTAACCAGACAAATCGCTCCACCAACTACGAACGGCCATGCACCACCACCCATAGAATCAAGAAAGAGCTCTCAGTCTGTCAATCCTTACTATGTCTGGACCTGGTAAGTTTCCCCGTGTTGAGTCAAATTAAGCGCGAGCTCCACTCTGATGGTGCCGCCGTAGTCAATTCCTTTAAGTTTCAGCCTTGCGACCATACTCCCCCCGGAACCCAAAAACTTTGATTTCTCATAAGGTGCCGGAGTCTAAAGCAACATCCGCCGATCCAGTGGCATCGTTTATAGTTGAGACTAGGGCGGTATCGATCGTCTTGAGCCCCGACTTTCGTTCTTGATTAATGAAAACATCCTTGGCAAATGCTTTCGCGATTGTTGCGTCTTTCATAAATCAAGAATTTCACCTCGACTATGAAATCTGAATGCCCCGTGTCGCATTAATCATTACTCCGATCCGAAGGCAGCGTAATAGGACCGAAATCCTATAATGTTATCCCGTGCTAATGTATATGGCGTAGGCTTGCTTTGAGCACTCTAATTTCTTCAAAGTACTTGTGGGAGCGACACGACCAATTAAGGCGAGGCGCATCGCGGCGATGGGGCGAGGCGGCCGATGCAGCGCGGCGGTGGACCGGCCCAAAGTCGACTACGAGCTTTTAAGCGCAACAACTTAAATATACGCTATTGGGCTGGAATTACGCGGTGGCTTGGCACGGACTTGCCCTCGATGGATCCCGTTAAGGGATTTAGATTGTACTCATTCGATTACGGACTCGAAGCCGGTATTGTTATTTATTGTCACTACCTCCAGTGTCGGGATTGGGTAATTTGCGCTTTCTTGCGCCTTCCTTGGATGTGGTAGCCGTTTCTCGGGCTCCTCTGGGAATCGAACCCTAATTCTCCGTCACCGTCACCGCGTGGTAGGTGTTACGGGGTGATTTTTTCGAGTTGCCTATGGTCATTGGGTTCCCCGGCCCATTTGTGAGTTATGCCATGCCGAATGTGTCGGCCTACACTCATCATTTCTGACACTTAGATTATGGATGAACTCCACGGCTATTTCCCTTAACGACCTATGAATACTTTTTTTTAGAAATGAATGTGAGCAACTTTTCTAGGAGGGCGAGACAAGCAATTTCACAGGGCAAACTGCGACGCACTATTTAATTCCATCCTAAAAGTAATATAAAGAGACTCCGGTCTTGAATAATATAAAAGAGGACTCCACTCTACAAAAGCAGATTTGAAGCACAAAAGTTCGATTTCGTAGTTCTGGATTCGGTTAAGTCGGCTAATGGAGAGTCCAAATCGAACTTGGAACTTCATACTGGCTTTATGTTTCGGGGCAGTCCTTGAACTTCACCAAGTCTTCTTATTTATTTAGCGAAGTGCTGATAGACTAGCGATCCGTGATCGTGTGAATTTATTTGCTCTTGACCTCTCGTACAGTATGACACAACTCCTTAGATTTTGTGGTTATCGTTTTCTTGTCAAAAGCGTGAATAACAGAAATTTCGCCTTAGCGGATTACAATGGGACGCTTCTTAAATAGAGTGCAGAAACATGCACATCTTGCAAGAATAAAGCTTGAAACCTAGGGTCCGATATTTCTCAGACCAGCCATTTTGGTTCGAGCTTCGCAGCCAGCGTTCGATGCTTAACATAGTGCGTTGATTATTCGCATGTCTTGATTTATATGCGTCCTTCGTGATTGAAGCCGATATCTTGATGTTTGTGTTCCACTTGTGGTGGTCAAATCATGGATATCAAATGTGAACCGTGCGCTTACTATCGCATTAGTTTAATTTCAGGCAAACGGATTCTTTATGGGTAAATGGGTGAATTCGTATTATTTGAGGACATTCCATATGGGGATAACCGTCACTTGTCTCTGCATGCTCAAGAAGTTATGCGGTATCCAGCGAGTTCATGCTCATTCGCCATCCTCGTGATCGCGATCCTGGGGCCCGGCCGTGATGAATGAACCAGTGCATGATGATTGTGATGCGGGGGCTTGTCTATGATGTCCGACTACGTTCCAGAGGGAGCGCCAAGCCACGCAGCGAAAGGATACGCCCGGCCCAGTATTCACCGCGGATGGCTTACTTGTCCGGAGCGTCTAGCTACTAGAGATGCGCGTCGTATGCTAACAACAGGCTCATTTTCTCGGCGGAGTTTTCGCCCGTTTACGGCCTCTTGCCTTACGTCTTCGCCAATCCGTTCTCAGCCTCGATTGGGCCCGGCCATGATCTTTAAAGAATCCAGAAGCGTCCGGTATGTCCATGATTGACGAGATCCGGTATGCCGACCGTCAGGCTCATTTGCCGTTACGCGTAGCGACGTTGAGCCCGTCACTTGGGTCGACTCCTTGCCCGTCTTGCGTTGTCGAGCCATTTCTGACGATCCCGAATTCCATGCCACGTCTCTGCGATAAATCGTTCCCATAACCGTCTATCACGTAAACGAGCGAGACTTCGACAACTCGTGCCCATTTCACCGACGATCCGATGTTATAGGCCGTGCTGCTGGATAAGCTAGCGTACTCATATCATGCGTCCTCGTCGATAAAATCGACTTACACTTCGAGAGCCTGCCGTCATGACGCCGTCACGAATCATCGACCGGCCAGCGTACCGACGCCCGTCACGTTCCGCAGCCGAGGCTTGCCTTGCCGCAAATCGGCCGTGCAACACCGCGTTGTCGGTCGTCAGCGCGCCCAGTCGTATGCCCGGTTGGTGCCGCATCGACTTTCAAGTCTACCCCTTGCCTCAACCCGTGCCACACCCGTTTGTCCAGAGTTGATCGGTACAACACCTTTCGCCGCCCTCTACATTGCCGTAAATGCCGTGCGTGCCCTCTTGTCTTACTTTAACCGCGCAGCGTCGAGAACGCACCGCCGACATTTTCATATTATACATTCTTTGATTGTGAATGTATGCTTAACAAGTCAAGCACGAGCATGTTCACTTTGCATGTATCGGCTATGTCGCCCATTTTGGCCACACGTCGGCTTTATTTTCAGTAGCGTCGGCCCGTATGTCATTGCCGGTCGGCCTATGTCATTTGGGCGGCAGCCTATGTCGTCGGCCTATATCGCCGAATTTTGGCTATGTCGTGATGGCCTATGTTGCTGCCGAGTCGGCCTATGTTGTTGCCCGTCGGTCCATTTTATTTTCTAGCAAAACCGCGTGCGACCTGTCTTAATAAGCTGCCGCCCGAGGCCTGCCCGTCGAAGGCCTATTTTCGAAGCGCGTCGGCCCATTTTGGCCTAGGACGATCGACCTATGTATTTGCCACGTCGGCCTGAAGTCATTGCCCGCGGCAACGGCCTATGTCATTTGCTACCCGTCGATTTGTCCGGGCTGCGCAACGACCCATGTCGCTATAGTCTGGTCATTGCCGAGTCGGCGCTGCCATGTCATTTGTCGGCAGCAGCTTGGCCTATAAGGTCGTTCTGTAGCCTATGTCATATTTAGCTATGTCGACGATGATCGGCCTATGTTGCTGTACCGATGTCGGCCTATGTTGTTGCCCGTCCCGAGTCCATTTGTAGCCTAACATGGCCTGTATGCGACCCCACTGTCATTATATGGCGAACTGCCCCGTCGGCCCTTTTTATTTTCGGTAGCGTCGGCTCAATTTGGCCCTGGGGCGTGGCCTATGTCGCTCTTAAATCGGCCTGTCGCTGCGCTTGTGCACTGTCGCTGCGGGTCGGCCTATGTCGCTGCGCGCCCGGCTATGTGCTGCAAGTCGGTAGCTGCCAGTTTGGCTAATGGACGATCGACTATGTCATTTACCAGCAGAGCACGCCCGTCGACCTATTTTCGGTATGATCGACCCATTTTAACTAGAGGCGATCGACCTGTGTCATTGCCGGGTCGGCCCTGAGTAAGCTGCGCTTGGCCTATGTAAGCTCGCCCGTCGACCATATCATTTCTGCGGCAACATCGCCATTTATGGAAGTCGGTATTTGCCAGTCGACTGTCTTGTTTGCGGCAGTATATGTCGTCGGCCTATATTAAGCCCCGTTTAATTTATCGGCTGATCGACCTATATTCTTCTTGATCGACCTATGTTGTTGCGATCAGTCCATTTTGACCTAACTTAAACCGACCCTGTGTCATTATGCCAGAACTGCAAATCGGAAACTTTGTTACCGGTAGCGTCGACCGTTCCCTGACCCCTGGGACTGATCGGCCTATGTCATTGCCGGTCTACGACTAAGTCATTTGCAGCTTGGCGCTATGTAAGCTGCCGTCGGCCTATGTCATTGCAGCAGCCTATATCGACTATGATGTATTCTTGGTCGGCCTAATATCATTGCCGATTGTTTATCATTATAGCGCTTGGCCTATGTCGTCGGCCTATGTCGCCCCCGTTTGGCTATGTCGTCGTCGGCCTATGTTGCTGGCCGTCGGCTATGTTGTTGTCGTCGGTCCATTTTGACCTAACCGTCGACTATGTCGTTGCCTGACATTGCCCGATCGACCCTAATTTCGTGTGATCGTCGGCTCATTTGGCCTAGGGCGTCAGCCTATGTCATTCTTGGCAACAAGGCTTGCCGTCGGCCTATTTTGTAGCTTGTCGAGCTTTCGATTTAGCCTAGGGCGTCGGCTATCGCCATTCTTGGCGGCGCCAGCTTGCCGTCGGCCTATTTCGTAGCGTCGGCTCATTTCGGTTGGCCTAGGGCGTCGACTGTCATTTACTGTGCTGCGCAGCTTGCCGTCGGCCTATTTTCAGCTAGCGTGTCATTTCATTTTGCCCTAAGGCGTCGGCTGTGTCCGGCGCCGTCGGCTTTATGTTCATTGCTGCTTGGCAGCTAGAACGTCGACCCATTTTGCCTATCTTCGGCGGCTCGGCCCTATATTCTTGCCGTCGGCCTATGGTGTTGCCCGTCGGTCCATTTTGTAGCCCTAGAGGCGTGTATAGTCAAGACACTTAGCGGGCGTATCCGGTACGTGAAGCAACAACTAAACCTCTGACCGAAAGAGCTAGAAATGGAATGGATGGGAGGAGGGCGAATCGGAGGCGACAAAGCTGAATCTCGGCGGATCGTGGCGGCAAGGCCACTCTGCACGCTGCAATACCGTCAGCGTATTTAAGTAAATGCGCAAAGGATTCTACCGCATTTCGATGGAAATTGTACTTGAAGCGATCGCGCGACTCTTCCATGGCGGCGACAGCGGCGACCGTGCCCTTGAGGCGAGAGGCCTCTGCCGGTCGGCAGCGGACCAGCGGGCGCGTGCGTCGCTTAGCCGGATTACGACTTAGAGCGTTGGTCATAATCCGGCCTACGGTAACTGCGCGCGGCTTTGACCAAGCGCGATGACGATTGTGTGAATCGGCGGTTCTCTCGTACTAGGTTGAATTACTGTGCGACACTTTGTCATCGATGAGGTAAAACTAACTTTGTCTCTGGCGGTCTAAACCCGACTCCACGTTCCCTATTGGTGGGTGAACAATCCAACACTTGGTGAATTACGCTTCCGATGATAGGAAGAAGCGACGTCGAAGGATCAGCTGCGCGTCGCTATGAGCGCGGCTTGCCCAAGCGATTATCCACGTGGTAACTTTTACACCTCTGAAACGAATTCCGAAGGTCTAAAGGATCGTTAGGCCCGCGACTTTCACGGTTCGTATTAAATGCTGAAATCGAGAATCAAGCGAGCTTTACCATACATTTCCACGCGAGATTTACGTTCTCGTTGAGCTTCATCTTAGGACACTGCGTTATCTTTTAACGGATGTACGCTTGACCAAACTCCCCACGACAATGTCTTGCCGGATCGGCTGCAAAAGCAAGCCTTGGGTCCAAAAAAGAGGCGGTGCCCGCCGATTCGCGGAATAAGTAAAATAACGTTAAAAGTAGTGGTATTTCACTTTCGCCTTCGGCTCCCTTATACTACACCTCTCAAGTCATTTCACAAAGTCGGACTAGAAGTCAAGCTCGGCGGTCTTCTTTCCCGATTACGCCATGGCGTTTGGATTATGTTTGTGCGCCAGTTTATTGGATAGTAGGCGGGGGCCGGTGGGAATCTCGTTGAAAATCCATTCATGCGCGTCACTAATTAGATGACGAGGCATTTGGCTACTGTAAGAAGTCATAGTTACTCCGCGTTTACCGCTTGGTTGAATTTCTTCCTTTGACATTGGCGAGCCAGCCATTTGGCGAAATCACATTGCGTAAACATCCGTTGGGACCATCGCAATGCTTTTGTTTTAATTAAGCTTGATCGGATTCTTGCTTTATCGTACCGGTTACGAGTTAGGTGTTCGGCCTTGGCAGGGAGGAAGGCCCCGGAAACGTTCGATCAAGTCCCAGCCGGCGGCGACCAGCTCTACGCGCCGTGAGCGGCTCAGCGATCGTAAATGGCCGTGAGTTGGGGCCCAGGACCCCGTGCCAGCCCTGAGCCAATCCGCTTTGAGATTCTGAGATCCATTTCGCCGGAAACTTCCGCGCCTACATTGTTCCATCGACGGAGGTACATTCGCCAGAACGATGCGGTTATAGTCTGGCCGGTGTGGGCGGTACCTGATCTCCGGTTCAAGAGCGCGGGGCGCTGCCGGACACGCGGCGTGCGGTGCTCTTC